>CM048853.1:1200000-1800000 GCA_026545225.1 Cornus controversa | reverse complement strand
TGGTGTTGCCAAAGGATGGCTAATGTAAGTTGGACATGCTCCAAGTGCTGCTCCCATGTCGGACTGTAAATTAAAATGTCATCAAAAAACACCAAGATGAACTTCTGTAAATACGGTCGAAAAATTGAGTTCATTACTGCTTGGAAGGTAGATGGTGCGTTGCATAGCCCAAATGGCATAACCAAGTACTCATAGTGGCCATTGTGAGTGTGAAAAGCAGTTTTAGGAATGTCAAGGGTGCTAACTCGTATTTGGTGGTATCCTGCCTTGAGATCCAGCTTAGTAAAAAATGCAGCTCCGTATAACTTATCAAGCATATCATCTACTGTTGGAATTGGGAAACGATCCTTTACGGTGGCAGCGTTTAATGCTCGGTAGTCTGTGCAAAATTGCCATGTGCCATCTTTTTTCTTCACTAGCAGTACTGGAGAAGAAAAGGGGCTGGTGCTTGGTCGAATCAACCCTGCATTGAGCATGTCTTGAACCTGATATTCAATCTCAATTTTTTGTAAATGTGCGTACTGTAGGTACAGAAAAATTACCAGCCCACCAGGATCCTCTTTTTTTCTTCCTTCGGGTCTCTTTTATATATTTTTCAATACAATCCTCACGCCGTTAATCTCTCTAGTTATCTCAATCTAAGCAATAACGCCTTTCTCTCTTTCCCTATTTCATTGCTTGATCGTAGGTGCAGTTAGAGGAAATTCTGGGATTCTTTTCATCACAGAATTTCCGGAATTAGGTGACACGGATGTTGACGTGGATGCCACGTATTAGGTAAGTTACACGTATCACATAACGGCTCTTTTTCCCACTACACTTTGCCCCAAAAAAACCCCTTACAAATTTAGTCAAAATTTGAAATGTTTTTTTTTTTTTTTTTTGAACGTCGCTTCGTTTGTTCCGCCAGGTTGAGTTCGGGTTTCGCGCTCTTGATGGCCGCCGTAATGTCACCTCCACATAAATGCCTGTTTCTGCTCTCGTCTTTTTCAGATTGTTTGTCGATTTTGGGCGATTCTGGGAATACCTTCTCGTCTGCAGAGGTTAGTGGTTTAGTCTCCTCCTTCTATTGCTCTCCTCTTTTCTTTTCTTTGAAGTTATGGGTAAGACGAGAGGTGTGGAGATTGTCGATAAATTTGGGCCACTGAACCGCTACCAATCTATCGATGAATTCCTTGGGGAGGATGAGTGTGACCTGAGTCTCCCCGAGGTTCCTTCTGTTCCTCCGACATCAGTAAATCCCTCTTCTTCAGGAGATCAGAGTTCTTCGGGTTCTGACTTGGGGGACGCTGATCAAGACCTAATTAGGACTCAAGTGAATTTGGGAAAACTTAGGCTTGACTGTGAAATCCCCTCTGATGTTACCCTTAGGAATTACCCCCTTGATTTCAACTTTCGCTCTGGATATGGTCTGGGTGATGACGATATGCTCTTCTCTGCCAAACATTTTCCCGCATTTCGTCTCCCCCTTCACCCTTTCTATCATCTTGTGCTTAACAAACTGAATCTGGCTCCTCTTCAAGTGAACCCTAATTTTTTTAGGGTCATATCAAGCGTTCTTGCTCTTAATCACACTCGTGATTTGGAGTTGGGGCTGGACGATCTCCTTCTCTGTTATCAGATTTGCGCCACAAAAAATGAGAGGAATCGGTTCCATTTTTTCCCACGTCCGGGCAGATCGCTCTGCACCGATCATCCCTCTTCTGACAAGGGCTGGAAAGCCCAACTCATGGTGGTTGGGGGAAATTGGAAGGTCTCCTCTTCTAAGTCATTTCCCATCCCTCGGAAGTTTGGTGAATTAGGTATCCCGCCCTCTGGTTTTCTATCTGAACCCCATTGTGGATGTAATATATGTGATGTTATGCTTTTTAATGAAATTCGGTCTTTTATTGGCGCAGTTAGGGACATCCTTCCTCGTTCGGAGCTAGAGGCACGGCTGAAGACCCTCGAGGTGTGGAAGAAAGTCCCTAAGTCCTCCCTTCTTCTGTGCTCTCCGGTGCTTAAAGCTATTTCTAAAAGCACAGAAGGTGCGAAAATGAAGCTTCCCAAAACCACCCATACCAAGACGAAGAAGCTGTCTGAAGGGAGCAGCCTTGCCGGTCCTCCGACCGACCGAGAAGTGGAGGTGGCCTCAGCCTTGCGCAAAAGACATGCTGAGGAGATGGCGGCTGAAAAGTCACTTCACGCTGAAGTGATAGAAATAGAGGAGTCTGCCCCTCCTTTGAAGTCCCAGAAGGCAAGTGCCTCAGCTTCTCCTTTGGCTCCAGAACCTAGGGGATCTCCAGCCGTTCGGGCGGCTGGATTGGGCTCTGACGTCCCAAGCTCTTCAGCGGTGGATCCGTGGATTCATCGGATGGTAAAAGAGAACGGCATGCCTTTATCAGTTGAAGATTCCATTCTCGAAAGCAGGGAATCGATGAAGGCATTTCTGAAAGAGATGTGGCCTCCGCGAGATGCGAAGATGATGATGGAGCTCTCCGTTGGCAATCTTTTGGAGTCATGTCCTGATGCCGCCCTCAAGGTATAAAACGTGCCTTCAGCTTCGTCAAGTGTTCTTCTGTGATTTGCTTATGATAATTTTGTGTTCTTTTGCAGAGCCTGTTTGGCGTAGTGACCATGTGTAAACTGGTCGAGCAGGCAACCATTAAGGTTAAGAAGGCAGATGCCCGAGTTAGGAGGGCAGAGGCAGACTTCGGGGCTGTCATGCGCGAAGTTAGCAATGAGAAGGCTAAGTCCCAGGATTTGTTGCTAGAGAACGAGCAACTCAAGTCCCAAGTGGAGGATCTCTCCAAAAAGGCAGAGGAGGCTGAATTCCAGAGAGCATTGGCGGAGTCCCGAACGGCCGAATCCGAACAGAATGTCAGCTCTTTACAGGAGAGGTCGGTTAAGCTGGAGAAGGGTGCCAAAGCTCTGTTCGACCGCCTGTCACTTACCGTTCAGATCCGAAATGCGGAGGCTTATCGCCAAGGCTTTGAGGATGCTGTGGCGCTCGAAGCTGATAGATCCTACCCCGGTGGACCTGATGAGTACGATCGGGAGATGGGATTAAAGGGACCTCCTTATCAGGATCCAGAGGAAGGAGAAGCGGAGAAAGAGATCGCCAGTATCTTTGACGATGACCACGCTTCTCAACAGGATGCGGTGCCATCTGGTGGGGATCTCGCCAATGCATCAGATTTTACTACGGGTCCTTGATTTTGTGGACATAGTCTCATCCTTCTTTGTAATGCTCTTTGGAATAGTTTTAACTTGTAACAAACTTTTGATATTAATAGAGGACGCTTTTCTGATCTGTCAAGAATCCATGTGATTGTACGCTGTTTGTATTTTGTGATGTATGCAGCTTTTGGCCTTTTGGGATGACCAGTTTTTCGTTGCCCCAATTTATACATAGTTCGGCTGTTCATGCCTCCTTTTATTTGAGACACTTAGCTGATCATGCTAAGATCTCGTTCATTTCTTTATGGCGTTCGGCGGATCATGCCTTAACCGTTCTTTCTCATCGTGGACCTTCGGCTGGTCATGCTGAAGTGTCGCTCGGTTTCTAATGGCGTTCGGCTGTTCATGCCTTAGCCATATTTTTTCATCGAGGACCTTCGGCTGGTCATGCTGAAGTGTCGCTCGGTTTCTTATGGCGTTCGGCTGTTCATGCCTTAGCCATATTTTTTCATCGAGGACCTTCGGCTGGTCATGCTGAAGTGTCGCTCGGTTTCTTATGGCGTTCGGCTGTTCATGCCTTAGCCATATTTTTTCATCGAGGACCTTCGGCTGGTCATGCTGAAGTGTCGCTCGGTTTCTTATGGCGTTCGGCTGTTCATGCCTTAGCCATATTTTTTCATCGAGGACCTTCGGCTGGTCATGCTGAAGTGTCGCTCGGTTTCTTATGGCGTTCGGCTGTTCATGCCTTAGCCGTTTTTCTCACCGAGGACCTTCGGCTGGTCATGCTGAAGTGACGCTCGGTTTCTTTTTTTTTTTTTGAAAAATAAAACGTTTAAGACAGTGGCATTGCGCGACTTTTTGCCGCCGTGCAAGGCCACTGCTTTTGTTTGGGATGTGCCGGATTTATTATATAAAATGAAAAAAAGCCTGGCAATCACCCGGTGTGGGACAAATTCGAGTAATATACTTTCAGTTCTTTATTCAAAAGTGCACTGGGGTTTACATATAGTACCTTTTCAGGTGCATTGCGTTCCAAGGTTTTTCGACCATGGCCCCATTGCCGTGCATTCTTCGTAGTCTGTATGCCCCGTTCCTAATGGCTTCGACTATTTCAAATGGACCTTCCCATTTAGCTGCAAATTTTCCTGCGTTAGGTTCCTTGGTGTTGCTGGTGACCTTGCGTAAGACCCAGTCCCCTCGCTCGAACGAACGAGGTTTGACCTTCTTGTTGTAGGCCTTGCGAAGTCTCTGCTGGTAGGCTGCTACTCTTATCCGTGCTGCTTCTCTCTTTTCGTCAAGTAACTCGACGTCGTGTTCGATCAGGCGATTATTCTCCTGCTCATCGAACGATTCGATACGTTCGGTCGGGACCTGTAGCTCGATCGGGATTACGGCTTCCATCCCATATGTCATGCCGAAGGGACTACTCCCCGTAGATCTTCTGGGGGTTGTCCTGTAGGCCCAGAGTACTTTCAGCAGCTCTTCTAGCCAGCGTCCTTTCCTCTCCTCTAACTTTTTCTTGATATTCTCGAAGATGGTCTTATTGGTGATCTCTGCTTACCCATTTCCTTGTGGGTAGGATCTTGATGCGAGTCGTTGGTTGATTCCATACTTGGCGAAGAATCTCTGGACAAATTGGTTGTCCAGATTTTTCCCGTTGTCCATAATTATTGCCGAAGGTATGCCAAAGCGGCATATCAAATTGTTCCAGATGAATTTTTCGACCTGCGTGTGGGTTACAGAGGCGTAAGCTTCTGCTTCTACCCACTTGGTGAAATAGTCCGTTGCTAGGAGAACATATTTCTTCCTCTGAGCTGCGGTCGGCAGGGGTCCCACTATGTCTATCCCCCATTGGGCGAAGGGCCAAGGGCTGGTCATCGTATTTAAGTTCCCTGGTGGTTGGTGCAGCAACTGGGCGTGCTTTTGGCACTTGTCGCAATTTCTGGAGTATTCTGCAGCGTCTCGGGACATGTACGGCCAGAAGTACCCTAGCGTCAGAGCTTTGTGGGCTAGCGATCGTCCTCCGGAATGATTGCCGCAAACCCCTTCATGGATTTCCTTTAATACTGTGTTGGCTTCCGAAGGTGTTAAACATTTTAACAATGGTCCCGAAAATGACCTTCTGTAGAGGTTATTATTGAGGATTGAGTACCTTGAGGCCTTCATTCTTAGCTTCTTTGCCTCCATTTTTTCTTCGGGGAGGGTTCCATTCATTAGGTACGCCTCTATCGGGTTAATCCAGCATGGCTCTCGTTGGATGGCCAGTATTTCCATCGGTTTACCGATGCTTGGTTCTCTCAGTTCCTCCACAGAGGATATTCTAGTCATGGATTCATCCGCGTTGGAGGCTGAGCAAGCTAACCTATCGGCCGCCTCGTTTTCCTCACGCGGTATGTGCTTGATGATCACTTCGTCAAAGTTTTTTATGTCTTCGAGCACTGCTTCTCGGTAAGCATTCATTTTATCTTCTCTGGCCTGGAATTCTCCCTTAACTTGACTCACCACCAGCTGCGAGTCACTGAACAAAGTTAGCTTTCTGATCTGTAAGGATTTGGCTAATCGAAGTCTCGCGAGTAGAGCCTCATACTCTGCTACATTGTTTGTGGCATCGAAATCAAATCGGATGGCATGGTGGAGCGTAATCCCATCGGGAGTTCTCACCTCTATTCCTGCCCCTGCCCCGATCTGATAGGATGAGCCGTCTACATAAACTTTCCACTGGGGTGTTTCTCCTTTCTCTTCCATCGGTTCATCGTATTCTAATAGGAATTCGGCCAACACCTGCCCCTTGCGGGCTGTTCGGGGTATGAAGAGGATGTCGTAGGCGCTGAGGTCCATGGCCCACTTCATCATCCTCCCTGTCATGTCCGGCTTGCTTAGGATGGTCTTGAGTGGCAAATTTGTGGGGACAACTATCTGATGTGATTCGAAATAGTGCCTCAGCTTCTTCTTTGCGTGTACTAGGGCTAAAATCAGCTTCTCAGCTTTTGAGTATCTTTTCTCGGCGTCAGTCATCGTCTTGCTGGAATAGTATACCGGGCGTTGCTTCCCATCCTCTTCCTTTACCAGCGCTGCGCTTGTCGATATCTTTGATACGGCTAAGTACAAAAGTAATTTTTCTCCGGGCTTAGGTACCGAGAGTATCGGTGCTGAGGCCATATATTGCTTTAATCTTTTTAGGGCTTCCGTCTGTTCGGTTCCCCAAAGTTCGCCCTTCTTCTTACGGATAGCGTCGAAGAATGGCTTGCATTTGTCCGAGAGTCGTGATATGAATCTGCTAAGGGCGGCGATCCGTCCAGTGAGGACCTGGACGTCCCTCTGGGTTTTTGGTTCCGACGTATGAATCAGCGCCGAAGATTGGGATGGACTCATTTCTACCCCCGTTCTACTGACCATGTGACCGAGGAATTGTCCCGATTGCACTCCGAACGAACATTTCGATGGATTTAGCCTTAACCGATGTTTCCTGAGGGTGTCGAACACATCTTGTAAATGTTGCCCGTGGTCTTCCCTTCTTTTACTTTTGACAACCATGTCGTCTATGTAAGCTTCCACGGTCTCGCCGATCTGATCTCTGAAGATGCGATTGACCATTCTCTGATATGTTGCCCCTGCATTCTTTAAACCAAAGGGCATTACTTTGTAACAGAAGGTTCCTTGTTCGGTAATGAACGAAGTTTTTTCCTCGTCCTTTTGTTCCAACGGAATCTGGTTGTACCCCGAATAGGCGTCCAGGAAGGTCAGCAACTCATAACCTGTAGTGGCGTCTACCATCTGGTCAATTTTTGGTAATGGGAAGCTATCCTTCGGGCAGGCTTTGTTCAGGTTAGTGAAGTCGATGCAAACTCTCCATTTTCCATTTTTCTTTCGTACCACCACAACATTGGATAACCATTCTGGGTACTTTACTTCCCTGATAAGATTAGCTTGGAGCAGGCGACGGATCTCCTCGGCTATTATTTGGTTTCTTTCCGGGGCAAATCTTCTCTGCTTTTGCTTAATTGGGGTACTGTTGGGGTCCACGTTCAGGGTATGTTTCACCAGGTTGGGATCCATTCCTGGCATGTCGAGGTGAGTCCAGGCGAACACGTCTCTGTTCCTTCTTAATACTTCGATCAACTCTTCCTTTTCTTTGTTCTGCAACATCGTCCCGATCTGCGTACATTTGTTTTCACCCAGGCTGCCTAGTTGAACTGTTTGGAGCGGCTCTATTGGTTGGGCTATACTTTCGGCCTCCGACAGTTCCGGCGTGCCCGATCTCTGTGGTTGCTATTGGACGTTAACCCCTGCTGCTTCCGTACCTTTCGAAGTGCTTCTGACAGTAAGCGAATAGCATTCTTTTGCTGCTACCTGATCTCCCCGGAGGTCTATCGTTCCCCGTCCGTTAGGGGTAAGGCATCTCATCACTTGGTGCAGGGTTGATGGTACCCCTTGCATCCTGTGTATCCAACCTCTTCCCATTATAAGGTTATAGGACGAACGAACGTCTGCTATTACGAACGTTTCCTTGAGTGTTCTCTGCGCGGCCGTTACCGACAACGCGATCGTTCCGCACGGTATTACCTTGTTTCCATCAAAACCTACGAGCGGCCCGTCAGCTAGCTTGATCTGGTCGGACCCGATCCCTACTTGCTTAAAAACCTCCAATGTCATTATATTCGCACTTGACCCGGCATCAATGAGCACCCTTTTTATCCAACAGTTTGCGACTAGTAGGCTGACTACTAATGGATCTTCGTGGGGGAGCTGCACTCTTAGCAGGTCCGGATCTCCGAACGTGATCTGAGCACCGGCCCCCAAGTCTTGAACCGAATTGATCTCCGTCATCTTCTGTAATTTTTTTGCCTGGCGTACGACCGATCTGGACGATCGCTGGTCTCCTCGGGTAGCGTAACCATGTATAGTGTTGATCGTTCTGACCGTGTTTGGATTTGGGTTTTCTCTTCGTTCGGACCCTATGCGTTCGTTCGGTCTTGATTGATCTTTCACCACGTATTCTGCCAGTCCCCCTTTTTCAATGATTGCCTCTACTTGCCCTTTGAGATTGCGGCACTCGTTGGTGGTGTGTCCATAATCCTGATGCAGAGCGCAATGCTTGCTCTTATCTCTGAGCTCGACTGGGATCCGAATTGGTGGGGGTGTCCGAAATATGCTCCTATTCTTGTTTTCCTGGTACAGCCTCGACAGCGTGCATTTTAGAGGTGTGTTCTTCTCCTCGAACTTGGGGCGCTTCCCTGACGTGGGGGTTGGAAGTGGGTCTCTGCTTTTGCTTTTCTGCTTATCTCCTTTCTCCTTAGGTAACGGGCCGACGCCTATCAGAGCTGTCCTTTGCTGGCGCAAGACTTCATCTTCCTCGAGACTGAGGTATCCTTGTGCCTTTGCGTTCAGGTCCCCCATGGTTTTGGGGGTTTTTCTGACCAGAGACGAATGGAATTTTGAACCAGGGATCATGGCTATTTTGAACGCTTCCACCGCCGCCGCTTGGTCGCACCCATCAATCAGGGACATCTCCAGATTGAATCTGGTCATAAAGGACTTCAATGGCTCTCCTTTTGCTTGCCTCATGGTGAAAAGAGAGGAGATTGTCTTCTTCTGTCTTCGGTTGCAGATGTATTGTGCGATGAAAAGCTCGCATAGCTTCGTAAAGCTGGGGATGCTGCCCGAAGGCTGCTGTTTGAACCATGTCAGGGCAGCCCCGGACAGACTGGTTGGAAAAACCTTGCACATGAGGTTTTCATCTTCTGCGTGCAAAGTCATCCTCTGCTGCACATGAAAGAGATGGTCAACAGGGTCCGTCGTTCCGTCGAAGGTGATGAAATTCGGGAGTGCGAATTTCCTCGGGTTCGGTGACCTCCTTATCTCGTCTGAGAAAGGAGATTGTATCACTTTGCTGGAAACTTGTGTTGCTAGATCTGCTGGGGTCAGGTTCTTCAAGTCTTTAATGTCAGCATTAACTTCCTCCAGACGTCGGGTCAGCGCGTCGAAGCTGGCTTCGGGTCTGGTGGTACGGGATTCTGGAGGTTCCGCGGTTCCTCCTTCGTTTCGAGTGGAATTGTATTCCACGGATGCCTCCCTATCGGGTGGGGCAGCCTCCGGCTGTTTTTCAGTGAGCCGTGCGATCTTCTCTTGTAGTAGGTCGTTCCTTCGATTGGACTCCTCCAACTGCCTTCGCAGTTCCTGCAATAATAGTTCTTGTGTCTGATTCTGATCCATTGAGTGGCTCAGGGTGGATGGCTGCTGCCCCGTTATAGTTCCGGAACGTAGCTGTATAGGCATAAACTCCCAAGGAATCTATGGATCGCTCGTTCCCACAGACGGCGCCAAAGTGTAGGTACAGAAAAATTACCAGCCCACCAGGATCCTCTTTTTTTCTTCCTTCAGGTCTCTTTTATATATTTTTCAATACAATCCTCACGCCGTTAATCTCTCTAGTTATCTCAATCTAAGCAATAACGCCTTTCTCTCTTTCCCTATTTCATTGCTTGATCGTAGGTGCAGTTAGAGGAAATTCTGGGATTCTTTTCATCACAGAATTTCCGGAATTAGGTGACACGGATGATGACGTGGATGCCACGTATTAGGTAAGTTACACGTGTCACATAACGGCTCTTTTTCCCACTACACGTACCAATATGGCCTCACATTAATAGCTTCGGTTTCATCTTTGAGTGGTATTTTGTGATCAATTTCGCGTGCTGGTGGTAAGCTGGTAGGCTCGGCAAAGACATCTGAATATTCCTCCAGCAATGCCTGCATATCAGATGAGAGTTCCTCATTGTTTTACCGTCCTTCGAGCTGAAAATATAAAGCAAACACAGCTTGTCGTTGTCGAAAGTCCTTAGTGAAGCCTTGCAATGTGGTGTCTGGGATCGGTGGAATTTTAATCCCCTGGAGTTTCTTAGGCTGTTGCTCCCATATGAAGTCCATGGTTCACTTCTTCCAATCACAAACTACTAAACCCAATGTCTCTAACCACTGAATTCATATTACTATATCCAAACCATTTAAGGGCACAGAAAAGAAGTCGAGTTGGAACTCATTACCTTGTAGATTAACCGTGAGCTTCTCATATTTCTCTTTACAAGATAATCTTTCCCCATTGGCAACTCTGACAATAAACGGTGTTGTGGGCTTCATGGGAAAACGAAACGTTTCGACTACTCGATCACTGATGAAATTATGAGTGGATCCACTATCGATTAAGGCAACCACCTCATACACTCCAATAATTGCCTTAATTCGCATTGTTCTCGGTACAGTCCATCCAGTTAGTGCATATAGAGTGATCTCCAGCTCCTTTCCATTATCATCTTCCTCAATCTCGGATATTTCCCTTGTCGTATTTACCACTCCCATTTCCTCTGGTGTTTCATCTTCTGGTATACAACCCTCGAGGAGCATCAACTGTGGTGCTTGACACTTGTGTCTAGGGGTGAACATTTCATTGTAGTTGAAACATAATCCTTGAGCTCTATGTTTCTGCATCTCATCCCATGACAGCCTTTTGATTGCCGCTTGTGTGGAACCCTTGGGAGGATTGGTGTTACTTACAGGAACAGAAGCTCATAAGGCATTTGGCCGTGCGAATCGCCTCTGTCTCGCAAGCTAATCGTCCCTCATTTTTACTAAGCTAATTGCCTCTTTCACAGATTGAGGCTTGAACATTCTTATTTCGTCAGCCACCTCTGGTTTCAAGCCTCTCATGAACGTACCTACGAGAGCCTTTTGGGTCCATCCACGAACTCTATTCCCAAGCCGTTCAAATTCCCGTTGATAGTCTCACAATGTTCCCGTCTGTCTCACTCGGGATAGCACTTCGTCGAAGTCTTCAGAATCAGGGGGTCCAAATCGAGCCCTTACTTCATCTTCGAAGGCTTCCTATGACATACTCCCCTGTCCATCAGCGAGTGATTTTCAAAACCACTACCACCATTGATTTGCCTCGCCTTCGAGGTGGAAAGAAGCTAGAGGCACCTTTTGATCATCGGCTATCTCTTGAAACTCGAAGAACTGGTCCACACGATTGAGCCATTCCGTCAGGCCATCTCCAAAAAATTTTGGGAATTCCAGCTTTGCAATCTTGGAATAAAATGGCCGGATGTTATCTCCCGTATCTCGGTTGGTTCGGTAGGATCCTTCACGCTAATAGTTATTATGGCTAGGTGATCCTCTACTTGAGAGAAATGCTTCAGATAGTTTTGCAATGGTTCTTCTAGTCGTTGGATCATGTTGGTGATTCCCACCTCTATTCGCTGCATTCCATCTTGAACTCCTCCAAGCCCCTCCTCTAGAAGCTCGATCCGTTCTTTGTTTGTCATCATGAACCTGCTCTGATACCAATCAGTACAAGCACAACAAACACAAAGAAAGTATTCTCTTTGGGTGAGAATGAACCACAAATTCATTAACTTCTGACCCCCTCTTTCCATTGTCTTCTTTCCAAATTTATACATCAAAGAAACAACTGAAGTGAAGCTAATGGTGTCCGAGTCTGTAGGAGACTCATTCACCCACTACCCATGAATTGCAATCGTGTAATCATGCAAATAATTGCCCTAAAATAAAAGTAAACCAGCAAATACAATAAAAGAAAATGATGCTGAAGTAGGATAAATGGGCTTGGCTTCTGAACATGGACATCAGTCCATATAGCGTGAGTTAGGCCTCGGGGTACGACAGGATCTTCTAGGCTTATCACAGAATCTCTAAAATGTGGTATAATCCCTTTGTTTTCTCAAACTTCAGTTCTTCCATTCCACATATCTATGATACTTAAACTTATTTTTATTGTTGATTGAAGTTGGGTTGCTAAAAATATTTTCAGAATTGAAAATGCTTGGTTGAATTTGTTTGCTGAAAATATGTTCAGAATTGAAAATATTTGGTTGAATTTGTTTGCTAGAAATAATTTCCTAAATTTAATTTGCTTGGTTGAAGTTGCTTGCTAGAATATGTGTTCTGATCTATCGAATTGCTAAAATTGAATATCATGTTTGCTTTCTAGAAATTTCAGAGCGTTGAATGTCTTGTTTGATTTCTAAAATTACATGGTGTTTAATGTCTTGTCTAATTTTCAAAAATACAAATTGCTGAATTAAGTTTGCTGATTTTTGACTATATTCTATGTTGATTTGTGAGCTTATAGTTGCAGAGTTATTGAACATGTTATTGCTGAATTTATTGTCATGTTATTGCTGAATTACCATGCTGGGTGATGTTAAATCTTGAGCTGTAAATTGCTGATTTTTAACACTAAATTTGCTAATTCTTAAGTGCTGAATTTGCTGTTTCTTAATTGCTAAATTTGCTGATATTTAAAAATGATGATTTGCTGAATTAGAAATGCTGATTTATTGAACCTAAATTGCTGAATTAATGTGGTTGATGTCCAAAAATTTATTTTGCTGATTTGAGCTTTAAAGAGTGTTGTTTGGTGGCTTTAATTAGTACTATTTGGTGAAGATAAATAGTGTTGTTTGGATAGTCTTATAATGCTAATTGCTGAAAGTTAATGTGCTAAATTAATGGGTTGTTTAAGCTGATTTATATAAGCTGAATTAGTGAGCTGTTATTACTGATTTATATTACTGGTTTTGTAGTATTAAAATGCTGAATTATGCTTTGTTCAATTTTGTTCATTCTCGTCATGTTTTAAACTGCTTGTGCTACTAATTTCTACTATAGTTGCAGTTGTGTATATTTTAAGAACGGGTATGAAGACTAAGAACTACATGGACCATTGTCTGACATGAATACCAAGACTGATGATTATTCAAGAAGCTGAGAACAAGAATCATTGAAAGAGCGGATTTCTACAAAGTTATCTGAAGTTACACTCAAGGGTGTACATATTGAAGACCTATCTTAGAAGAAGTTGAAGTGTCATGATTTGCCAAGAAGACAAGTGACCGTGTCATTGTCGTGCCGGACCTCGAAGACAAACTATCAAAGTTTGAAGATTTGAAGATCAACATTGTAGACCGAATATTGTTTTAAAGACTGACTTTGAAGACCAACATACAAAACTTGAAGACCTTACAGCTGCTCAAGACATCGAACTAACTCCACTATCACTATGTATAGTCCAAGTGTTGAGATACTTTGGACAGGGGGAGTGTGAGTAATTGTGGTGAGATTGAGGTGAGATAGCTTGGGCTATAAGAAGCCTAAGTTGGGATTGAGAGCGAAAAAGTTGTTTGAGATTTGGTGAGAGTGGTTCAGGCCTAGGGAGGCTGTGAACTGGGTGAGTGCAGGATTGAACTATGTTGTGAGTTGGGTGAGTGAGAGAGTGATTGAGAGAATTACTGTACTACCCTTTCAAACATAGTGGAGCTCAGTTTGAAGAGGTTTTTTCCCACCTTGGGGTTTCCTCTACAAATCTGTGCGTCCATCAAATTGTGTGATTACATGTGACAACCAAACTTGTAATATTAGGAAGAAAAATTGAAGAACTTATTCACCCCCTCCCCTTCTAGGTTCATCAATTAGTATCAGAGCACAAGTCTGCATTTCTTAGTTTAACCACCGGCAGTAAAGATCCTAAGTATTGCTCAAGACAGTTCTACCCATAAGACTCCTGTTTTTGATGGCACAAGTTTTGACACCTGGAGGATTAAAATGGAGGTCTTCTTATTATCTATCTCATCTGACATTTGGCATGCTACTTTGGAAGGCGTTGTCATTCTTGATCCTGCAAACCTCTTAGTAGCCGACAAGTTGGCAAAATCAGTTGATGGAAAGGCTAGAAATGCCTTATACAGGGCATTACAAAAGCAAGAATTAACAAGAGTCAAGAATTGCAAAAGTGTAAAGAAAATTTTGGACTCACTTGTAACTGCGCACGAAGGAAACAACACCATTAAAGAAAACAAGATTCAACTTCATCAAGTTAAGTTTGATGGTATCAAGATGAATGAGAAAGAAACTGTAGTTGATTATTTCTTCAGAATTAAAGAGGTTGTCAATGACATGAGGGCCCTTGGTGAAGACATCGAAGACAAAATGGTATGCCAAAAGATACTATGCACCTTGACTGAAAGGTTCAATCCCAAGGTTACTATACTAGAAGACAAAGATATCTCCAGAATGTCTATTGATGAGATAGAATCATCTTTCATTGCCTATAAGATGAGAATTGGACCTCCCTCTATATCAAGGAAAGAATCAGCTCCAAAAGCTAAGGAAGTTGAAGTTTCAAGTAAGCAAGGATCAAGTTCAAAAGAGTCTGAAGATGAAATAGCATATGTTGCAAAAAAATTCAGAAAGTTCAAGAAGAGAAAGAAGTCCAAGCAACTACAAGGCCAAAATTATTTTGGATGTGAAAGACAAGGACATTACATTGCAAATTGTCCTAATGCTCCCAAAACAAAGAAGCACAAGTATTGTGATGCCCCAAAGTTCAAAGGAAAGAGAAATAAAAAGGCTCTTTACACTAGTGGGGTTTCAAGTTCAGAGGAGGAGCAACAAGATCTATCTAATGAGAGTGATGAAGAAGCTTATCTATTTATGACACTTCAAGAATCAAAAATTGATCAGTCAAAATCTGAAGATGAAGAAGATCCCGAGATTGATGAAGTCCTTGCAGAATGTGAAAGATTGGCCCAAAAGTGCAGCGCTCAGAAAAAGCAGCTAAAATTGGTCAATTTAGAACTGCAGAAGTCAAAGGAGCTACTCATCAATCATATAAGGGTAAAATTGTCCACCTTATGCTCTATTTCACTAATTGTTTCCTACCTTACGAAAAATAGGTCACAAAAAACTAGTTGGAGTACAAAGAGGTGCAAACTTGAACTTAACACATTCTTAGAAGATAGATCTCAAAGGATGAATGAAATTTAGAAACAATCCACAAAGCAATTAGGCAAGACAAGTATTGGCTTTAATGATGACAAGGCCATTCAGGTACAATCAAACAAAACTCACTCAATTTTTGTCAAAGTTAAAAATGGTGGTATCTACACTTCATATCCTTTCATAGATTATACTACTAGACCTAAATATGAGTTATTGTTCAATGTTTATCATCAATCTAGGGCTAAGAATGTCTCTAGGATCAATGCATGCCCCAAATATGTGAAATTGAAACCCATGTATATTAGGAAGACTGATGTTCAATTGCATCATGCACCTAAATCATCAAGAGGCTTTGTGAAGACTAAAATGATGTGGATTCCAAAGAAATTAAACTTTGTAAGCATGCTTGTGTACACTTCTTTGAAAGTTTCTAATGCTAATACTAAGTGATATATTGATAGTGGGTGTTATAGGCACATAACAGGAGACAAAACCAAATTTAGCTATTTAGAAAAATATGATGATGGCCCTGTCATCTTTGGTGATAATAAGAAAGGAAAAAGTGTTGGAAGAGGCACAATACCTGAAACCAAAGAAATGCCTAAGTTAAAGAATGTGCTCTATGTAAAAAGTCTTAAACACAATTTGCTTAGTGTCAGTCAACTTTGTGACAATGGTAATCTAATTCTTTTTTATAAAGATGTGATTGCAAAATTATTGACAAACTATCAGGAAAGACCATTCTTTCTGCAACTAGAGTATCTAGTAATGTGTACACCATTCATGAAAATGCCACTCACATTGCATGCAAGTGTGCTAAAATGAAAAAGAGCATTATGGATAACTTCAAATCAATGATTAATACCAAGTGCATTCTCACTAGCATTGATAGGTCCATATTTAAAAGCTCATTGCATCTCACTACTTTTAGACCCAATCACATGTTTGCTACAAAATTCCAAGGTGCTTCAAAATTCTCACATTTAAAAACATGATTTAATATACCTAAAATAAGTTGCTAAAAAAATTGGAAAGAAAAAACATAAAAAATTCTTGTTTTAAGTGTGTGGATAAATACTTTAAATGTGTGGAAAGTGCTTTAAATGTATGGAAATGACCTTTAAATGTTTGAAAAGTCAATAAAAATGAAACTTAAAAATGTGAATATAATTTTTTTTTATTTATTTGTGCAAAAACATCCTTTAAATATGCCTAAAAGTTGCTAAAAAAAATTGGAAAGAAAAAATATAAAAAAATACTTGTTTTAAATGTATGGAAGAATACTTTAAATGTGTGGAAAGTGCTTTAAATGTGGGGAAAGTGAGTAAAAATCAAACTAAAAAACGTGAAAATAAATTTTTTATGATTTATTTGTGCAAAAACATCCTTCAAATATGTCTAAAGTTGCTAAGAAAATTGGAAAGAAAAAATATAAAAAATAATTATTTTAAGTGTGTGGAAAAGTACTTTAAATGTATGGGAAAGTGCTTTAAATGTGTGAAAATGACCATTAAGTGTGTGGAAAATATGTAAAAATGAAATCAAAAAATGTGAATATAAATTTTTATAATTTATTTGTGAAAAAACATTCTTCAAATATGCCTACAAGTTGCTAAAAAAAATTGGAAAGAAAAAACATAAAAAAATAATTGTTTTAAGCATGTGGAAAGTGCTTTAAATATGTGGATATGGCTTTTAAATTTGTGAAAAGTGAGTAAAAATGAAACTAAAAAATGTGAATATAAATTTTTATGATTTATTTGTGCAAAAACATCCGTCAAATATGCCTAAAAGTTACTAAAAAATTGGAAAGGAAAAACATAAAAAAATAATTATTTTAAGTGTGTGGAAAATACTTTAAATATGTGAAAAGTGCTTTAAATATGTGGAAATTCCCTTTAAATGTGTGGAAATGAGTAAAAAAGAAACTAAAAATGTGAATATAATTTTTTATGATAAATTTGTTTAAAAACATTCTTAAAATATGCCTAAAAGTTGCTAAAAAAATTGGAAAGAAAAAACTTAGAAAAATACTTGTTTTAAGTGTGTGGATAAGTACTTTAAATGTATAAAAAGTGCTTTAAATGTGTGGAAATGTCCTTTAAGTAGTGGAAAGTGAGTAAAAATGAAACTAAAAAATGTGAATATAATTTTTTTTGATTTATTTGCACAAAAACATCTTTCAAATATGCCTAAAGGTTGCTAAAAAAATTAGAAAGAAAAAAGATAAAAAAAAATACTTGTTTTAAATGTGTAGAAGAGTACTTTAAATGTGTGAAAATTGCTTAAAATGTGTGGAAAAGTACTTTAAATGTATGGACAGTGAGTAAAAATGAAACTAAAAAATGTGAATATAATTTCTTATGATTTATCTGTGCAAAAACATCTTACAAATATGCCTAAAAGTTGTTAAAAAAATTAGAAAGAAAAATAAATAAATAAAAAATACTTGTTTTAATGTGTGGAAGAGTACTTTAAATGTGAGAAAATTGCTTAAAATGTTTGGAAAGTACTTTAAATGTGCGGAAAGTGAGTAAGAATGAAACTAAAAAATGTGAATATAATTTTTTATGATTTATTTGTGCAAAAACATCCTTCAAATATGCCTAAAAGTTGTTAAAAATTTTGGAAAGAAAAAACATAAAAAAAAAACAATTATTTTAAGTGTGTGGAAAAGTACTTTAAATGTGTGAAAAGTGCTTTAAATGTGTGGAAATGGCCTTTAAGTGTGTAAAAAGTGAGTAAAAATGAAACCAAAAAATGTGAATATAAATTTTTATGATTTTTTTGTGCAAAAAATCCTTCAAATATGCCTAAAACTTGCTAAAAAAATTAGAAAAATAAAATATAAAAAAATATTTGTTTTAAGTGTGTGGAAAAGTACTTTAAATGTGTAGAAAGTGAGTAAAAAGGATACTAAAAATGTGAATATAAATTTTTATGATTTATTTGTGAAAAAACATCCTTCAAATATGGCTAAAACTTGCTTAAAAATTTGGTAAGAAAAAATATAAAAAAATATTTATTTTTAGTACGTGGATAAATACTTTAAGTGTGTGAAAAATGACTTTATATGTGTGGAAATAGACTTTATGTTCGTGGATATGAGTTTTAATAAATTTGAAAATCAAATGTTATGTTTTATTTGTGTGTAAACGCCTATTAGATGTGTCTAAATGTTTATGAAAATTTTGACTTTATTGATGTGAAAATATATTTTAAGTGTGTGAATATCCATGCTATTAATGTGAAAGTCAATTCAATTTGAGATTAATATGTTTTTTCGATTTTACTCATTTACACAAATATTAGCTGTTGATGTTCACATTTTTAAGTCTCCCTTACACATTGAAAATCGCTTTCACACACTTAAAATACACTTCTACATATTTAAAGTATTTTTTCCACACATCTGCAATAATTTTCAACCACTGAAAATAAATAATTTTTTATGTTTTTTTCTTTCCATTTTTTTAGAAACATTTAAACATAATTTCTTTTATAAACAATTAAAAAAAATTAAAGTGTATATGTTTTAAGTCTCTAAAGAAACATTTTAATTGTAAGTAAACATTTTAAAATGACTTTAAAGTTGTGAAAAATTACTTTAAGTGTGTAAGCATAAATTGAAAAAATTATGACTTTTTTGTCTTAAGTTAAAACATAGCCTAACTTCTACTCAAATTGAAACTCTCAAAATATTCTATTTAACAAAATTAGTTTCATCAAAAAATATTATTTGTAGTAAAAGTTATTGACTTTCAAGTAAAAAGAAAAAAAGTGTAAAGATTGAAAAGCTATGTAACGGAAGTTACCGAAGGAAAAAAGAGCAAAGGAAAAAAAAAAAAAAAAAAAGGAAGTCGGTAAGCATTCACACTTTACTTTGAAAAGTGTCCATATAAGTTATTTTATGCAAAATGATATTCAAAGTTAGAGTAATGTTAAAAGTGGCGAGTCAAAAACTCCCATTTATCAGATATACTTAAATAAATTTCACGTCATTTTTAGTTGAGTATATCTAACAAATGAAAAAAATTTCGACCAATATTTCATTCAAAATCTTCCGTCTTAAAGTCATTATCCTAAAAGTTAAGTGGACTTCTAGTGTCTCCTTTGAATTTTGACAGTGTCATAATTGTATTGAACTTAAGTAATGGCATTTCAATTATAATTGAGTGTATCGAGAATGGTGTTGAGGAGAGTGAATCCTATCAAGGTCATTAGCGAGCGGTGCATCTCAATAGGAGTGCTGATGTTGGTGATATTTTAATAAAAATATTTAATCTTATTTATATTGATTTTAATTGTATTTAACATATTTTATGAAGTTTTTATAATAGATTTTAGGATAAATTACCCTTACCTTCCATGATGTTTTGGCTTTTTACTCCTAAATTGAACTTTTTGAAAAATTACTCTCAACACCCTTGTCAGATTTGGCACGGTTAACAAATAAAAAAACAAATGTTATGCTTTATTTGTGTGTAAACGCCTATTAGATGTGTCTAAATGTTTATGAAAATTTTGACTTTATTGATGTGAAAATATATTTTAAGTGCGTGAATATCCGTGCTATTAATGTGAAAGTCAATTCAATTTGAGACTAATATGTTTTTTTCGATTTTATTCATTTACACAAATATTAGCAATTGATGTTCACATTTTTAAGTCTCCCTTACACACATTGAAAATCGATTTCACACACTTAAAATGCACTTCCACATACTTAAAGTATTTTTTCCACACATCTGCAATAATTTTCAACCACTGAAAATAAATAATTTTTTATGATTTTTTCTTTGCTTTATTTTAGAAACATTTAAACATAATTTTTTTTAATAAACAATTAAAGTATATATGTTTTAAGTCTCTAAAGAAACATTTTAATTGTGTGTAAAATGACTTTAAAGTTGTGAAAAATTACTTTAAGTGTGTAAACATAAATTGAAAAAATTATATTTTTTTTGTCTTAAGTTAAAAGACAGCCTAACTTCTACTCAAATTGAAACTCTCAAAATATTCTATTTAACAAAATTAGTTTCATCAAAAAATATTATTTGTAGTAAAAGTTATTTACTTTTAAGTAAAAAGAAAAAAAGTGTAAAGATTGAAAAGCTATGTAACGGAGGTTACGGAAGGAAAGCACAGCAAAGGAAAAAAAAAAAAAGGAAGTCAGTAAGCATTCAAACATTACTTTGAAAAGTGTCCATATCAGTAAGTTTATGCAAAATGATATTCAAAGTTAGAGTAATGTTAAAAAGTGGCGAGTCAAAAACTCCCATTTATCAAATATACATAAATAAATTTCAGGTCATTTTTAGTTGAGTATATCTAACAAATGCAAAATGATATTCAAAGTTAGAGTAATGTTAAAAAGTGGCGAGTCAAAAACTCCCATTTATCAAATATACATAAATAAATTTCAGGTCATTTTTAGTTGAGTATATCTAACAAATGGAAAACTTTCCTACCAATATTTCATTCAAAATCTTTTGAGTCATTATCCTAAAAGTTAAGTGGACCTCTTGTGTTTTCTTTGAGTTTTGACACTGTCATGATTGTATTGAACTTAAGTAATGGCATTTCAATTATAATTGAGTGTAATCGAGAAGGGTGTTGAGGAGAGTGAATCCTAAAAAGATCATTAGCGAGCGGTGCATCTCAACAGGAGTGCTGATGTTGGTGATATTTTAATAAAAATAGTTAATCTTATTTATATTGATTTTAATTGTATTTAATATATTTTATTAAGATTTTATAATAGATTTTAGGGTAAATTATCCTTACCTTCCATGATGTTTTGGCTTTTTACTCCTAGATTGAACTTTTTGAAAAATTACTCTCAGCTCCCTTGTCAGATTTGGCATCATTAACAGATAATGTATAGTTACAATTTTACCCTCATAATAGACATGAAAATTGGTGACATTTTGCTGGCATAATGAAAATAAGCTAAATTTACAACTGTACCCCTTCAATCCTTTTTAATGACATATTTGTTATATATAATAAATCATATAATTGAATATTTTATATATATTTTGAAAAAAAATATGCCCTTTATTGTATTAAATAAATAATTAAATAATATGTATTACATACTTACTATTATGATTAATGAGTAAAAATCCTCTCCATTGAGATTTTTCCGCAATATCTCTACTTGTGACGTTTCTAACTATTAGTGTTAACTCACGTTACTAAAATGAGTGATACAATGTTATCCAATATCACTCATTTTAGTAACATAAGTTACCAGTGATTGGTGTTACTTATTATAGTAGCGTACGTCAGTGCTAGGGGCAGTCGCTTAAGCGACTGTCCTTCCACAGTCGCTTTATTCATTGGTGAAAATCAATCAGAGTAATTAATACATTTTTGTGTAATAAATGTCTTACTTTTCTATCTAACAAAATTTTCTTCTAGTTTTAAGATATTTACACTAATGCCATCAACAAACAAATAAAACTATATTGGTCATAAAATGATTCTTCAATTTTAAAAAAAAAATATATTATTTAATTAAATTAGAAATCAAGATTCATAATGTATTTTTATATACTAATTAATGACAAAATCTTTAAAAAAAAATATATAGAAAATGATTATAATAAGTATATGGATTAATATAAAAAATTATTATTTAATTTTTTTTTTTGTTACAATAGCTTTGTTTGTTTGTTGATGGCATTAGTGTAAATATCTTAAAACTAGAAGGACATTTTGTTGGATAGAAAAGTAAGACATTTATTACACTATGCATTAATTACTCTGATTGATTTTCACCAATGAATAAAGCGACTGCCCCTAGCACTCCTCATTGTAACAAACATCACCACTGGAGAAATCGGAGGGAGACTCTCACCGGAGAAGATAATGGTCCATGATTAATATAGTATATACACATTACAACCTCCCACCCTCTCTTCTCTCCACCACTGTCCCACTCTCACCTATGACACCATTACCTCACCATCTCTCTCCCATCATATGTGTAACCAACTGAGATTCATCCGCCTATACACGACAGCAATAACTCCATCCCACCCATGGCCCTAGCCGCCTCCACCAATGAGTAAAATTTTTGAATTTGCATTGCACATCTTCATTCTCAATTTCATCCTCCATCACCTGGCTCTCTTTCAGAATTCTCTTAGATTTTTAATATCATACTTTTTCTCTATTTTATCTAACACAAAATGGGTCTCCATCTATTCATATAGAAGAATTCTTTATAGATGTTAAAATCAAAGATTCAGGGAATAGGATAGAAATTAATGAATGTTACTAAAGAACTTGAGAAACTAAACTGATCATTTCAAAATTCAAATCCTAAGATTAGCTGCAAGATACTGGTTTCATTTTTCACGAATCATCTACGTGGTTTATCTACATCCGTTTGGCTCATTTTGGGCCTCTCTCACAATCGGGCATTTACACTCTTACCTTCTTTCAATGTGTCCGACGACAATGATCATGGACTAATAAAACGTGCAAATTATTTCATAACAATGATGTGTAATTGCATGGTAATTTCTTCTATGTTATTCACGTTGAAAGTGAATTTTTTTCAAAAATATGGTACGGTATAAAATTTTATATATATATATATATATATATTTCCTTTAGCTCTCAGATAACATATTCAAGTAGCTTACCATTTTTAGAAAATTTTAGGGAAAAATAATTCCCCAAAAATTATTTTATTAATATAATATATCAATTTTATTAATTTATATATATAAATTAATAAAATTGATATATTATATTAATAAAATAATTTTTGGGGAATTTTTTTTCCCTAAAATTTTCTAAAAATGGTAAGCTACTTGAATATGTTATCTGAGAGCTAAAGGAAACATGTCCTTGTCTAGTTAAAATGTGAGAATATATATCATGGTTATGCAAAGAAAAGCAAAAAAGGCAGCAAGAAAAGTAGACTAATTCCGAAATTAATATCAACTTGACCCAATGAGATAAAAAGACAACTAATTCAAAAGGACAATAGGTGTTCACATGATTTTGTCCAATCAAATTATATGGATGTGTGTGTATATTATATACATTTCGTTATAGGTATGTGTATATGTAGCGGCATATGATTTGGAGGGCATTATCGGTCATTTTAGTGCATACGAACGATTCCTCTCCAAGTCTTATTGACTGCCTTACCTCCACAAATCATGCAAGACTTGACCTACACTACATCCCAAACACCACTTCTTATATTTTTTTATTATTATTAATTTTTCTACACGAATTCTTATTCGAAAGTTCAATTAAGCGCAAACACACTTGTGTTAATCTCTTGAATTCATGGTTGAGGAATCAGTTGGTTCGCAATGAAAAATTGGACCATTTATTGGTGAGTCTCAAAATTCACACAAAAATAAAAGTCCGCTATCGAGGCTCACCGATATATCAAGTCCGTTCTCGAGACTCACCAATATATCAGTGAGTTTTAAATTCATACAAGAATCAACCGGTTCTTAATGTGAAACCGTCAGTACAGTTAGAACCTACTAACTGTCTCTCAGGAAGAGTGGACCAGTTCAATCTATTAATTTTAATTTTGGATCAATTTCTCAAAGACAATGATACATTATTTCATAGGTCAATACTCTTCACCTATTTTTTTTATAGCTTTTCAATGTATTATAAAATATTTTGGGTTAATAAATATCACTTACACCTCCCCAGTTTAGGCAATATCCCGACCCGACTCCCTATATTTTCAATATTCCTGACTTCACTCCTTATTAGTAACGTTTGTCAAATTTACTCTCTTACTGGCGTCAGCAGACAGTACTAATGGAAGGGAAAAATAAATACAAAAACCCAAAATTCGGGGAGTGTAGTCGGGAATATCGAAACTAGAGGGGGTCTAGACAGGATATTGCTTAAATTGAGAGTAAGTGGTATTTACCCAAATATTTTCTAGACTTCCATGTATTTCCTTTTATAACTAATATTTTCACACACATTTCTTTCACATTTTCAATGTGAAATGGCAAGAACATATAGTAGAAGCTTTGAACCATGGATAGAGCCAGCATAGACCCAGGGATAGCTGCCGCTAGCCCCATGATGGCCTATTAATTCTTTTCACATTTTATGCCTATAGTTTTTGAAATTACACAAAATGCCACTCCTAAAATTATTGTTTTCAAAAAATCTCTTTAATTCTTTGTTTTTTTCCTTCTTATTTTTCTTTTTAATTTATTTTAATTCTCTTCAAACAAATTTTCATTTTCTTTCTTTTAATCAATCCCTAATTTTTTTCCATTCAAAATTCATTGATCCACCCTAAGTTTTACCTTTATTTCACACAGATACAATTTTGTGAAATTTTGTAACAAACACCCCATGAGGTTTGTTCTGTATATTACTAACACCCCTTCCTGTCAAAAGTATATAGTCTCAAAGCACTTTTCCATGATAAAATGACTTGTTTGCTCCTTGACTTCTAAAGTCAACCTTTTGAATGCTGAATTTACTAAACTAACCTTTTGTAATGGACCAAAATAACCCCAACTATACACTATATTTTCTCTCTCTACAATCTATAAGCAAGATCATATAACCCTAATATGCAAGATAGATCAAAGGAATTGTAAACTTCAATCAGAGGGAAACAAAGTCAAAAGGGTCACAACTAACCTACTTCCTCTCTCTGTTCTCTATCTTCTCTCCACCTCATCCTCTCTCCAGATCCCCTCAATGACTCACCGACTCTTATCTCTACACACATTCTCTCTCTCTTCGAATTCAACAAAATTCTCTCTCTCCACACCACTATCCATGTCCATTTCTAAAGTTTGTCACCATTTGTTTATTGATTTTTTTCAAGACATGAAATTCTTTTATTTCACTAACGGAGAGAGAAGGGACAACAAAGATGTCATTTCAGGGCTTTGAAGGTTTTGTAGGCTCGATCATTGAGTGTAGCTTCGAGTAGTGTCGATACGTACGGATGCTCATGTTCACCGAGTTGAAATCGATAATGAGATAGTTCAACCGAGCTTTGATGATTAGCGAGGAAAGATTTGGGTGTGTTCAATGGTTCTTGTGGTTCGATTCAAGTTCTTTCTTCTCTCATCAAACTAATTAGAAGCCTTTGGTTTACGATTTGGCATTCTAATATGATTTTGAGGCAATTCGATAACTTTGTATATTTTTATTTTCTTTATGAAAATTTGGAAAATCTATAACTAGATCGTGGATTGTATTTAGTTGTCCAGAAAGCGGTGGAAAAAGTTGGAAATTCCAGACCCAAGTTGTCATCGTTTGGAATTTTCAATCATTGTGAAATTTGGAATTTTTGTTTCATATTTTTCGTTTGGAATTTTCTGGTAATTGTTTTTGGTTGCCAAGAAAATGGTTGTTGTCGTTTGGAATTTTCAGTAATTGTGTCTGATTGCCAAGAAAACGGTTGTCGTTTGGAATTTTATTTCTTTCCCTTTTAGTTTTTCTTGTATTTTTGGGATTTTATTAAAATTTGCAATTTATGTTGTAATAATAGTTGTGTAAAGACTGGGTCTAATTTCGACTGATTTTCTTTTCTATTCATCATTTTTTTCATAAATGGATTTTTAATGATATATGTATGTTATGAATGTGAAAAATATAGTTGCGAACTTGTTTAAAGGTTCGAGAAAGTTTTGGGAGAGTTTGGTGAAATTTGATTTTCGGATCGGCGAGACCTGAAAAATTGAATATTTTTCGGGAAGAACTTATTTTAGAATTTAGACCAAATGAAATGTTAAAAGAGTTAAAGAAGTTATTTCGGAGCCGTAACCGCTTTTGAAATCGAAAATGGATGTCAGGAGGGTACGTTAAGTGGCCCAGGGCATTTCGGTCATTTGACGCCCAAAATATTATAAATATCAAGTGGCTGGACATTTCTCTCTTGACCAAACAGCCGACCAGCTCTCTCTCTCTCTCTCTCCCTTTTCATCTTTTCTCTTTTTCTCTTCATTTTGGAGGCCTTAAACTTGGAATTGGAAGTTTCTTAAGAAGGACATTGTGTTCTATGAGGCAAGGGCTAAGTTTTAAACTGAACAAAGTTTTAGTTTGAAGAAGTTGAAGCTTGGTGATTTCTAGGGTTTTACTAGAAGAAAGCTTGGATTTTAAGATAGGGTTGTTCTTTCTCTCTTAGTTATCGATTTGTAGGTTGTTGGTGAGTTTGGGAGTGTTTGGTTGAGTTTAGTATGCTTGGGAGTGTTAGTATAGTTATGTATAACTTTTACCTCTTTTTTATGGTTAATTGCATGTTATGGATGTTTATATCTTATAAGATATGTTGTGATTGTATGTACATATTGAATGTGTCACGCCCCGATTTTTGGCTCCCGGAAACCGAGGGTGATCTAGTCACACGTCATCACCTCACATCAATAATACCAATATGATACCATATTTTGATACCAAGTTGTTATGCCTCGATTTCTGAACCACCGGAGATACTGTCTCCGAGCTTGGATCTCGAGGGTGAATCTGTTCATCAAACCCTAGTGAACCATCTTACTTTCTAACTATAGTGGAAGTTTCACTACATACACACGTATACGAGTGTACGACTCAACATCAACTAGTCTCAATGGGCCCCACACATGACCTCTCACACTTAACCAAACACACCTAACTGCCAATCCTTCCTATGGGTAACGATGTATCATAATCCTAGTTATGATACATCATAATTTACGATGCATCGAACATGCATTGTAACATGGTGCGAATTCTACTTTTTTTATTCAATTTCTCTATGTCATTATGATACATCGTTTTTAAACTTTCGATGCATTGCCCGATTTTGATACATCGTAATGGGGATTATGATGCATCATAATCTCTCGAATACAAATCCTGTAAAGCCCGGCCACAAGTGTTCACAATCATACTCTATTTGCCTCCAAATGCATTCTAAGTCCTTAGAATCATCCATTCAACATTATAACATAAATGAAATGCAACAACAAAATTTACTTAATCTAAATTATATATTTCATTGAACATACTTCCATAATCCACAAGTCATCCTCATACACACACTTAAGGATCCAAATGAA
The DNA here is from genome assembly GCA_026545225.1 of Cornus controversa. Lineage (NCBI taxonomy): Eukaryota > Viridiplantae > Streptophyta > Magnoliopsida > Cornales > Cornaceae > Cornus > Cornus controversa. Next base: position 1,772,977 of record CM048853.1, on the reverse strand, counting down.
CACAAGTTACATATAGTTCAAGTGTAACTACAACATCAACAAAGTCCACATGCCACAAGCCGACATGGATAGTTATATATATCATATCCAAAATGAACATAAAAAAGCTACAAGGAGCTCCACTTGGATACTCAAGTCTTGTCCGTCATTAGTACCTTATCTGTAAAATGGTTTGGGGGGAAGGGGGTGAGCATACAATTACGTCCAGTAGAGATGACCAAACCCGCCTAAGCATCGACCCAACATTGACCTACATTATATGCATTCATGGCATCCCTACAGTACATGATATGCTTACAACACTCATGTTATCAATTGATCAGCGTTGAATGTTACACATTCTAACCTCTTAATTTACATATTTTATTCTCTTAGTGATAGTTTATATGTGATTTTACTCTATTTTTGTATTTTTTGTCTTTCTTAGGGCCTTAATGATTATTTCAGATAAAACCATGATTTTGGGCTTTTAAAGATGATATTCAAGAAGTTAATATGAAGCCTACATCTAGTGGGTCCATTCAACTCCATATTTCAACTCAAATCAGCCCAAGAAAGAGGTTCAAGAGAATTATAACTGCTTAAGAAGATTACAGGCATGAAGCCCAATTCTGCACTTAATCCAATTTTAATCCCTTTTTGGAAAGTGGACCTAAAGTCTTATTTTTGAGCGTCAATTTGACTTAATTCCCTGATAGGTTGAACGAAATTCATTTCTGGACACTTTTGTATTGCACATAAATTTCATGAATCGGACTTCTACTGGGTCAAAACTTGGGCCGAATATCAGTAGAAAAATTCACCTGTTTAGGGCTGTGGGAAAACCCTAATTATCTCCTAATTGGATTACGACTTTGTGTATTCTCTTGGGCTATAAACTGGTGAATTGGAGGCTGTTTTTGAGGAGAAAAGAAGTGGAGGCCATTGCAGAGAAGACAGAGACAATTCGGGTTTTATTTATTCATTATGTCTTTTATTATTTTGTTATCTTCTTCTTCTACTATGTGTAACCAAACTCCTCAACTATGGTTGAGGAGAAAACTTCCATTAATAAAGTGAAGTTCTTTTGTTCATTAATTGATTCCCATGTGTATGATTTAATTGCTTATGATTTTCGCTTCTTGTGATTAATTATTTTATAGTTCTTTCACCATCTATATCATGTATATGTGGTAGTTAGAAAGTATTATAATTAATTTAAGCTTGGGTTTGTATTTCTTAAAAGTGATAATCTTTGATCTTATGTTTTTCATTAAATTGGATACATAAGATGCTTAGAATTTTACACTAGTAAAGGGAAGGAAAATCTACCTTTTTGATCTATTTTTTATTGTGCTTTATTGTTAAATCTTTAATAAGTAATAGATTGATTTCTTGATTGTTACTCTAAATTTGAGAATTAATAAATGAATATTAGAAGCTTCATGGATTTAATGGTGGTAGAATCCGAAACCTTAGTTATTTTCTCTATTTGATTTCAATAGTGTTATTTTATTTGCATGTTAGTTTAATTTCTTTCAAATCAACCAACTTTTGTTTAAACTAGATTAGTTTTAAATTAATTTGAGTTTGTTTTAATTTTTCTTCTCAAAGCATTCCGTTGGGTTCGATCTCGTTCTTGCCGATCTATAATTTAATAGATTCGTACACTTGCAAGTTATTTTACACTTTTAAAACAACATCATCAATGAAACAATTATGCGACAAGAATATCAAATGACCATTTATCCATACATAACCGCAAAACAACCCTACATCCCCATTCAATTTGACAAACCAAAGTCCTTAGCATGAATTCATGATTCATGAACAATACTAGACCACCAACTCAATTACTTAAACTCTACCAATTCCGGGAGCACTACTGAAATCTGTCCAGCTTACGAACCACTAAGATTATCACTTGTTAAAATCTGTCAACTTCACAAACCACCAAGATTATCACTTGCTGAAATCTGTCAACCTCACAATCCACCAAGATTATCACTTATTGAAATCTATCAATCTCACAAACCACCAAGGGTTCTCATCAATTGAAATCTATCAATTGAGAGAGAAAAATCGATTTTGTCACCAATTGAAATCTATCAATTGGGGACAAAAGCTCACCACACCACCCGTGTGTATCCACTATCATAGTTAAACCTCCTTAAAGACTCATTCCACTTACCACCACTTACAACAAACGCTAAACAAGCACAACACACATATTGCATTGCATATCATTTCATCCACAAATATCATCAACTGCATTAACATGAAAAATCATTCCTTTAAAGCATTTTCTTGAACACCTGGCATTCAAAATGCACATACTCAACTCATGGCTCAAAAGTAAACCTAATGAACCTCATGCTTCTTTACTCAACACATACAACACGTGTTAAACACAATTAAGCTATAATTAGCATGCCAAGTTTACCAATTTTCATGTATAACACCTATACGTATCACATACATTATATATTTCATATAAATGGCACAAAAGCTCAAATTTAACATGCATAAGACCAATATGCCTCACATACATCATATTTATCATGTAAAGAACACTCATAGCATGCATTTACAAGAAAGAAAATCAAAGATAAAACTTTCTACATTTCTAACTCATGCTAAAACATCTATAAACCACATAGAATCCTAAGGAATCGATGAAAGGAATGAGAAGACACCCCTATCACAAAATTGAAGCCTTTCCTAACAAAATCCTAGAATCCCAGCTTTCCAAAACTCCACCAAATCGCACTTTGTTCGGTCCAAAGCGCAACCCTTGCCAAGTAAAACACAAAGTCTATCCCCGGCACCTTCCGAATCAAGTCCTAGGGCTTCCGAAATGAAGAAAGAAGAAGGAGAGAAAAGGAGAGATGGCCGGCTATTCTTGGTCAAGGGAAATGAGGAAATATCTATATCTCTGATATTTATAGCCTCTACATTGTAAAATGACCAAAACGCCCCTAAGCCACTTAACGTACCCTCCCGGCCTCCATTTTTGATTTTGAAAGTGGCTATGGATCCGAAATCACTTCCTTAACTCATTAAAGATTCTATTTGGTCTAAAATTAAAAATAAATATTTTCAAATTTTTGGGCCCACCCGACTCGCATTCTGGGCCCCATCGACTCAAAATTCTCAAATTTTGCCAAACGCTCCCAAAATTTCCCAGAACCTCTAAACAACTTTCCAAACATGTTTTTCACTTTTAAAACATCCATAACATCATTTAAAACTCATTTATGATGAAAATGATGAAGAAAAAGAAAATAGATCAAAATTGGACCCAGTCTCTACAACCTCCCCATCTTCAAGGAATTTTATCCTCGAAATTAGAAACATACTCTAAGTTCCCAAGTGTTGTCACAAAACCTTTATTGACCTATCCTAGTTCCCTTCTACTAGTGGTAAAAACTATGAACTTGTCGGTCTCCAATACTCAGCTTTCACTCCTTAACCAACGAGGCTTTTTGTTACCATCATACGACTTCATTCTGAGTCCACGAAACATCTCAGCCACTAGTACATCTCAAACTATGTCCAGATATCACCAATAATGTAGTGCAATCATCATACCATGAACCCTTACAACAACTATTATATCCCTAACTAAGTTTAGGAAAGATCAAAACTGTAACCAACCCACTTTAAAATCAATGAAAGTATATGTACATATTTCTATCCAACAATTCATCCTCTTTGAGTCACAATTCTTAAAATTCTTACACAAGACAATACCATATGTACAAGTCCAAACTCACACTCCTCATCCATGACCTAAGGCCAACATTTTCTAAGGATTTACAACACAATCCTCAACTAGTTCAACCACGTTCCTCTTTCTGATAAATAGTATAGAAAATTTCTCTAAAATGGCATTCTAAGACACAAGAAACTCTCATCTTCCTATTTCTCACAACTAATCCTTGGATCCTTTTATTTCCACCGGTACCACAAGGTACGGTTCAGTAAAAAAACAAGATCAGCATAATAACCAAGACAAAACTAACAGTGTTCCCATCATCATCCTCTCATGACATCTAAAATAGTCATGTTCCAAAACTAAGTCAAATCTTGTATGATAATCAAAAACTTTGATCTCTGAGGGTCACAATACCCATAACGGTACATCAATAGACAAAATTGTGTCCAGAGATGAAAATCCCACCTCAACGAATGTGTCAATAGACAAAACTGTGTCTAAGTGACAATAATCTCAACAATGGATGGGTCAATAGACAAAAATATGTCTAGAGATGACACCAATCCTCCAACTGATGTGCCAATAGACAAAATTGTGTCTAAGTAACAACACCACAACAATAGATAGGTCAATAAACAAAACTGTGTCCAGAGATGACATCAATTCTTTGACTAATGTGCCAATAGATAAAACTGTGTCTAAGTGACAACACCACAACAATGGATGTGTCAATAGACAAAACTATGTCCAGAGATGACACCAATCCTCTAACTAATGTGCCAATAGACAAAATTGTATCTAAGTGACAACACCACAACAATGGATGGATCAATAGAAAAAATTATGTCCAAAGATGACACCAATCATCCAACTGATGTGCAAATAGACAAAGCTGTGTCTAAATGACAACACCACAACAATGGATAGGTCAATAGACAAAATCGTGTACAGAGATGATATCAATCCTCCAACTGATGTGCCAATAGACGAAACTGTGTCTAAGTGACAACCATCAACCACACCGCTGTGTCAATAGAAAAAACTATGTCTAAAAGGCACCCGTCACTCCAATGGATGTGTCTATAGACAAAATTGTGCCAATATTGATAACAACCAATACAATAGATATGCCAATAGAAAAAATTGTACCTTAAAGACATTTTATTACAAAAATAATTCTGAAATCTGTAACTTTCTGAGGACATCAAATTGTCTCCTCAAGTACTTTGACAAGTACCACACACACCCCTACCTCAAATTTGAAGCCTTTCCTAGCAAAATCCTTGAATCCCAGCTTTCCAAAACTCCACCAAATCACACTTTGTTTGGTCCAAAGTGCAGTCCTTGCCAAGTAGAACACAAAGTCCTTCACCGGTACTTTCTGAATCAAGCCCTAGGATTTTCGAAATAAAGAAATAAGAAGAAGAGATGAGAAGGGAGAGAAGAGGAGAGATGGCCGGCTGTTCTTGGTCAAGGGAAATGATGAAATATTTGTAACTCTGATATTTATAGCCTCTACACCATAAAATGACCAAAACGCCCCTAAGCCACTTAACGTACCTTCCCAACCTCCGTTTTCGATTTCGAAAGTGGCTACGGCTCCAAAATCACTTCCTTGCCTCATTAAACATTTCATTTAGTCTAAAATCAAAAATAAATATTTTTTTAAAATTTTTTGAGCTAGTTATTTTGCTCACCCCTCTCCCCCAAACAATTTACAAATAAGGCACCGGCGGTGGATGGGACTTGAGTAACCATAAGGAGCACTCGATAACATTTTTGAGTTATTTTGGATATCATATGTATTGTTATCTATATCGACTTGTGGCATGTTGAAAAACATGGAAATATGTGTAATTGTGGACAAATTTTTTTTATTATAGATGTATATGGAGTTGTATGTTTCCAACCTATGTTTTGAAGTATTGAGGACTTGAGAAAACATGTATAAAAAGTATGATTTCATGTTGTATTCCTATGATATATGGTTTTAGCATCTTTGAGGTTTAAATGTATGGATTTTTAAAATTTTTATCCATGTTTAGAGCTGTGGATGAATGAATGAAACTAGGAAATGCATTTGGACTTAAGTTATACAAGTTTTGAACATTATGGGGAGTTTTGGTCACTTAGTGGGACTATATCGGCCGACCAAAAGTGTGAGATACCGAGAGATTATAAATTGGATACTTGTTTCAATCGACCGGAGAAGGTTTCAATTGGCCGAAAGGATTCCTTCAACTGACCGAAACCATTCACCAACCGACTGACTGAACTAGAATTGAATTCTAGTGTGTTGGCTAGCTGAAGATCAACTGAACACAGGTTTCATCCAACCGAAACTGAGCTGGATTGGAATTTCATAAATTTTGGATTGGAAATGGACATACATGAATATATAAACCAATATAAGGCTGATTGGGATGAATAGTGATGAGTACACGCATACGAAATCGTGTGTTTATGATTAGCTTCCACAGTTGTAAGATCATTGAGATAGTTCATGTAGTTATATGTGTATGTTTAACTTAACCACCACCATTTCCTATGCCCTCTCGGGTGTTGGAAATCGAAGCAAGACAATTTGGTATCAGAGCTTAACCAGGTGTGAATACCTAAAGATGAAAGGTGAGAATTTGATCATGTGTTTATTTAAGGGGAAAAATGTAGGCATAAAGTCTATAAATTGCTTATGTGAAACATAATTACTTGTTTATGCCTTTATAACATACTAATTGTGGAATGAATTAGTATTGCATTGTCTAAGCATGGTGAGAGTTATATGACCATATATGTTTGGTGTTGAGTTTTTCTTGTTGTGTATATAGCAAGATGCCACCAAAGAGAGCGCGAGGTAGAGGCGCTAACATTCCTCATGAGCCACGGGTTGTTTGAGTCGTTTGAGGATAGCTATGAAAGAGTATGTCAAGTACAAGCCACTAATCTATACAGGCAGGTTTGATCCATTAGTGGCTGAAGATTGGGTAGACCAAACTCTAAAACTTTTGGTTTCCTTGAATATTGATGAGGACCTTAGGGTCAACATAGCTACACTTTATTTGCAAGGTGAAGTTGATAGATGGTGGAACTCGGTGAAAAATACCCATAATGTGGAGGTGATGGAATGAGAGACTTTCAAAGGTCTTTTCTTCAGATGATATTTTTCACCTATGATAAAGGACAGGTTGAGACAGAAGTTCATTGATCTCGTGCGAAGGGACATGGACATAATGGGATACGAAGCTCACTTCTTTGGCTTGTTTTGCACCAAAAATGGTGATTAAGGAAGAGATGAAAGCAAATTGGTTTGTGAAGGGACTTAAAATGTCCATTCAGAAACTGATATCAATTTTGTCTTAAATGTTTATGTCGCGGTTGTGGATAGAGCTTTAGTAGTGGAAGAAAATGATAGGGATTCTTAGAAGAATTGGGACTCTAAGAATCAGGCAAAGGAAGTAGGGTCAGCTTCAAGTAGTCAAGCAAGGAAGAGACAAAAGGGGCAATCTTTAGATTTCTTAGGGGCAGTAGCAGGCCCGTCCAGTGCCATTAGTGTCTTTCCCTACAGGATCTTCATGGTCTATAGTAGTATGCTATCATTGCCAGCAGTCCGGTCATTATATATCAGAATGCCCTCAAAGGTAGGTAGTGAGAGTGTTACTAGTATCAAGAGAGGAGCAGACGTGTTTCCACTGTTGATAACCTAGACATATTAGGAAAAATTGCCCGTAGTGGCAAAGCGTATAGAGTGGGCCTAGGTCTCAGCAAAGGACCGTTCAGTTTGCTATAGTTAAGTCGGGCTATAGGCATTATCACTGCCCAACCAACTAAATCAGTTTATGGCTCTTGAGCAGTGAAAGGATCTACACCTGCTATTTCTAGTTAGTAGTTTAAGTTTCAGGGTACTAGCTAGCGGGGTCAGCAGACACAAGGCCGTGTTTTTACCCTTGCTCAGGCAGATAATATACCAGGACCATTAGTGGTCAGAGGTATTTTTTGGTTTCTAGCTCGTGGGCTAGGGTGTTGGTAGATTCAAGTACATCTTATCCATTCGTATCTGCTGCATTTGCTTGTGCCTTGGGGTTGGAGGCATTATCACAGGAGTCACCATTGTCCATTGATACTCTTGTTAGGGGTAAAGTTACCTTGGGTAGAGTATGTCGGTCTTGCGAGATCGAGGTTGGTAGACGCAGCTAGTGTTTAACTTTATATTACTAGATATGACTAGTTTTGATGTCATTCTAAGTATGGATTGGCTATTTATGTTTAGAGCCACGATTGATTGTCTTCATAGGAGAGTGATAGTGTGCACCCTTGAGGGTGATTATTTCTATTTTGTAGGAGAACGTGATGATTTCTATATACCATCACTACTAGGGGTGACCACGGTTTGGATTGGTTCGGATTAGGCACTAAACCTAATCAAAACCGTGGTTCACAGATTGGTTAAATTCCAATCCGAACCAAACCGTGACCAAACCTAATTCGAACCAAACCGAACCGAACAATTAGAACACGGATTGGTTCAGTTCGGATTGACAGATTGGGCCTACTTAATATTTAATAATAAATTCAATTTCACTAATCTGATTAATGTGCAAAACTATAACAAATACTGAAAGTTTGAAAATTAATGTGCAAAACTAGTCATTCCCTTGGAAGTTTTGCATGCAACAATAGGAAACTACATTCACTGAAAGTCTACAAAACTAGTCCACTGGATGACTACTTTCTTTATTTACACAGTCTCACGTGTACATACTAGTGGATAGCTAATTAGCTATTAAATTACTTAACATCAATTAAGAACTCTTATCAGGAACATTTCAAAACCCTTGGAGTGGAGACACAATAAAATCAAGCAACCAAACAGTTTGGTCCAAACTGAGCAACAATAAAAGTTAAAACATCCAAAATAAAAAAATTCAATTATAAATATTACATAACATAACACTAATCCCTAAAACCAACCATAAAATATAAATGTCCCATAGTGAACAAAGTTACAAAATAGTAAAGGATCTAGTGGTGAATCCCATAACCAATCTCCATGAAGTCATGAACATCCTCAAAGGCTCAAACAGTAGTTACATCTGCACAAGTATAAAAATTTAATTAAAATTTAAAATCAACAATTACACAATTACTTACAAACAAATTCAATGAAATTATAATAAATATTTACTGGAATCATATTGTTCAAGTTCATCCATCAATTCCTCAACTTCAATTGGATGTGGTGAAGCCTGTAACCAATCTTGTGTACAAATCAAGCATTCCACAAGCTTTGGGGTTAGAGAACTACGAAATTGATCAAGCACACGACCTCCAGTGCTAAAAACTGACTCAGAAGCAACAGTAGAGACTGAAACAACTAGAATATCTCTTGCAACTTCAAAGAGTATTTTATACCTATTGCCATTCACATTCCACCAATTCAATATGTCAAATTTTGAATCATCTTCTTCACAAGTTTCAACCAAATATCTATCCACTTTTGAATTACTACTCTCATTTTGTTTCATCTTTTTTTTTTTTTGGAACAAATACTTAAAATTTTCTACTTGGCCACTTGCTTCCATACTTGAATGATCAACCCCCATCTCATTTGCATTTTGACTTGTTCCACTTGAACTTGAAGTTAATGAATGAAAATTTGTATATTCACTAAAAAGGCGGTTCAATGCATCCATTACTTTGTTAGTAAGGTCATTGACCATTTCAGAAGGATAAAGTTGGGAATAACAAAATTCCACATACTCCAATTTGTAGCGAGGATCCAAAACAACCACAAGCATCACCACTAGGTTCACTTTATCAATGCTTCCCCAATACTTGTCAAATTTATTTTTCATTTTTAATGCCATGGAACTTAAGCAAAGATCAGAACTTTTTAACCACGCATTTAACAAATTTTCAATTCCTAGCATTTCATGAAAATATGTATTGAAAATGACATATAAAGATCCGGAAAGAACTTGAGTGGTCTCATAAAAATTGCCCAAAAACTTGATGAAAACCCGAGCATATTCCCAATCACTTCTAGTAAGTGGTTTATGATTAAGTTCCACTACAAAATGTGAATCATCATCTTCCAACTTTTCAAAAGCTCTTTGAAATTTTATTGCCACTTCTACCATAAGGTATGTGGAGTTCCACCTAGTTGGAACATCTAATCACAAAAGGGACTTACATGTTATGTCCTCCCTCTCCACACATGCCTTAAATTTCTCTCCTCGTGTGGAGAAATCCTAGCATACCTCACGGCCGCACAAATTTGAATTATTGAACTATGCAACTCACTTAAACCATCTTTCACAATCAAATTCAATATATGTGCGCAACACCTCATATGAAAGAATTTATCACCTAAAATGAAAGTGTCAACTTTCCTAGAAGCCTTCCTTTTCAAGTATGCAACCACAAGATCGTTTGAATTAGCATTATCAACTGTGAGTGGACATAATTTTCCTATATCCCAGCCAATCAAACAAGTCTCAACTTCATGACCAATGTCTTCACCATTATGACTAGAAATTGGACAAAAATTCAAAATTCTTTTATGCAATGTCCAATTCTTATCAATAAAATGAGCCGTGAGACACATATAAGAAAGGTTTTGTACTGATGTTCATGTATCGGTAGTGATATAAATTCTTTGATTTAGTTGACTTAACAAGCTTTTCAATTTCAGTTTTTCAACCCCATATAATGCCAAACAATCTCTAACCACAGTTGAACGTGACAACAATTTAAATTTCGGTTGCAACACACTAAGAAAATAAGAAAAACCTTCACGCTCAACAAACTTGAAAGGCAGTTCATCAATTATAATCATTTTAGTAAGTGCATTTCTACATAACTCCTGAACAAATTTTCAAGAAACTATGTTACTATCTCCTTCTACCACCGACTGAAATGATATAATTTTTTGTTTCTTTTGCTCTGCATTCATTGGATATTTGACACATTTATTCAAGTGGGTCTTCAATGTACTTGTCCCATTTGCACTCACCCATGCATAAGATTTACCACAATAATTGCATTTCATAGTACATTTCGACTTAGTATCATTCCCTTTTATAATTTTGGTAAAATGATCCCAAACATCTTATATAAAATATTTTCTCTTAGTACATACCTTTGATTCAGAGTTTGAATCATTATCCTTGGTAGGAATGTCAGAGTCATGAAGTTCTTGAACACTAGTATCTCCAGTAGTTGTCATCTATCATGAAAAGAAATTTTTTTTGAAATAAGCTGATTGATAAAATGATTCACAAACATATATATATACAATGATAAGATAGAAAAGATATAAGACAAGCTAAGAATCATTCTATTATATATACACAAACATAATAGAATGATTCACCCAATGACCCAAATACAGATTATCAACTAAGACAAATTATTTTCTAATTTCTAATTTTCTAGCAATTAAAATAGAAAATAAACAAGTGAAGTAACATAAAAAAATAAAAAATAAAAAAGATAGACAAATTGCAACAAAGAGAATACTTTAGAGGCCTAACAAGAGCATCCAATTCTTCCAGCAGATTTTCAATTTCAACCAAATTAACACTTTGTAGAGCAACAAACAATGTGAAAGCCATTTCAATAATGGTGGTATTAGAAGCAAAGACTAATACAGGAATGGAACTAAGCATTTAACAGTTGAACATAGGTGAAGATACTAAAGTTATAGTTAGACATAGGTCAAGGCTGCTCTGCAGAGTTCACAAGGCCTCACATACACTTTGGTTATATACCAGAATTAACATGATTCGTATATAGTATATACTTGATTCAAATTTCTTACCCTAGCAATTAAAATAAAAAATAAACAAGTGAACTAACATAAAATGAAAAGATAGAAAAATTTAGAAAGGGAATATTTCAGAGGCCTAACAACAAATAAAACTCACCGAAACTGCTGAAGATCTAGCCGAAGAAAAAGCCATTGTTGACGGGTCGGTGGCTACTAGTCGATTAGTGAGAAAACCATAATTTATGTTTCTTCTGCCACTGGTATGCCTTCACGGTGGTCGAATTGCAAAATACTCCAATGCTGATTGACTACCAATTAGCGAAGATGGTGGAGATCAGAGAAAGAGATGGCAAAAAAGAACAATGAAGTGAAGTGAGATTGAAAGATGGTTGATCTATGAGAAAACCCCAATTTTTGTTGCTTTGGACCTTTAGTGATCGAAGAATAAAGATGGTGGTACTGGTTGGCTGGTTAGTGGTTGCGACTTGTGGTTGTAGGCTTGTGGTGCTGTAGGGTTTTATGTGAAAATGTGAATAACTAAACTTCAATAGTTAGCCTAATGGCCTTAACACAATGTATAAGTGATTAAGTAATTTAAGTGTATCAGTATAACTGTATTTTACTATTCTGTATATATTTTATATTTATATATTATATATCATTTATTAGATATCATTATATCATGTAAAATTATAAAATATAAAATATATTTATAAATATATAAATTAGCCACGGTTTGGCCACGGTTCGGTTTTACGATTCGGATCAGTTTTTTCAAGCATCAATCCGTGAACTGAACTGTAGCCAACGGATTTGCATTTTTAAATCCATAACTGAACCATTACGAATGGATTAGCCATAATTCAGATCAGTTCAGTTTGGATTCACGGATTCACAAATTTTTTGAACTCCCCTAATCACTACATAGTTTCAGTGTTCAGAACGGGATTGGATGTTTCTTGGCTACCTTGTTAGCTGGGGAGGAGGAAGTTATGACTTATGGAGGGTTTTCACCGATAGTTCATGATTTCTTGGATGTGTTTCTGGGAGACTTGATAGAGTTACCTCCGATGCGGGAAGTAGTATTTGGTATTGATCTTACTCCTAGTACCATGCCTATCTCTATTGCACCATACCATATGGAGCAGCAAAGTTGAAGGAGTTGAAAGATCAGTTATAGGAATTACTAGATAAGGGATTTGTACAACTTAGTACATCACCTTAGGGAGCTCCGATCCTATTTTCTAAGAAAATGAAAGATCTTTGCGGTTATGTATAGACTACCATAAATTAAACCAAATAACAATCAAGAATAAGTATCATTTCCAAAGGATAGATGACTTGTTTAATCAACTCAAAGGTTTAACGTGTTTTTTGAAGATCAACTTAAGGTCAGGGTATTACTAGTTGAGGGTAAGGGATGAGGATATTCCAAAAATGACTTTTCGAACTAGATATGGACACTATGAGTTTTTAGTGATGCCATTTGGTTTGACGAACGCACCGACAGCATTCATAGATTTAATGAACTGGATCTTTAGTGTTTATTTGGACAGATTCATGGTGGTGTTTGTGGATGATATTCTCATGTACTCATCCTCTATGGAGGAACATGAGATTCATTTGAGGATAGTGTTGTAAATTTTGAAGGAGCACCATTTGTATGCCAAGTATGAAAAATGTGAATTTTGGCTAACGGAAGTGAAGTTCCTTGGACACGTGGTGTCAAAAAGAGGAGTTTTTATGAATCCTTCTAAGATTGAAGTAGTGATGAATTGGAAAAGGCCAAAGAATATATTTGAGATACGTAGTTTCTTGGGGCTAGCGGGTTACTATCGGTACTTTGTGAAGGACTTTTCGAAGTTAGCAGTGCCTATGACTAAACTTACTCATAAGTGAGTTAAGTTTGTGTGGAGTGATGCTTGTGAACATTCCTTTATGGAATTAAAGAGTAGATTGACTAGTGCTCCAGTGTTGATAATTCCTTAACGTAGTTTGGGTTATGTAATTTACTGTAATTCTTCACAAGACGGGTTGGTATGTGTGTTGATGCAAACTGAGAAGTTTGTTGTATATGATTTCTGACAATTGAAGACATATGAGCAGAATTACCCGACTCACAACTTGGAGTTAGTGGCAATAATCTTTGCATTGAAGATATGGAGACATTATTTGTACGAGAAAAAGTTTGAGGTTTTTTCCAATCATAAGAGTTTAAAGTACATTTTTACACAAAATGACTTAAATATGAGGCAACAGAGGTGGGTAGAGTAGATAGAAGATTACAACTTTGATCTTTAGTATCACCTAGGAAAGGCGAATGTGGTAGCTGATGCATTGAGCAAAAAATCACATGGTACCTTGGCAAGCATTGCCATCTATGAGTGGAAGATGATGGAAGATATCTCAGAAATGGGATTGCATTTCAATGAGAATGGTGAATCGGTGACTTTATTCACACTTATTGCCCAACTAACTCGAGTGAGTAGAGTAATTAGGGAGCAGAGTCATGATAGTGAGATGAAAGATATTCGTACTCAAATTTCGGGTGGTGAAGTGGTGAAAAATTAGATTGTTCATTCCGATGGAGGTTTGAAGTTCAAAGGGAAGATGGTTGTACCATTGAATTGTAGAGATGAAGTTCTTAGAAAGTTTTATAGCTCTAGACTTACAATACATCCTAATGGTACTAAATGTATCACAACTTGCATAGACATTATTAGTGGAAGGGTATGAAGAAAGATGTTACACTGTTTGTGGCAAAATGCCTCACTCATTAACAAGTGAAGGCTAAACATCAGAGATCAGCAGGTTTGTTGCATCCATTACCGGTGGCTATGTGAAGTGAGAACACGTCACTATGAATTTTGTGACAGGATTACCGAGGTTAAGGAGGAGTCATGATGTAGTCATTGTGGATAGATTGATCAAAGTGAATTATTTTCTCCCTATCCGAGTGACTAATGATGTGAACACTCTTAGTCGACTGTATATTGATCAGATTATAAAACTACACGGAGTGCAAGTTTCCATTGTATCTGATAGAGACCCACGATTTACGTCACAATTTTGGCAGAGTTTCCAAATAACACTTGATACAGACCTTCATTTTAGTACAGTTTTTAATCCCCAAATGGATGGTCATTCGAGACATATTATACAAATTTTGGAGGATATGCTACGGGCATGTGTGCTTGATTTTTGTGGTAGTTGGGAGGATCACCTTCCACTAGTGGAGTTTGTATACAATAATAGCTATCAAGCTAGTATTAAAATGGCTCCATTTGAGGCATTGTATGGTAGGCCTTGTAGGTCACCTATTTGTTGAATAGAGGTCGGTGAGACAGTTGATTTGGGGCTAGATATAGTCCAAGAGACTACAGAAAATATTAAAGTGATAAGGTAACGGTTACTTACTGTTCATAATCGTAAAAAGAGTTACACCGATAGGAGGCAATGACCATTGACATTTGAGGTGGGAGACTTTATTTTTCTCAAAGTGTCACCACGGAAGGGTTTAATGAGTTTTGGGCATAGTGACAAGCTATTGCCACGGTTTATCGACCCGTTTGAGATATTGGATCGTGTGGGTAAGGTTGAATATCGATTGGCATTACCACCACAAATGTCAAGTCTGCACAATACTTTTCATGTTTCGATGTTGAGAAAGTATGAGTCGGATCCTTCACATGTATTAGATTGGACAAATATTGTGATGGAAGAGTATGTATCTTACGAAAGAGACCAGTTCAGATTTTGGACTTTAGAGAGCAAGTTTTTTGGGGCAACATTATTCCATTGGTCAAAGTGCTTTGGAAGCATCACGGAGTTGAGGAAGGTACGTGAAAACGAGAGCAAGTGTTTCGCATGAAGTACATCGAGTTGTTTACTACTTGAGATATGTTTCTAATTTCGAGGACGCAATTCCTTGAAGGTGGAGAGGTTGTAAAGACTGGGTCCCATTTTAATCAATTTTTTTTATTCATCATTTTTGTTATAAATAGATTTTTAATGATATATATATGCTTTGAATGTGAAAACCATGTTTGGAAACTTGTTTAGAGGTTCGGAGAAGTTTTATGAGCGTTTGATGAGATTTAAAATTTTCGGGTCAGTAGGGTCCGGGACATAGGTTGGGTGGGCCTAGAAAACTACACATTTTCTGGGAAGAACTTATTTTTGATTTTAGATCAAATTAAATTTTAAAAGAGTTAAGGAAGTGATTTAAGAGCCGTAGCCGCTTTTGAAATCGAAAACGGAGGTCGGAAGGGTACGTTAAGTGGCCCGGGGCATTTTGGTCATTTGATGCCTAAGATATTATAAATATCAAATGGTTAGACATTTCTCTCTTGACCAAACAACCGGCCAACTCTCTCTGTTTCTCTCCCTTTTCATCTCTTCTCCTTCTCTCTTCATTTTAGAGGCCTTGAGATTGGAATTGGAAGTTTTTGAAGAAGGTTATTGTGTTCTACGAGGCAAGGGTTATGTTTCGAACTAAACAAAGTCCGAGTTTGAAGAAATTGACGCTTGGTGATTTCTAGGGTTTTACTAGAAGAAACTTGGATTTAAGGTAGGGTTGTTCTTTCTCTCTTAGTCATCGATTTGTAGGTTGTTGGTGAGTTTGGGAGAGTTGGTTGAGTTTAGTATGCTTGGGAGGGTTAGTATAGTTATGCATAACTTTTTTCTTTTCTATTATGGTTAATTGCATGTTATGGATGTTTATATCTTGTGAGATATGTTGTGATTGTATATACATATTGACTGTATGAAGCATATTTAGAAATTTGATGAATTGTATGCATGACTGTGAGCATATAAGTGGTTATATGTGGTGTATGGAGGTATGATGTATGCTAGCATTGTTACAAAGCATAAATGTATGTAAAAGAGTATAAGAAATATGTTATGTGTTACATGTTGCCTAATGTTCACGTATAAATTAGAGTTTTGTCCAAGTGAACCATACACGGGGTTCAGAGTTATCCAACCATGTTACAAAAGTGGTAAAATATTCCACTAAGGTATGACCGTCAAAATCGTCCAATTATATCAAGGCATGCGCCTACAAATTGGAGTTATCTAATCATAATGGCAAGACCAATATAATAACAAGAACATATGATTTTTGGAGTTGCCCAATCATATGAGTGTCGTCGGAGTTGACCAACACTACATGACCTTCGGAGTTGACCAATCATATATATGTACCAGATTATGATCTAAAAAGATATAAATCTATGAATGCTAATGTGCTTAACTGTTAAGTATGATGAATGTGTTAAATGCACATGTATATAAATTGTATTGAATTGATTTGACATGAAAGCATTGAACATGTCATGTAGAGTAGCGACATCATGATTACATATCATATAGGTCGGTGTTGGGTCAATGCCTAGGTAGGTTGGGGGCATTCTTACTGAGCTAGTTGTTTTGTTTACCCCTCTCCCCCAAACAATTTACAGATAAGGTATCGGCGATAGATGAGACTTGAGTAGTTATGAGGAGCACTCGCTAGCATTTTTGAGTTATTTTGAATATCATATGTATTATTATCCATGCCATCTTCTGGCATATTGAAACACATAGAAATATGTGTAATTGTGCACAAAAAATTTTGTATATAGATGTATATGGAGTTGTATATTTTTAACCTATGTTTTGAAGTGTTGAGGACTTGAGAAAACATGTATAAAAAGTATGATTTCGGATTGTATTCTTGTGATGTATGGTTTTAGCATCTATAAGGTTTAAATGCATATATGGATTTTGTTGATTTTTTTCATGTTTAGAGTTGTGGATGAATGTATGAAACTAAGAAATGTATTTGGACTAGAGTTATACAGGTTTTGAACATCTTGGGGAGTTTCGGTCGCCTAGTGGGACTGTATCGGCTAATCGAAAGTGTGAGATACCGAGAGATTGTAAATTGGGTACCTGTTTCGGTCGACCGGAGAAGGGTTTCAGTAGGCCGAAAGGATTCATTCAGTCGACCAAAATCATTCACCAGTCGACTAACTGAACTGGAATTGAATTCCAGTGTGTTGGCTAGTTAGAGATCAGCTATACCCAGGTTTCAGCCGACCGAAAACTAGGCTAGATTGAAATTTCATAAATTTTGGATTGGGAATGGATATGTATGAATATATAGACCAATGTGGGGCCCATTAGGATGAATAGTGATGAGTATATGAATACGAAATCGTGTGTGTAAGATTAGCTTCTGCAGTTGCAAGATAATTGAGATAGTTCATGTGGTTATATGTGGATGTTTAACTTGACCACCCCCATTTCCTATTCCCTCCTGGGTGTTTTAAATCGGGGTGTGACAAGTTGGATGCTTTAATTTCACCAAATTCCATCTGGTCAAACTTCAACCTGTAAAAAAAGACAAAAGAAGGGTAATCGAGAGGACACCAGTGCAGTGCCAGCCGATTACGCTCCGACGATCAAGTCAAAAGTTGGAAGGGCACCCAAAGCTGTAAAGGAACTAAGGGCGTATTGATTGCGTACTTGGTATATGGACCGTCATTGTATTTATAGCGGTCAAGTGAGACTGTGTCATAATAGGAGACTGGCTCTTAGAGATAGAGAAGTCCAAATTAAAATAGACTTCCTATCCACGTCACCTTGCATTCAACTGTCATTACACGTTTTACAATTCTAGTCAAATAATCTATCAATACATGTAATGATAAAGGGTATTTTGGTCAATTCTCATATATGATATTTTAATATAAGAAATTATTTAAATAATCATGAGCAATAAGGACAATTCACACATTTTTTAAATGAAAAAAAGTGATAGGGTATTTGTGAAAGAATTTAGTAAAATTGTATTTAAGTGAAATAAAGTTAAACCTCAGAATTTGTCTGTGAAGTTTACTGAATATTTATTTTATCACTTGTTAATACGCCCCTTCAAACAAATTTTTGTCTCCATCCCTGCTTTGAACGTGGCTGAGGAGTGTGTGAAAGAAAAATAGCCATTTAGAGAAAGAAAGCTTCATAGTATAATGAGGACTCCTCGTTATTGCTTTCACACATTTGAAAATGAGGACTTCTCGTTGAACCGTCTCTATAATGCACACAGAGCTTTCAAGGTAGAAATCCTCAAAAGCTTCGTACAAATAACAAAGCTTTCACACGTTATATCATAAAGCTTTCACACGTACATTTTCTGAAACTAATGCTTTTTACTCATTATTGTTGATTTCTTCCTCATTTTGAAAGTGACAGGAGAGCCCCATTATCTATTGTTTGGCACCTCCTTTCGTGGCTGCAAAAGCAGCTTTCCTTCTAAATTGCTACTGCTTAGAAGTTGTTGAGTTATTTCTAATTTATTTCACTAGTAGACAAAATTATATATATTTCTAATTTATTAATTTTTTAATATTTTTATTGTTTGATTCTCTTATGTTATATATGATGTAAGTATTCATTTATTTTATAATTAAGTTTATTTTTATTTATTAATTTTGTAAAAGGTATATTACGAAGGATTTTTAATAATAATAATAACTTAAATTTATTAATAAGTCATTACTTGTGTTAAATAATCTTCAAAATGCCAATAAAAATTACTAAAAATTTATTTTATTATATTATATTATAAAACGTCACCTATGAGATTGAAAAAAGTTCACTAACTAATTTCCTTACATTACACTAACGAATTTGATTCTGTCATACCGCATTTATGACTGTAACTAAGGTGACGGCAACCATGATGCAATATCTTTTTTACTAATATTACTCTACCATGTAAAGTCCTCCCTCTCCATCTAAAAAGTAAAAAAAAAAAAAACACACACATGAGAATAAAGAGCAAGTATGTTTTAGATAAAATAAGCAAATGTAGGAAAAAATATTGAAGTATTTATATATTTAAATTATTTTTTTCTTTAACAATAACATGGTATCAGAACATGTAAAATTAATCTTATATGTTATTTTTATAATTAAAATTAAAACACTTATAATTAAAATTAAAACATGTGATTAATCCCAAAAATAAAAGAACTACAAATGTGGGGGTGATGAAGGATTACTTGATTTGAAAACCAATTTGAAAAAGTTAACTAGTTTTCTTCCTTTTTTATTTTTTATTTTTATGTTCATTCCTTTTCCTTATCTATGTTTTTATTTTTTGTTAATTTTTAATTCTAATTAATGTTTTTTATTCACCTCTTCTTTCCTCTCATTAACCACACCCCCCCCCCCCCCCCCCACACACACACACACACACACACACACACACACACACCATTAATCTCTATTTCCGTGTTCTGTTCGTCTCCCAACCAAGTCAAAGTCCTCTCATTCCAAACACACCATAAATCTCCATTTCCCTCTTCAAAGACCCCAATCAAGTCAAAGTCTTTCATTCAAGCATTTGAATAGTCCCCAAAACACTCCCACTTCTCTCGTCTTCCTCCCAATCCTTCCACACAGTATTTGACAGAATCACACAACACTAACTTGCACATCCAGTGCACCTTCCCCTAACCTTCACCCCCCTAGAGCACTTCCAATCTCTGACATACCCCACCACGTGTACTAAAACCCCATTTAATTCCCTTCTTCTTACGACTCACGACACACCCCTAACCTCCGCGCATTCTAGCACCACACATAGCCCTCCAACCCACTGAACTCAACCAAAAACTGACAACCATAGAAATGAGTTTCGCCGGAATTTATCTCTCTCTAACCATACTCTCTCTCCTAGCCGTTACGCCGCCGCTGACGACGGCTGAGACTCGGCCATTCAAGTGCAGCTCCAATCGCCCCTGCGACGCACTGATCGACTACGTCTCGCCCAACACCACCACTCTCTCCGCCATCAAAACCCTCTTCGGCGTCACCCACCTCCGCTCACTCCTCGGTGCCAACAGCCTCCCTCTCTCCACCCCAGCCAACGACTCCGTGCGCGCGAACCAGACGATCAAAATCCCCTTCCCCTGTCTCTGCGGTAACGGCGCCGGAATATCCAACAAGCGGCCGATGTACACTGTGGTAGCCGGTGACGGCTTGGACCACATCGCGAGGGATGTTTTCTCGGCGCTGGTGACGTATCAGCAGATCCAGACCGTTAATGGTATCCCTGATGCCAACTTGATCCAGCCTGGGCAGGAGCTGTGGATCCCACTCCCGTGCAGCTGCGATGACGTGGCCGGACAGAGAGTCGTCCATTACGGACACGTGGTTGCCGCTGGGAGCTCGGTGGATGGGATTGCACAGCAGTACAATACCTCGTCGGACATTCTAATGAATCTCAATGGACTCACCAGTCCCAACGAACTTCAGGCCGGTGATGTTATTGATGTTCCTCTTAAAGGTATTCGACTTTTCTCACTATTAACCTTTTATTTTTCAAATTTCTATTATTGTCTGCATAAAAATATATATGTATGGTGATGGGATCATGGGATAAGATATTTTAATCCATAGTGGTGTAGACACGAGTAAAGTGACTGTTCTTATAATTCAAATTCATTGACAGCCCAAGTGCATATATATATATATATATATAACTAACAAGGGTTACTTCAGGAAGCTTTGAGGTATAGCAGGTGATGCACGTAGGCTAGTTTATCGTTAACTTTAACTGAAAATTCACGGGAAAGGGGGGTGAATGCACATAGGCTAGTTTATCGTTAACTTTAACTGAATTGTAAAAAATGAAAGTACAAAATAAACCCTTTATTTATACGGGTAACTCTGATAATATAATATTGGGGTTACCGGGTAAGAAAAGATATACGCATTGTCTAATAAAGTAAAACCATTTTTAATGGGGGAAAACAGGGGGTGGTCCACGAGATGTGGGTCCTACATTCCTACGATGCTCTGTCTTCGATTAGTGCTGTCTGTATCATCTCACGAGGTCTTTTTATATACGGGGGCAAAAGGGGGCAAAAACAAAAAAAATGTCTGGAACATATCACTCTCACTTTTGCAAATGAACAAATTATCTCTTTGGTACATATTCTCTTTTGGACAATGCTTACCTACTCACCGGTGTATAGGTGAATTCTCCCGCTGATGTGTTTTAATAAAAAATGAATACATCAGTTTTAAAGTGTAATAATTAAATATAATAAATAAGGTCAATCTCATTTATTATACTTATTTATTGCATTTTAAACCTCATTTATTATACTTATTTATTACATTTTAAATTTAATTTTGTAATTAAAGCTGACGTGTTCATATTTTATTAGAACACATCAGTGGTCAGGAGGGCTCACCTACACACCGGTGAGTAGGTAAGTATTGTCTTTCTCTTTTTATATCATTATTTTATCATCTCTATTATTATAAAAAATAAAGAGGAATAGAAAAAAAAAAGATTTTTTATATTAAGTTTTTTTTACCTTAATAAAAAAAAAAAAAAAGAGGAGTTTTTTTTCTAGAAAAAAAATTTTCCAAAAAAAAACTAAAAATGCACAATTACATAATAAAAAATTTCAGATTTTTTTTTTTAATTTTCCAGAAAATTTTTCATTAGAAATAAGGTTTTTCTTTTATATATCAAAATTTTTTTTTACGTTGATAAAAAAAAGAAGAGGAGTTTTTTTCTAGGAAAAAATTTCCAAAAATAATTACCGGGAAAAAAAACTAAATATGCACAATTACTTAATAAAAATATTCAATTTTTTTATTTTTGTTTTCCTGAAATTGTTTCCAGAATTTTTTCCATTAGAAAGAGATAATTTATGAAAATAAAACAATTTTTGAAAAAAAAAATCTGAAAATTATTATTATTGTGCATATTTAGTTTTTTCCCCAGAAACAATTTCCGGAATTTTTTTCCGGAAAAAAAATTCCTCTTTTTCTTTATTAAGGTAAAGAAAAACTTAATATAACAAAACCCCTCTTTCTAATGGAAAATTTTCCGGAAAACAAAAAAAAAATCCAAAATTTTTTATTATGTAATTGTGAATTTTTAGTTTTTTTGCCCGGAAATTTTTTATTAAAAAAAAAAACTTAATATAAAAAAACTTCTCTACTCCCTATTTTTCTTTATTTTTAATAATAATGGAAAGAGTAAAATGGTCATAGAAAATGAGAATATGTTTAAAATGGGGTATTTTGCTCACTTTTGCAAGGATGAGGGTATGATATGGTCCAAAATATAGGGGTTTCTTGCACCTTTTTAAAATCACAGGGGGGGTTTTGGGCCCTTTTGCCAATGTTTGGCACACTTGTTTTGACCAAACGCGATCTAATGGGAATTCTTAATCTCGTGATTAAATCTAAGGATTTGAGATTGCCTTGTCTACTTCATTGTAATCACAAAAAAACAATAGTTTTTTTTATTATTAAAGAAAAAAGATAGATGTAATATTATAGGAGAAATATTGACATACTAGCAGACATATATGATGGAACTGTGATCTTACTAACAATGGCAACTAAGAAACAAGTGAATTTTCAATAACTGTTTCTTACATGAACAATCACCTCCTTTTTATGGATGAATTAACAAAAGTAATTCAAGATTAAGTTCCATACTATATGTTATCTTCTGATAATTTTTTTTTCCTAGTTGTTGAAATTAGAGTAGGGATAAGTAATAAATTAGAATTAGATATAAAAGAACGTCTAAAATCAAAATGGTTTACGATAAGTATGACCAAAACTGAATCTGTGGAATGTAATTTTTAAAAAAGTGGAATAGAAGTGGGGATTTAGTGAATATTGAGGATTAAGAGATACCAAAAAAAAAAACATGTTTTCATGATCTAATCTCAATTGTTCATAAAGATGGAAAATCTAGAGACGTTAATCATAGAATTATTATTATTATTTAATGGGTGGGGAGGGGGAGAGTTTCTAGCATATTTTGCGATCAATATATACTTCTAAAATTGGAAGATAAATTTTATGAAACAACTTTAAGACTAACCCTACTTTATGGGACCAAATGTTAGGCAACTAAAAAATAACATATATTGAGATAGATTTGTAGCAACTGGCAAGACAGTAAAGGATAAAATTACAAACGTACACATTTGTGAGACTGTTAAAATTGGATTTGATAGGAATTGTGGAGCTTGACAATAATGTACACCTTAAGTCCAATTTCATTTAAATTTTTGGGGGTATTTAGGTTTTTTCTGCACTTGTAATGTAGCCCTAGGAGGTGCCTCTATATTTACACTAAACTTTCTCTGTAATTATATGTCGTTTTTCTCATCATAGTGAAAACCTTGCAACGCTAAGGACGTAACCTATATTTTGGGTGAACGTTGTAAATATGTGTGTCTTTCATTTTTTGGGAGTATTTTGGTTTTTTCCGCACTTGGAATGTAGCCCTAGGAGGTGCTTATATATTCACACTGAACTCTCTGTAATTGTATGTCGTTTTTCTCATCATAGTGAAATCCTTGCAACGCCAATGACTTAGCCTAGATTTTGATTGAACTTTTTAAATCTGTGTCTTTAATTTTTTGGATGTCGCTTTTCTCATTATAGTGAAAACCTTGTAACACCAAGGACGTAGCCCAAATTTTGGGTGAACCTTGTCAATCTATGTATCTTTAATTTTTTTTGGAGTATTTTGGTTTTTTCCAGAATTGTAATGTAGCACTAGGAGGTGCCTATATATTCATATTGAACTCTTTGTATTTGTATGTCGTTTTTCTCATCATGTGAAAATCTTTCAACTCCAAGGACGTAGTCCAGATTTTGGGTGAATCTTGTAAATCTGTGTGTCTTTACTTGTGTGTTTGATATTTTTCTCCGTTAAATACTTAAATTTCGCAACAAGAGTAATTAGAGATAAAATGGACAAAATTGATTTAGATGGTGACAAGGAATTTCACTAGTAAGGGATAACATTGTGGTGGCTCATTGAGAGTAATACTAGGGAAATGAGAAGATCAAAACTAAGGGGATTGTGATAGTAATGATTTATTTAATAGCATGTGGTTGAATTAGGTTATAGCCTAAATAGAGAGCGATGGCAAAACAAGATTCCTTAGTGACTCCAAATAGTTGGCAAAAGGTTTTCTTGAGTTGAATCGAGTAAATAACATTACAATTAATTGAATCATATAAGAGGAAAAGTAGAAAGAATGGTATAACACCATTTTTCCACACTAACAGTTTATTCTCATGCTACATTCTTATCATGCACCCGTATAGACAAATCAGACATCAGGATTGTTCGGCATTTCTTGGTCACACAATCTACTTTGGAATATGACAGATATATTAATGTTCAGATATTTTGTGCGTTTGATTTGTTATTAAGTAGTTCCTAATTAACTACTGAAAATGGAAGGAAATGGACGAAATTCTGTTAGTGTGCTGGAAATTACGGGTGGATTGGTCAAGCCAGAGCTTGGATTGCTGTCGCTCGTCCAACACTTCAATATAGCTTGATCAGTGCAGCTAGAGCACGGATCGGTTTAGCCAGCATAGGTTGATTGATTCAACCTTAGGTGGACACTCCACCTTTGAACTAGTCTACTATTTTTTAATGGATTTCAAATCTAAAGTCTATGGTTTATACTTTTGATTCATTATTTTCTTGTCGTCAACCCCCTCTAACATCCATATATACATATATACTTACAAATTGATCACAATTATTGACAGAGGAATTCAAATACAGAATATGCAATGTTTAGTAGTGTTCCACAAATGCCAAAGGCAATAACAATTTCCATGAGATTGCATGTATTTATATCAGAAATCATCCTAGGACTTAATATATATATATATATATATATATATGACATGTATTTGATCATACAACTAAAAAAACCATTTTATGTTGATGTATGACACATGATTCTACTATCTTGATGTGATTTTCTTACAAGAAAATAGATTTCTCTCTCTCTCTCTCCCTTTCTCTCTCTATGATGGCTGCCTCTCCCTCTGTCTTAAGGTGAAAAAATAAATAAAAAATTTGAAGATAGAATCCAAATCCCTACAACAGATTTATCATATGAGCCTTATCCCACCTTTGCTTGTCCATGCATCTAAGGTTATTCCAAATTTCCAATTAACACAATCCATTTTTGGTTCCCTCCATACAAGATTTAGGTCATGTATATTCTTAAAAAAATTTAGTTAAATGCAATTGCCAAAATATCGTTAGCATCGGAAGTTTCACATAGGCAATTAAATATAATGTATGGAAAAAAGATTGGGCTATTACATTTGCTAAATTATGTTATACATCTTCGGACCTCGATGTCAATATGCTTCCTGACATGACAGAGTTTGAAAATTAATTGGGGTGCATGTCATCCTGCTCAGTTGCTGGTAGTGGCATGTAGATAATGATAGGAACGAAATCTAAGAAATGAGCAGCTTTTATTAAAGGCTTTAAAGCACATGGATGTGTAGGGTATTGATTTTAAACATCAAGCTCATGAAACCAACCACAAGGCCTTTTTAAGTTAGAATGTATGATTACTACGCTGATTACTGTCTTCACTTGGTGCTTACATTTTGTTTTACGAGATTATTTGTTTTTCTTTTATTTATTTGTTCTCTTTTGAATAGCTGATGTGTGAATGTTGTCCACAGCTTGTACATCCAAGGTAAACAGTACCTCACTGGACTACCCTTTACTTGTTGCTAATGGCACTTATGTCTTCACTGCTTTCAACTGTGTGATGTGCAAGTGTGATGCTGCAAACAACTGGACGTAAGTTGATCACTCATCTACTTCTTCATGTTTTATTATATCTCAGCTCTTAGCAATCTGATTCTGATGTTGTTCACATGTCATTTTCTCTTATGTTCCTCAGATTACAATGTGAACCATCTCAGGTCAAATCCTCCAAGTGGCCTTCATGCCCTACCTCTCAGTGCCAAGAGAGCTTGTACCTTGGTAATACCACAACGACTAGTTGTAGTCGTACAACATGTGCTTATGCCGGTTACAATAACCAAACCATCCTCACAAACCTCGCTGTGGAATCTACTTGTCCAGGTAATTTCACATTACCATCACTGATGCAGTGTTCCAATTTTGCATGTTTTTTTATATAGTGTTAGCCCAATAACTAGGTAATGGCTTATTATTGAACTGAACATTTGACCCTAGAATGGCAAGATAGGATTGTATACCTAATCTGAAGTTGTTGCAACTTGCACGTGATCGAGGATATTTTATTCTTCTTGTCATGAAGGGACTATCCATCCTAAATATGCTACCATATTACTTGATTAGAATTTAGTTGTTGTCTTATGGGAATCTGACCTTTATTTGTAAGTCCATGTTTCTTTAATGTGAGAGGATCAAATTCTGCATTTAGAAAATGAAATCTCTTTCTTTTTCTTCTCCATCTCTCATAATTTTTAAATATATATACATATAAAATAGAAAGAATAAAAAGAGAAAAAATCCATTGACATGAAAATGTGGGTTAAGATTTCTTTCTCTTTGGAGCTGTGCCCCAGAAAAAATGGTATTCATACATGATAGACATCATTTTGCCAATATAGGAAGATTTTAGCAGTATTGAGCTTGAAATTGTGGACTCATATTAAGGATTTATTTAGTAATTGTTTCTTCAAAATAACCCCCCAGCTATTAATGCTTAGACTGGCTGAAAAGCAGTAAACCTTTTTCTTGGGTATCAATGAGCTATTATATTATAGGGTTAAGTGCATAAAACACCCTCGCTATATACAGAAATGTGCAATAAACACCCTCCAATTTAGTATGTGCATATCACCCCCCACTAGATGTCTCCGATGTGCAAATACCCCCCTCTAGCTAGATTCCGTTCAAATACAATCGTTGACCGATGTGTTTGACTTAAATTTATTTTAAAATTCCAAAATTACCCCTCCAGTTAAATTTCTTTTACAATTCCATATATATATGTATTTATGTATATATATATGTATTTATGTATATATGTGTATATGTATACGCATATGAAATTATTTGTATGATTTGGATTCTCTCTTTTTGATTATAACAGTATGTGTATACACACACACACACACACATATATATATATATACACATACTGTTATATATCATCATACACACCACACACTCTGTTATGGGTGGATTTGTTCCAAAATTAATGGTTTGCTCTGTTTTGGTGTTTGCCTATTAATGGGTTTGTTCAAATGGGTTTGCTCTGTTTTGAGGTTTGTCCGAAATTAATGGGGTTGCACACTAAACTAATGGGTTTGCTCTATGGAAGACTAGAGATAGCAATTGCAATCTTTGTCGACTGCTTCGCAAACTCTAATCACAGCATCTTGATTCTCTCTCTATTCGAATCGCAACCCTATTTCGCATCATCGCATCATAGATTCTTCTCTCTTCTAGTCATCATCATAGAGATCAGCGACCTAATCAAAATCAATTGGAACAATTGCATGGCAAAAACAACCATTGCATCTGAACAATAATAGAATTTCTTTCTCTTTTTGTTCGACCTACCTTCATCTCTATTCGACCTACCTTCATCTTTGTTCATCGTTACACTGTTTCGGCTCACCATTCACATCACGATCTTGCACATATATATATATATATATATATATATACACACTGTGATATATCATCATATATACACACTCTGTTACACACATATACATACACTGTTATATCATCAATTATATATATACATACATACATATACTGTTATAATGCCTTAATTTACTACGATTAATGAAGAAATAAATAGCATGGACAAAATTGTTGAGAGAGAGAGTGAAGATGGGAAGATAGAGAGAGAGAGCTGTGTTTTTTTTTTGTTTTTTTCATACCATAAGGGTATTTTTGTCATTTCCTATTTCCGGTACCGGAAAATTAAGCTTTTGTCCTTATTTGAACAATTTTGAAACTGTAGGGAATTAGTTGAACACTAGGGGGTGTTTTTGCACATTTTGTATACAGTGAGGGTGTTTTATGCACTTAATCCTATATTGTATTAAGAAAATTGCATAGCAAATATTGTCCCCTTCTATGAATCCTAGACAGGAAAACCATTTACATCACGAGATAGCAATTTTGCTTCTGTTGCTATTCGACCCCAGTGGTATGAAAATTTTCATACGTCCATCAAGAAAGAACTTGCACTTTCAGAATGAAGACTTTCTTGACATTGAAGAAATAGAAGGAAACAAAGCAATCAACCTCTGTCCGTTTTCATATTCAATTGCTAGAAAAATGCATTATAACTGCAAACTTGAGCACCCTTGCAATGATGTTTCATGATAAGTTGACACTTTCAACTATTAATTGGAAACTTGTTTTTGTTGTATCAAACAGTTCCAGGTAACAGTTCTCCAAAGTTCAGTTTACAAGGTTGGAATTGGAGCACCCTTCTCATCTCTATCCACTTGGTGTTGCTTTGTCTTCATCTTTTTTAATAAGATGTATGTATATTTTGTATGTGTTATTACTCTTTTTTCTTAGTGTACGACCCCAAGAAATTGTTGTAATTTTTTTTCTTTTAATATTAGTGTATGAGGCAAATTCTCATTGAAACTCTGCTTAAAGAGTTAGCCTCAATGACTACAAATAATCAAAAGAGGGAGTTGTGAAACCAGTTTTCTTATCATATTCAATTTTTGTTTTTGCTTTTGTTCTCGAATAAGGTCTCCCCGATAGTCCCCATGACTAAGGCCAGTGGACCTTGATTTCGATGCAGCATTGAAAGAGGCATGACAGTTCTGTTTGTTCCATTCTTGAGGAGAGAGTGGTGGGGATGAACTGCAATCAATATGGTGGTAAAATGACTCCCATGACATTGCTTTATGTATGCTTCATGTAGTTGAGCAGTAGGAATAATGGGAGGTGGGAATCTAAAGAGGAAGAGTTATAATCTTGTTCTTCAAAACTGGTTGTGGAAACTTGCTTAGGGGGGATTGAGCCCAAATGGCTTCTTCTTGATTTTCACCATTGAGACCAAATGATAACTTCTGAATGGTAGCATGTGGGTTATTTTTTCAATCTTGATCGATGGTACAAACAAATTAGGGTTAATGTTTGTCTAAATTATAATTAGATTGCAAGTTTGTAAAATCATACAAAAACACTTCCTATTAGAGTTAGTGTCAGAATGATATTAAAATTGCATGTCAAAAAATATATCACACAAAATGACTAAAGTGTCCCTGCCTGGATATATGACAAAGTTTTGTCACTACGGCATCCTCATCCCCGCCACCCGCCAAATCCTGACTCTACTCCTCCACCCACCACCCATAACACAACTCTTTTGTTGGGCTTGCCTTATCCTTGTCTCCTAATTTGGGCCTTATCTGTTTGTGAATAGTCTTATTCTGTAGAGTGTGAGGTAGGCTGCGATGATGATGGTCCAGCATGTGATAAGCGCCATTTGTTGGGGCTATCCTTATCTCGAACACTGAGGCGGCCCACGTAATGTGGCCAGTCATGTTGGGCTGGGCTTTGCAAAACATGTGATGGGCCTCGGGGTTGGGCTCATTCTAGATGTTGTGGCAGCCCAGCCCTTTTTAGTATGACTTTGTTGAATCCACAAAAGTGTTGGTGAAACTGTGAAAGGAAAAGTCTTCGTTGTCGGAATGCACAATGTTGTAAAATAGATCGGGGCAAGGCGTATCAACAGCAACGATGGTGGTGTTGGATAGGTTGCGGTGATTTTTTATGGGTTTTGATTGTGGATAATAGGTCTACACTACTTATGTTAGTGGTGGCGCTGTCGTATATGGTAGTGGTGGTGCCGCCAGATATTGTCGTAGTGGTGCTGCCGGTTATGGAGATGATTGTGCCGTCGGTGGTGCGGCCAATTGATGTGGTGTTTGTGAGAGTTGTAAGGCGAAGGGAAGAGAATGGAATAGACTCGTTGTTTATGAAGAATCAAGAGGGGGATGGGGTGAATTGGTTCAATCCAACTTTTTTGCTATTTAAGTACTCCAAGGATGGCTGGAAAATGAACTGGAAGCAATGTGGACCTGAATTAACTTTTGGGAGTGGTTTGGAAAGCTTAAGTACTGTTGGTGTGTGAAATATCAAAGGTGTTTGAGGAAAGTCCCAATGAAACCCTAGTTTTTACCAACTGTTTGTAAAAATGCATCTACCAACTGAGAAGGATAGTTTGACACCAGATATTGTGATTATGAGGCGTATGGAATGTGCTAATTCTATGTTTAAATGCAGGAACAAAAATGAAATCATACATGCTTGACACAAGAGTTTATAGAGGTAAAATCCCAATGAAAAACATCATCTTTGGCTATTAAGTCTGTGCAAGAGTCCACTATGAATAATGTTGAGGTTACACAGCTCACACACTCACTCACTGCAATCACTGCACTCACCGAACTCATATCAAGTCACTCAGCTCTAACCCAGTCCAACACCCACAGCTTGAACCCACACAAACCAAGCTCACCACAAGAGCACCCTTCACTCCCCCTGTCCAAGACACCTAATGCCTGGATTCACACTCATACAAACAATAATAATATAGTGGAATTAATGTAAAGTTCTGGAAATCTTGAGGTTGAAAGAAACTTAGAATAGTTTGCTTAAATCAACAATCAAAACTTTTCACTCATCTACAAGCTTCACAATAGTTTTAGATCAATAGAACAGTGAAATTCAAGCTTAAACCAGCAGCACCTGAACTTTGGGCTTCATAGTTGCTCTTGCTACACTTGATGGTGATTTGAAATCCTACCAAAATATACGAATGGCACTCCAGAATTCAAATGACACCATCTTAGCTCTCACTTAACCTTGCAGCCTAAGTTCTCTTCTATATTTCTTTAGAATGAGCTCTCCCTATTTCCACTATAACAGTGTTAACTTGCTCGTCTTGTCTAACATCTGAAAATGCTTTAGAAAATAGAGTGAGCTCAGGGAGCCCAGTTAGTTCCCAGTGTTTCTTGAAAACAAATATTTTTTTCTCAGAAAATAAACTTTTTTGTTCAGTTTCATGGAAAACATATTTTTGGAAATTTCATATATTTAAGTGTTGAATTTACCAAATAAAAGGTAGTATCTTAAATAAACTAAAGCCAAACTCCATTTCAAAATTTAACCTGATTTCAACCACAGCGTTATTTGATATACGTCAAGAAACCATATACTGTATCAAGTATAAGAAATTCGAGATTGCCAAATACGGTAATACCACATCAAATCTAACATTGTGTACCCTATGCCTTCCCCGGACCGTCGCTCCAATCCTTGCTTTAGGGGCTTGCACCCTGGGACCGTGAACACTCCCGCATTAAAAACTCAGGCAGTTTAAGGTTTTGCAATCCAAGGAAAACTCTTACCTTATCTATTTCATACTAGCCACATATGCAGTGGAGAAACATCATCAAATACCACCATTTCCATGAACATTTCATACTCTTTCCGTAGTCACCACTCATATTTAGAAAATGTAAATCACATACCTCAATTTAAACAGTGAAATACAATTCTACCGAAACCTTTATATGTCTAGTTTAAATACTCAAATTTTCATACTTAAAATCAATCTACGAATATATAAGAAAATTTCCCCAAGGTACTGCCATCACAAAATTTCCAGCAAAAACTATCTTCAAAATTTCATAAAAATCGAATATTAATCCAAATTATACGAAACCAAAGCCAAATGAAACCTATCAAGCTGTTTTTTAATATAAGAATACTAAAAAAAAGTCCCAACACCCAGCCTCATCCAACTTAAAAAATTCATAGATAATTCAAATCTCAGTGAAATCAAGTCAAACAAAATCCCACAGTCTCATCAGTCAGTACATTTCCACATCTCAAAATTTCAAAGACAAATAACAAATATAAGTAATGTAAATATCGGTCTTAAACCGTAGTATTCAGTTCGATTTTCCATCATAAGACAACATTCAAAGCTTAGCAAAATTTTCAACAATTCTCATATACTTGACAAAGAAATTTTAGGACCGGGTTCATGTTTTCACAAGGCATTAATCATCTAAGAATCATAATTTTTGACAATTTAGAACCATATTATATATATATATTAAAACTGACAATGAATCACGACATGACACGACACCACAACACTTGATTAACTAAAATTTCATACCATCAAAGTCATTACTAATACGATCACAACACTTATAAAATTTCTCTATTCATCTTCCTCACTTTTATGAAACAATTGCAGGGCCAATGTCACAGGTGAATGGGCACATTATTAATAGAGCCACCATTTAAAACATAAAATTCATTTAGAAGTGCATCTAACTAGCACATTAACAACATCAATACACCACAAATATTATAGCAGGATTGTGCAATACATAAAAATAAAATAAAAAATGTAATTCAATTAAATGTATAAGGAGAACAAAAAAAGCCAAATTAATGTGTTATATATTATTCGAATTCCATAGAGAATACACAAGTTCACCAATCATAAAATGCTCTATCAGTCACACAATTGAAAGAATGTATCTCTGTACACTCTTCTTTCCAGAAGCGTGGTAATATGGTACCATATTGAAAAACATAAATTTTTGGCGAAGGAATTACTTCTTGTTAGTGAATGGGACCTTAGTTAAATGAATTATTTTTTACACGAACACGACACGTTTACGTAAACGGGTTATCAACAGACTGGTAGATTAAACATGACACGTATAATTACCATGACAATTTGGGTCGATATAATTACGATCCAGACACGATTAAGCCAAATTCAATCTCACTTATTCTGCATCATATTCAAGGCATTTTAGCGTATCGTGTTAAGTTTTATCATCCTTATTTATCGTCAAGAAATAAAAAAAAATCAAAGTATTGTAACTTTTTGAAATTTCCAATCTACCCTTTTGAATTAGCTATATAAAAATTGCAAGAAATTTTATATTACACTTTTTTTCGGTAAATGAAAATTATATATTACACTTGTGAAATATCTTATAATTTAAAGTGGTGTTGTGCAGTTAATTTTTTATAGAGGCAATTTAGTAATTTTTAAAACACATTTAACGGTCACCTAACTATAGTTAGGTTGTTGACTATGTTTGCAAAATTTTATTAGGGAGGTTAGTTTTATTTTATAATTTGGGGGACCGTTGTGCAATTAATCCAATTATAAAAGTTTAACCATATGTATTAAAATTAGAGAAATATCATTTATTTCGCCTGAGGATTGTCAATATTTCACATATCTCCCTTCTACGTTTCATAATTTCACTTAGAGGTTTTGATCTCCCTTCTCGTAACCGACTCACTTAAGCAAACCGATGATTTCCTGGGAGAAAATAGATAGAAGGTTAGTTTTGCCCTTCTTACATGTGAAATGACTTTTTTAACCTTGTTGGTCAATTAAATATTACTTATATATATATATATATATATATATAGATAGATAGATAGATATATTACAAACCCCACTTTTACAGACCCATTTGAGTAGGTTATGGCCATGGCAGCCATGGACACTCTCCCATAAAATTACAGTGATCATACTTTGTTTTTTTTTACTATACATACCCAATATCGACATGAAACTCAAGAAACAAAGAACTCCGAAAAATATAAACTGCATAATCAGCCACATCTCTTAATAGCCTTTTAATTCTAGTGTATATTTTTCACATAAAAGATTGATTTTCTTCATCTTTGTAGGAAGTTGGTGAGTAGAATTCAACCCCCTTTTGTTTCAGTTGATGGGTATAATTTAGTTCTTTTACAACAATGGAAATACTATAAAAGCCAAGAAATATCAAATGATACAACAAAGTGTCTCACTTCTTTCTATTTTTTTGGAGAAGTCAAATAAGATACGAGTCTCTGTTTCTAAAGGTAGAAAAGGACGAAACGGAAGGATGAAGAGGAGAAATCGATTTATTGAGGTGGGTCCCAAACTATAATAATATAAATTTGGTTCTTTTACAACAATGGAAATACTATAAAAGTCGAGAAAATGGAAATATCAAATGATACAACGACTGAACAAAGTGTCTCTTCTTCCTATTGTTTTCGGAAAGTCAAATAAGATACGGAAGGGTGAATAGGAGAAATCGATGAATTGAGGTGGGTCCCAAATTATAATAATATATTAATTTCCTTTCTTTATCTATCCATTCATCCATGTAGAAGCC
Organism: Cornus controversa; assembly: GCA_026545225.1. Classification (NCBI taxonomy): domain Eukaryota; kingdom Viridiplantae; phylum Streptophyta; class Magnoliopsida; order Cornales; family Cornaceae; genus Cornus; species Cornus controversa. The sequence continues at coordinate 1,738,439 of CM048853.1, read as the reverse complement.
TAGAACCCATTAAAACAACAACTCAAACAAATATATATATATATATATACACACATATATATGCAATAATGATTTCTTGTTCATTAATGAGTAAAAAAATTTATCCACGTCAAGTATTCGATGTGACCAACATAAAAAGACAATTACCAAAAAAATCTATCAGTTACATCTAATGATTACTAGACTTTGTGTGGATGAATTTCTTATTTATCGATGAATAAGAAATTATTACTCTATATATATATATATGGTCCAAACCAAACAAATCACAGAAAGTGGGAATCTTTGTTGATGATATGGTTTGATTCGTGTGCTTCTCTCTCTCAATCATATTACAAAAAATGACCCAACTGTTTGAATTGTTTTGATAAAAGAGAAAGGGACATTTTAGTCTTTTTGTTTTATGTACAAATTTTTATATATATTAGGGTAAATTACATTGACTTCCCCTAAAGTTCAGTCAATATACACTGACCTTCCCTCTTGTTTGTTATGTTATACTAACTTTGCTTGAGATTTGAATACGAGATAACACAAACCTAATAGTCAACACATTCAATGGCGAAAAATTATGATCTCAGCAATTTATATATTTTAAATTTCAGTTATACCTTAAAAAATATGTAAAGATGTAATTATCCCTATGACATCTCATGAAATATTTAGATACATTTTTTAACTGAATAAAGTTAACAAAATTATCCCCTTTTTCTTCTTATCATTTCAAAAAGTCAAAAATTAATCTTCAACGAAGGTTGCTGGCGATAATTTCTAGGCAAGAGAGAGAAGTCATAAAATATTTTTTTCTTTCTTCTTTTTACTTTTCATTATCACCCTCTCCCTATTTTCTCTCTTTTCACTTAATTCAATCAAGAGTTAAGATGTTGAAATTAGAGAGTTTAATTGTGTGACTTGGCTTCAATGGAACATATATGTGGTTTCGAAATTGGGTTTAGAAGAATTATGATTAAATTATTTGAATTTGAGATTCTGGGTTCAGTTTATATAATAAAATTTTATTTTTTATTTTTTCTTTCTGAATTTTTTTACGCTTTTAAAAGTCATAGTACAAAAGTTCATTATTTTGATTACATACAAATATATATATATACACACACACACACATACACTAGTATACAAAATTACATAGCCAATTAATCAACCCATATATAAAAGTTAGTAGACCTATTTATGTTTTTCAATTCACGGCCACATATCTAAAAAATTACTGTTGTTCCTTGGTTACATACATAAATAAAAACTCATTTCAATTTATGGATTTGTTTGTTAAATTTGTGAATAGCAGACTCTTCACTTATTTATTTAAACTACAATTGGGTTTAAGTTGTCAAAAATATTTTATTTTTCATCAATTTTAGATTTTATTTTTTAAATGAACTGTTGAACTCACCGATGTTGTTAATGGCGGTGGAGTGAAAGGAGAAGGATGAGCAAAATAATATTAAAAAAATGAGGACAAAAAGGTAATTTTATTACTCTCGTTAATGGCATCTACCGAATAACCCTGACAAAGAGGTCAGTATAATTTGACAAATAAGAGGGGAGGTTACTGTTTATTGACTAAACCTCAAACGATGTCAGTGTAATTTACCTTATATATTAATATATAATACATGAGCATACTGGTAAAATCACACACTACCATTACTTAATTGGATAGCCATCACTGACAGAGATGTCAGTGAGATTATGAAACGTAGAGGAAATATATGTGACATATTGACAAACCTCAAGAGAGGTCAGTGTAATTTACCCATTAAAATTTTATCCGAAAACTTTTACATAACAACTCTTATCGTGAGCTTACTCTACACAGCTAGATCAAAAAGTACACATATCACATATTCTTGATCCAACAACTCAAGGCATAATTTCACATGAAAGCATCCTCAAAATAGTTTTTCTCAACTTACATGTTATATTTTACTTATGAGAAATGATATGTGTTCAACATTTTTGTACATCTATATGCCGACTACCTATCAGAGCATCTTCAAATTTGTCGCATCTATGTTTTTCATAATTACATTAGTATTTTGAGAGCCATCAACATTTTGGACTCTTCAAATTTTAGCTAACAAAGGCACCACAATAGGCTCTCCAATTTTCGCTAGCCAAAAATAATAATATTTTAATAATTTCTAATTTTTTAATATTTAATTTATTTTTTTTACTTTTTTCCAACGTTTATGTTTCAAACGACTATATTTTTCATCTTATATAAACACTCATTTATTCTTGAATTTTTATTAAATTTTTGAAGAACATTTAACACAAATAATGATTTATTCATGAATTCTAAATCGTTGTAATTATTAAAAATATTTAGTAATGATTTTTTTACTAAATTTAATAAATAATAATATATTTAAGAAAGAAATAAATTAAAATTGATGTCATATATAATATGTGAAATCAAATCATATAAAATAATAATAAATTACAGAAATATATAATTTTGTCTATATATAATATAAATTAGATATAAATATATATATATTTTTTATCGACAGGAGGTGTCCTCACTCCTAGGGTGAGACTAGTCCCTCTAGACACACGCAACACTTCACAAATCACGTACGCGGACAAATTCGAATATAATATCCGTGTGAATTTAATTAACTCTCCCAATGAGAAGACTCAAACCCTCTCTTTCAATTTGAAAGGAGAATATATATCGTTGGACTATTATGCTTTTGGTTAAATAAATTTATTTACCCCTCTCCCTTTCAATTTGGAAGGAGAATATATACCGTTGGACTATTATGCTTTTGGTTAAATAAATTTATTTACGCATTATTTTATGATTAATCAAATATAATTTAGTTGGACAGGCTATGCAAGGCTATATAAGGTAATTGTAACGGGTCGGACGCTTACCCTCTATCCAAAAGCCTAAGTTATTAGGTAGTATTGCATACCCCACCCATTCATACTCAATCACTTTTTCATTTGGATCCGATGTGGGACAAGACCTTCTAACATTCTCTCCCACCCGAACTCGCAATACCCTTGTTGTGGTAGGACCACCCTGCCTACCCGAGTGGCTGCACCCTGACATTTTTGGGCCGGGCACTAGGCGTGACACCGAATTAAGGATTGAGTCTAACTCTGATACCAACTATAACAGGTCGAACGTTTGCCCTCTACCCAAAAGTCTAAGCTATTAGGTAGTGCTGCATACCCACCCATTTATAATCAATCACTTTTTCATCCGGATCCGATGTGGGACAAGACCCTCTAACAGTAATCCATATTGAAAATGATCTATACAGTTTAAAAGATATAATAAATATAATGATTGTGTATTTACTAAGAAAGAAAGCAAATGTTTTGGTGGATGATGTGGTACTTGGTTGTGCTTGAAGTCCCCAGGTTTGAGCCCTCTAATGAGTCTAATTGCATTCATATTTTAACCTATTTTAAAATGACTTAGAGAAAAAAATAAAAGTCGAAGCGGGCCCAATTTCAGGCTTGCGATTCCGCAAGCCATTGTGGGGTCTGCCAAACGGAAATGCTCTTAGGAGGATGTATGCACTTAAGCTTTGAAACACTTTTGTCCTAGGGAGCACGGATATTTTTATAAGAATAATGTATTCGTATCGTGTATGTATTCGATAGCGATACTTATCGAATACTCCCGGATATGTGTTCAATACTTTATAAATGAATACATAATTTTAAAATATATATTTTTTATTTCTAATATGTATTCGATACTTCTTAGATATTTCGATCACATATCCGATACTTCTCAAATACTTTGAAACACATTTTTAACAAGTTTTGAACATGAAAATGTAATTTTTTCAACAATAATATCATATTATAATTGTTAAGAAAAGTTAAAAATTCATTTTTAAAAAAAAAAGTGTTGAGATACATATAATGATTTAGTACAAAATTCATCCATTTTAATTATAGAATGACTCATAACTCTTCTTTTGTTTGTTAATGATAATATTTTAGAAAGAAATGTTAATAACTCATTTTTTGCATATATAAAAATATAATTTATTATTTTTATATTGCCATATCTTGCTCGTACTCATATTCTATTTTTTATATATATTTGTCTTATTGTCGTACCCTTTATCGTGTCGTACCTGTGTCCCGTATCCGTATTCATGCTTCCTAGCTTTTGACATGTACTTTAAGAAAAAAAAATATAGGAGGTTACATGTCAGCTCCCTTTACTTATTTACATGGACATGGTACAACACAAATACAACAACACGTTAAATTCTAAAAAATTAGAACATGGATACAATGTGTACACGACTAATATAAATATAAATTATCATTTATAATTTTATTTTAAAAATTGTTAGAATGTGTTACATAATTTAGAGAAGAGAGTTATGCGAATATTCTAATATTATATATGTTTTTACTCTCCCGTTTTGTCATTATAATTGTAGTTTTGTCATAATTATATCTGTTGCAGTGTCATTTTTCTTTTAAAAGAAATTGTTGTGGACATTTGAACATTATTTGTATCATTTTGAAGATTGTTATATGTTTGTATTTGAGAGTGTAGGATGTGGTAGTCTAGTGTCTAAAATGTATCCGAATTAATAAAAATTATTTTTTAATTATGGACACATCCATGAAGTCTCGGACACGTGTTCATAAAGTATCCCTATTTTGTAGGTTTCTACAATAGTTGAAATTAAATTTATTAAAAAGATTTCCTTACCGAGCCCTCTCAAGATTTTGAAAACCCTTATTTAATAGAGCTATAAGAATAGTTGAAGGGCCATGTTATTTAGGCAGAATTGTTAGTCATAATTGCTAGACCTAAACTTTAACATCCTTTGGAAGCATGTGGTCACAATTCTGTCTAACTATCATTTTTCATAGTTAAAATCAAAATATATTAAAAAGTTTTATTTACCAAAAATTATATTAAAAGGTAACCCCATAAAGCTAATAAATAATCTCAATTCAAAATCTTTCCACACACACACACACACACACACACACACATATATATATAAAATATAACCATATTCTTCTTCTCCTTCTTTTACTAATTTTGAAGTTAAGAATTCTTTTTTGGAAAAATTAGATTTTAGTGACCAAAATTGAAAAAATATTCCTTTTTAGTCACCTCAAACTCAATAAAAGGTGAATAGTGGGCAAACTTAAAAAATAGGGCAAAATACACTCACACCCCCTGACGTTTGCTCTAACTACACATATTTATAATTTGGCAAAACCTACACTCATACTCCCTGAAATTTGGTGCATGGTTACACTTGACCCCAACACTATATGTATTATCTGTTTTACCCCTCCATTGACTGAAAGGACATTCTTGACCTCATTTTTCTTTTTTTAATTAAATAAAGCTACTCTTACTTCCCTTTTAACCTTAAGTTGTGCACGGGCGCGAGCGCTCGCGCGCGCGCACACACACACACACACATATATATATATATATTGTTGCAACACTAAAAATATATTGCAAATTTTATTAAATATATTTTTAATATATGTTATATTACATATTTTACTAAAAAAAACTAAATTTAAATAAATAAATTTACTAAAATTACGTATATTACAAATTGAAAAGGAAAATTTTCAATTTAATATATATATATGTTATATTACATATATTACAAATTTTACTAAAATAAATAATTTTTTAATATATTGTAATTCTTATTTTTTTTAGTAAAATACGTAATATAACATATATTAAAATATATTTAATAAAATTTGTAATATATTTTTAAGTCATCACCAAGGTTGTTATGATATTTCTGATTGATAAATATTGATGAAATCTTTGTCACTCCAGCATTTACAAGTCCCTTAACACTAGTTTTTGTATCATCAAAAGCTTTTAATTCACTATTAGGGTCATAACTGGTTTAACTTGGAGTCTGATATTTGACTGTGATTTATATACCGAAATGACACTGTTTCAATGTACAATCAGCACACGAGGGAATAAGAATTTTGGTTCATTTTACTCACAATGATGGTGTGTGATGTAAAATTAAAATAGTTTAATTAAAAGGAAAATAGATTAAAGCAATCAAAGGTAACTTTAAAATATATTAAAAAATATATTAAATATATTTTTAATATATATTATGTATTTAACTTAAAAATAAGAATTACAATATATTAAAATTTTATTTATTTTAGTAAAATTTGTAATATACATAATATAACATATATTCAATTTTATTTAAATTTAAATTTATTTATTTAGTAAGATACACAATATAACATATATTAAAAATATATTTAATAAAATTTGTAATATATTTTTAGTGCTGCAACAATATATATGTGTGTGTGTGACTTAAGGTTAAAAGGATAGTAACGGTAGCGTTGTCTAATTGAAAAAGAAAAATGAGGTCAAGAATACATTTTCAGTCAAGGAGGGTAAAACAAACAATACATATAATGTTGGAGTTAAGTGTAATCATGTGCCAAACCTCAAGGGGTATGAATGTAGGTTTTGCCAAATTATAAATATATGTGTAGTTAGAGCAAACCTCAGGGTGTGTGAGTGTATTTTGCTTTAATTGTTAATGAGTGACCATTTAATCTTAAAGCCCAAAATACAATTCATTCTCTCCATAGATCCCCATCATTTCTTTGTTTTTTCAAACCCAAATATTAGAAAATTCAAAGAATTCAATGACTTATATACAATATATGAACATATATACAATCTAAAGAAAAAAACCTAATTTGTGTGCAACTAATTATTAATAAGGAATATTGGAGGATAGGAATAGACTTGACTAATAAACCTATTTCCTATGGTTCATTATCAACTTCTTCTTCGAATCTTTCTTTTCTTATGTCAGGTCTCAAATATTTAATTCATTTCATGCTATAACTCTTGCTGCATCTTTAAAGCCCTAAAATCCACCAAAGAAAAAAAAAATTCATATATACACATGCATTAATTGTAAGATGAACATATATATATATATATATATATATATATATATATATATATATATATATATGGGAAGGGAATGATAGGGAATTTTTTTTTTAAATTATAATCTATTATTTGAAGTATTCTACTATATCTTTTTAATAGGAAAATAATTAAGATAAAATCATGTATAAACAAAACAAAACAAAAAATATTTCATTTTCCATCCCTACTCTAATTTTGGCATATATATGGTACATATAGAGAAGTGAAAAAAAGAAGGAAAACTTAGATTATTGTGACCAAAATTTAAAAAAAAAAATTTGTTTTACAGTAATCTTAAACTCAATAAAAGGTAAACAGTGATCAATCTTGAAAATTAATTGTCAATGAGTGATCAATTAACTTTAATGTCCAAAATACCCTCTCTTTTATTTATAGATTCCCAATCCCTTTTTCGTTTTTTCCAATCCAAATTCTAAATATCAAAGCTTCAAAAGGCATAAAATGATTTTAGAAAATAAAGTATATTTGAAGCTTTGATATTTAGAATTTAGATTGGAGAAAACGAAAGAGGGATTGGGAATCTATAAATAAAAGAGAGGGTATTTTGGACATAAAAGTTAAATGATCACTCATTGACAATTAATTTTCAAGATTGATCATTATTTACCTTTTATTGAGTTTAAGATTACTGTAAAACAAATTTTTTTTTTTAATTTTGGTCACCAAAATCTAATTTTTCCTTCTTTTTTCCACTTCTCTATATGTATCATATGTATGCCAAAATTAGAGTAGGGATGGAATACGAAATATTTTTTGTTTTGTTTTGTTTATACATGATTTTATCTTAATTATTTTCCTATTAAAAAGATATAGTAGAATACTTCAAATAATAGAGGGAAAACTACACTTAAATAAAGTTAGGAGGCCTAAATTACAAAATGGTCTATTTTAAAAGTTTATTTTTCACTTTGGTTGAATTAAGCATAATAATTACATATGCATTGAAAATTACTATTTAGGTCTAAAATGCACTTCAATCTCTTACTTCAAAATATCAAACTATCCTTCTTAAATTAAATAATTTCTTTATTCAAGAAATTAAGAAAATATCTGAACATCATTTGGCTTCTGAAAATTTGTAGAAATATAGAAGTAATCAAGTAAAAGAAAACAAACCAATTAAGTAAATCAAAATATATGTTATACAAGCACTTGTGAACATGATATTATGTCGTAAAGTAGTCAAATTTAGACCACCTGATATAGCCTTGAATGACAATCAACTTCTTTCTCCTCTTAGATTAATAAAAGTGGATACACTTTTGATATCATAGCACATTAACTATATCTGGAGGGTAATGAAGTAGATTTTTCAGATGTGCTTGGCTAATTTTTCGGTCAGGTGTGTCTAAAAAAATATGAAGAGATATTACATCAAAATATAAGGCACAAAGATAAGAAAAATTCAAATTTCACAAGTAAATTCTTATAAATTTTAAGTATGCCTGTAAATGTAAACAAATTTTGAACTTTATCCGCAAATGAGTTATGAGTCATTCTACATAGAATATGTCTGTTTACTAAATCAAATTAAGAACATATTTAAACAAGCAAATATGAATTAGATAGTTGATAGTGATAACTTAAAAATGTGACTAGTGAAACCGTTCATCACATTTAAAAAATCTCAAAATTAAGAATCATTGACACATGAATTTGCCATATAATTCAAAAATTAGTTCACTAAATTTTTATTTTTTATTTTGAAAAGTAAAAAAAAAAAAAATAGTTCACTAAAGTAAAATAAGAGATTATATTTTTGTAATGAGAGATGATTAACGACCAATAATTTATTCAAGTAGTGGTGCTTTGCAATGAATTCGATTTTCTTCCAATGAGACGAAAAAACAATGATCTTTTGAATTTTTTTTAGTTACACACAATACACAATGTTTCTTCAGTCGCACAAGAATTAAATGGAGTTTAGTGTGAGTTGGAATAAAATATTGAAGGTCATGTTGGACTTGAATAATAATTTTTAATGCATATGTGATTATTTTGTTTAATTCAACCAAAGTGCAAAAATAAACTTTTAAAATAGACCACTTTATAATTTAGACTTCTTAACTTTATTTAAGTGTAATTTTCCCAATAATAGATTATAATAAATTTTTTTTTTCCCCCTATCATTCCCTTCCCTTGGTACAATTGCATGACATGTTGCACACAAAATCACTCTCACATGCACACAATAGCAAGAGCTGTTGCACAATATATATAATAGTTTATAAACATATCTAGCCGCTTGTCAGGCACGCGACGGCGAATTTGGTCTGAGTGGCGAGCCAGTCTTTGTTGTACTCTTCGAACGCTGACGGTGACAAAAGGCCTCATTGCAATTTCCCTCAAACAACGAAACTCTACCCTATCAATTTAATTCAATTCAATAAAGGTTGGTTTTCTTTCTTTCTTTCTTTCTTATCCCTTCTCAGAGCATTCGTGTTTTCATTTGTTCTCCAATTTTGAAACCAAGAATTGTTGTTTGATCATGTATTTTTAGGTTCTTTAGTTTCCTATTTCTTTCCGCAATTTTAGGTTCTGTTCTGGTCTTTGTACAAGTGTTTGGTTCTTTTGTGTGTATGTTATGTGTGTTTATATACATATATTGCATATGTGTTCGTTCTTGTGCGTGTATTTATGAAACCCCTGCGCGCGCGGAGACCCGCATGCATAATACCGAGGAGTGAGTGTGTTTAATACTAGAATTACTATTTTGTTTTAGTATACTCTGTAGCTCTTATATGTTATTTAATATTGGATTGTGTTTATAATGTTTCAATGTTGAGATTTTATAGATATTTAAATGATAATTGAATTTTTATTACAAAAGAATGTAGTTTTGAACCTTTGATCTATCTGACCTGTTTATTGAATATTTGTAGTTATCTCCTGAGATTTTTTATTTGGTTTTGAAGAATCAACATCAACCATGGTCGCGCAACTGAGCGCAGGGACAGGACTAACAAGTAGATGTAGTGAGTGGAACACAATTAGGACTTCCACAAGGTCACTTTGTTCAGGACGGGCACAGGGAATTACCAATTTTGCTGTCTTAGCTGATAGGAAGAAATTGAGATATGGAGATGTTATTCGGCCTTGCAATCTTTATGCAGACAACAAGTTGTGGTCATTATCTTTACCGGTGACTCGTTGCAAGAAGCGGGTTTTTTCTGTGGTCCATGGCCAGTTGAGTTCTGAGTGTGGAGCTCACGCATCTGATTTGGAGCAGAGTTCTGTTACTGAAGGAGAATACAATCTTGCAATTTCAAGTGAAGGAATTCTGTAAGACTATAAACATATCATCTTATTTTTCTATCGCGGTAGTATTGTACATTTTGTATGCACATGTTATGTTTTCTTTCTGTTCTGTTTCTTTTGTCATTTTAGTGGATCTTCAATGACTATTATAATTTATGCATGCCATTTTTATGGGAGCAGCATTTATCAAAGGTCTGATGCTTTAATGCGTGTTATCTATTTCACTGCATCTAGACACAAAATGATAAATTGTTCTAACGGAAAATTGGTTTTTAGTTCTTTGTAATTTTACAAATTTCAAGACTAAATAGTTTTTTTTAGCTTTTCTTCTTCTTTAAATTTTGTCCTGCACGAGTAATTTTTCTTTTGATACCCATCGAGATATCCATACACCATCATATGATTAATTTAAAATCTGATATGTAGGAAGCACGAGCATTTACTTTTCTGGATAGTGATGCTTGTTTGGAATGACCTTAAAAGCTATAGAAAAAGGGAAAAAATCACTTTTTCTTCTAGAGCCAATCTGGTCAGCAAGCTAGGGCATGATCCTTGAGCTTTCTTCTACAGGATGGATTAAGATTGGACAGAAATGGTCATAGTAGTTACTGTGGAACTTCTGGCTATACTGCATTTTTCGTGCTTTAGTGTGTAGTTTCTTGACCTCTATGTTTTGAGTTCATGGATACGGGCATTGCATTGCAACAAAAACATGGGTGTTTGTTATCACAACTCCTGAAAACTTAATACTATTATAAGACAAAGGGTTGTCTGAAAATTGAAAATTAAGCACTGAAAATTTTAGAAGTTGAATTCTAAGTGAAAATTCTAAAAGTTGAATTTTAAATGCTAGAATTGTAAGTGTTCATTGTGAATTGAGAACTTTTGTGGTAATTGTTTGAATTTTGAGTGTCCAGAGTTCAATAATTAGTGAGGTCTTTCTCATTTAAAATTTTACTGTATTTTAAGTGATATCCAAATTGCTTTGTTAGACACACTTAATTGGATAATAACTTGATTTATTTAGAATTTACTACTGACTTAAGTTATCAAATACCACCTAAGTATTGGGAATATACACACACACACACACACACACAATATTACAAGTAATTTACTGAAGAGCTCTGATAACAGGTGGTGATTTATAGAAAGGGTGAAAAAACAGTACGGCACGTGTCATTGGATGACAATGCATCACAAGTTGTAAAATATTAAATCATCCAAAAATTGATAATTTGAAGATCACCTAGTTAAATAATGATAAGTACAGACTTAAAATGCTACTCTTTGTGAATCTCTTTCAGAAATAACAAAATTGAGGTGGACCCTTTTTTATTCCTTGTGCAATATAGCATGACATTTCCTGATATCTTAAATGAAATGACATTTTCATATCAAATTTGTGATTTTCTAGATGGGGAACTTTTGTGAATAAAGGTTATTTGCATAAAAAATGTCTTGTTGATGACCTTGACAAGTACAGGCATCCTACATGAGACTACCTTCGATCTTTGCTCTGTACTTTGTTATATTTGTTCTTCTGTTTTGATTTATAAATTGGTTCCAGTTTTCCTTAATTGTTGGTTCTTATATAATTGTTTTCAATTTCTTATTTTATAAACAGTGAGTTGTCAGGGACTCCTGCTAGCCAATCACATTCTCAGGGAGTGAAGCATGAGCTTGTAATGCTCACTTTGCCTGCAATTGTTGGACAAGCTATTGAACCAATGGCACAACTGATGGAGACAGCATATATTGGTAGATTGGGTAAGGCATAATGTTAGAATTGTTATGATGTTTATTCCTTCACCTCTTTCTTTTGTGATGGTCATGCAGAATTTTATTTTCCTGCAACTACCTTGAGTTTCTTTAGCGTGTTTGGTTTCAGTCTCTAGATTGGTCGCAGAGTTATCCTCTTTTTCTAATATTTGTATTGGACTTTGCTTTGGGGTGCTCTGGTGGGGGCTGGGTCATAGGAGTTATTGTCTTTGTTATTGCAATTTTATGCATATTGGTACTAGGAATCGAGAACTTGAGCTGATTCAATCGTGTGAACAGTTGTTTAATGTTTAGAGAATTGAGTTGTTTGGTCTCACAGGTAAAATAATCTGACAACTGTCATCCTCAAGTAGATAGTCATACAGTTATTGGTTGGAGGTAGAGTAATCTGTTGATAAACTGCATTATATTATTTGGGAATTTCATGATGAAGTCCTGGGATTAGATTCCATCCTAATAAGCCGAGACAGGAGTTATAGATTTCAAAAAGGGTTACTGCAGTACTAACTGTCTACAGAGTACTGTAGGTGTTATCATTCATAGTTGTAATTGTTATATGGAGCTATTTCAGTAGCCTGGATTTTTAAGGAATTTAGGAGAATGCTGCATGAGCCAGTCGCCAATATACGATGACAATGAATATGCAGAATTTAGGTTAGCATTGTATTTTGGAAATTTCTTACCACCATGGTTGATTGACATTATCCCTTGCAAGTAAGTATCATAATATTTAGAATTAGAATATCCATACTGATTCCATTTAGAATTTGGCTGGTTTCATTGCTCTAGATCAAGGCTTATTGGGCATCTGTAAACTTGATCAAGGTTTCTGTCTTTTGACTAGTGTGAGAATGATGTTTCGAGTCTGAAAGCTGTAAATTTGTGCTAACTAATACCAAATATTTGGCCTTTCCAGTCTACCACTCCCAGCACCCCGCATAGTAGGCACACTTGGTAACGGCCTTTTTGGAGTCAAACTCATGTGTGATTTTTTTTATTTAAAAAAAACTCTTTTCCCTTGTTCACATGATTCATGGATATCTAAAACTTCGTATTTTGTTCATAGGTGCTCTGGAGTTGGCTTCCGCTGGTGTTTCCATATCAATCTTTAACATTATATCAAAGCTATTTAATATTCCTCTCCTAAGTGTTGCTACTTCTTTTGTTGCTGAAGACATTTCAAAGAATGCAAGCAGAGCTTCCTCTCCGGGTAAAGTTAAAATGATGTTTGAAGCTTTAATGCTTATTAAGTTCTTGATCTATTTCATTCTCACTTCCACATCTAATCTTGGGATAGTTTTCGTACAGAGGAGGATCATGAAAGTACCAATGGTAGACCTTTTGATGGGGTAGCTGAAAAACTGCAACTGTCCTCTGTGTCTACAGCATTACTTTTAGCATGTTGCATTGGGATCTTTGAGGCTTTAGCTTTGTTTTTGGGATCTGGTCTTTTACTTAACTTGATGGGCATATCACCGGTAAGCATTAAATCTATTGAGTTTATATAAGAAACTAACCATCATTCTTGTGTTTGTGTGCTCGATTGCACTAAAAGGCCTTGATCCAACTAGTTGGGGTTTCTACATGAATCGTTTTTCACTATTCAAATCATGGTTCGACGACACAGCTGGACCGCAATGGACTCAGCACTTGCCAAGTCTGAGTTGGGCCAATATAGCAGTGATAATAAAAAATCGCGTGTGACTCGGTAGAGAGGAGAGAGTCGCCGAATCAGGCCTAATTTGGCCGAGTTGGTTCACTAACTCATGGAGTCGGCAGTGAACATATAAAAATAGCCCAACAGCTTTTTTTATTCACCATGTTTTGCCATTCTCTGATGGCTCCGTTGGTTTCTCAGAAGAAGAGATAAGACTTTCAGAGGGAGGTTTAGAGGAACAATAATATATATATATATGGAGAGAGAGAGGGTTGTGAAAACCCTAGGATTAAGAAGTCAAGAAGTTGTTTATCTTAAAACGGACCTGAATGTTTCAGAAGAGATCTTAAAATCTCTAGTTCACGAAGATGACTTGACTTACTAGCAAGAACATGGAGAGGTCTTCTCTAATACTGAGGTGACTCATTCTTCTTCTGTTCCTTTATTGCTTTGGACTCTTAGGTAAAGGCGTGTGTGGAGATTTCCAACATTGTTGATTGTATTTATTTCTCTGGACGCCGTATACCTAGCATTTTGTCTTGTGACCCCAACATTTTTTTACCTAGTCATGTGACCCCAACTTTCAATTACCAAATTGTGGTCACTGTTACAAGAGCAGAAGACTGCTTTGAAAAGTTTTACCAATTTTTTTTTTTTTTTTGTTACCTTTACTTTTTGTGGATTAGAGAACGAGGATTGGGATGCTCTTATGTTTTTTTTACAATGATTGTTGGTTTATCAGTTTGGAACTACACACACAAAAAAAGGAGGTAAAATACACTGTCCTTCCCCTGAGGTTTGACCAAATTACACCCGGGTGGACCGTTTGGCCAACACTACTCCGTACTCCCTTAAGGTTTGGCACGTGTGCTCAACTACCCCCCTCCTATTATCTGCCCATCAATGAACGTTCATATAATGACTTAGTTGCCCTTGCCCTTGTGTGAGAAAGACATTAATAGCCTTGGATTCCGATGTGAAATGACCAAAATACCATTCACTACCTATTCCAGTCATTACTGCTCCCTCTATTTTCTCTCCTTCGGCCACCACCTCTCTCTCTCTCTGATCTCACTGTAATTCTCTCTTCTTCCCTCACTGGAAAACCAAAACTCTGCTATCACACTCTGCTTATAAACATCCCAACTCCTCTCTATCACTCACATGTTTACAGTGACACTACATTTAATTACACATTTATATATATATCAGCAAAATGGATCTACCCAGGTTCGTTATTGAAACTTCAGAGGCCGAATCAATAGCGAAAGAGTTGGGTCTCTCTGTTCTCCAGCTCCTCCCCTCCCTCGTCAAACCAACCCAAAAGCTTGCAAGGCCACCCATCTCCAAGTATCACGTCGGAACCCTTGCTTTGAGTGAGAAATACACAATACACACATGTTTGATGCTTTCTATTCCAACACTAGTGTGAATTTTTTTTCTCAAGGCTTGCTTCAAAAAAATATGTTGTACTTGGATGTCCCAGAATATATGGATCAATAATTTCATTTGAAAGTACTAGAGAAGGGTATGTTTTAGTTAAATGTATCAGATTGTTCACAGGACGGAAACCCATTTTAATCCCCTGACCATCAGTTAATTTTTGGTTATAGACTAGAGCACTTCCATTTTCTTCTCTCTCTCACCACCCTTATGACTCTATACCGATCCATTGCTTAGAGCACAACATTAAAAAAACAAAGTA
Organism: Cornus controversa; assembly: GCA_026545225.1. NCBI lineage: Eukaryota > Viridiplantae > Streptophyta > Magnoliopsida > Cornales > Cornaceae > Cornus > Cornus controversa. Next base: position 1,723,037 of record CM048853.1, on the reverse strand, counting down.
AGAATGGTATGCAATTGAAGTTTCAAATATGAAAGAGCCCTGATTTAGTGGTACAAGCCACCATTGGAGGTCCTTAAAATCTTGGGACAAACCGAGGCTTTATGTTGAGGATTATAGAGAGAGAATTGGTCTTGAAGTTCAAAATTTAAACTTGAATTTGTAGTATGGTTGATGAATAAGAAGTTTCTTATTGAAGTGTTGGGGTGCAATTTGATTGATGGCGCGAAGAAAACGAATGGAACTGATGCTATGTAGGGAGGGAAAGTGATTGGGATAGAAGGGTTTGGATGAGAGAAGTGGTCGGTGAGTGTTGGTTTTATGGGGAGGGAGGAAGTAGAGAACCAAAGTGAGGTTAGAAAGATAGAGGGGAGGGGAGGTGAGGTGGTGGTGGTGTTAGAGGTGGTGGGGGGTGTCAGGTAGAAAAAACTAGAGAGAGATGTGGAATGGGGGCATTTTGGTGTTGATATTAAAATATCAAGGGTAAAAATGACATTTAGCATAATAACTTAATGTATGTTCGAGGTTTAACGTGCACAGGAGAGGTTGATGTAATACGGCCAAACGATCCACCTATGTGTAATTAGGCTAAATCTCAGGTGAGGTTAGTATAGTTCATCCAAAAACAAAAAAACAAAATATTTATTAAGCTTTATTGTCATTGACTAAAATTTATGTATACATCATTAGTTTAATAAATCAAAAAAATCATTAAAATTCATTAAAACCCATATTTAATAAGTTCTGTAATAAAAATTTGCGTAGCAGCGTTTTGGGGAGGGGTGCAACTTGGGCCGGCCAATCTAAATCCAACCGGATTTTTCACAGGTTTGGATGATCATTTTTACAATTAGGGTTGGGCCTAGGTTGTGACCAACTCGACTATATATTTATTATTTTAAATATTATATATATATATACTTTTTAAAATCATAAACAACCTTTTTTTTTTCAACTTCTTTTTCTTTAAAACTTAATTTATTGTATATTAATCATTTGCAAAATTAATATTATAATATCCTAATATTTTTTCAAAAATTTTCATTCAGTTTTTAGATTTTTATGCATAGGAGTAATCCTCGAAACCCACCCGAGTTCAACCCGATTTCTCTAACATGAGCTTAAGCTGAGTTCTAAAATTTGAACGTTTGTTGGGGAGCTTGGGTTTGGGTGTAAACTTTGGTTGGGCTTGGGTTAGTCTGTCAACATGCCCAACTGGCCGAGTTGCACCTTTAGTTTTGGTCCCTGCGTGCGAGATTAAAAAAAATTCACAACCGGAACAACTGATTTTGTTATGTTATGTCCAATATGGCCTGGGGCTGTGTGTTCAAACCATGATTTAGATTTATCTACTGGAATGCCATAGCATGAAATTGAAATTTGTGTGCACTTACACAACGGCCTTAATCATGCAAATTACTTTTTTACTATTCAGCTCTAATTGGATCAATGTTTAGCTACCCATCCTCCTCTTCTAGACTTGGTACCCTTGGTTGTGTGCATTACTGACTTGATAAAGATAATAGTTTGGAAATGCATTCATTTCCTTAACTACTATGAACCCAGTCAGTTCATATTAAAGCAAGAGATGACATCTAAAGGGGAAAGGAGGCTACACCATTTTATTTAATTATCTTTATGTAAAAAAAAAGTTTCTATTTATTAAGGATAAAAACAGATTGCAAAATCTAAAGCTATATATTAAACACTTGACATTCCTTTTTGTTGGTGTAGAAGTGATTACAAGTACTATTTTATATTTTGGGACAATCTCATTTGTCTAAGTATATTTATTTTCACAGTTCTCAATAGTTATTCTCTTGTGTGTGTGTGTGTGTGTATTTGTGTTTGCATGTGTATTTCATGTATGTGACTGCCTATTCGCTAGGATTTCTTTTTTCTTTTCTTCTCTTTTTCCCCGTTTTAACCCAATTCTCTTAACAGGCGTCTTCCATGCGCTCTCTGGCACAAAGATTTCTTTCTCTTCGAGCCCTTGGTGCTCCTGCAGTTGTAGTTTCTTTGGCTCTTCAAGGCATTTTCCGTGGTTTTAAGGATACAAAAACTCCTGTATTTTGTCTTGGTAAGTGTCTATAACTTTTAAGGGTATATGTTAACTATGTAAGCCCTTCAACTAATTTCACATTTTTTTTACCTCTCTGACGTTCAGAAATATGAATACTTCTTGTGTCATATGAATTGAGGACATCGGATTCCTTTCTTCCATGTTCTTTAAAGCCTTCTTTTTTGTTTTTGTTTTTCCTTTTTGATTGACAAGTGATTAGATTTAAAATCCCTAATTCCTCCTTTTAGATGACATGTCAGCACTTCTACTACTGTACAACATAGCCTTATATATATATATATATATAATATAACCTGGTGTAGTCTTGTTAATTGAGGGTGCTCGAAGGGACAGACTGAGCGCATATCTAATATTTAACATTATTTGCACAAAGTACTAGCCTCATACTTGAATCCGTATTCTCAAGCTTTTACCCCTATACTAGGCAATGCCTGTTCACCTTCCTTCAACTTTATTTATTTATTTTTTATACAACTCGACTCACGAAGCTGTGCCCCAACTATTTGGACTCTACATGAGTCATAACTCTCTATTTGGCATACTTTCAGTTAAATAACATTTTATTGCCCCCACTTTAATTTTGGCCTCTCCTTTCCTAACCAAATCACTCTTCCTCTCTGGTATAGTTATTTATTTATATTTTTTAAATATCGAGTTTAAATTTTGTCTGTTTCTTTTGAGGTGCGTTATGATGTCTTTTATTTGTTTTGGGTTGATGAATAAAGAAAGGCAGTTACCATTTTTTTTTATGTTATTCTAAAACTGCTAAAAGAAGAGCTTATTATATCTTCACCATGATTGTTACTCCAGCCTCATACCAACCTTTCAGGGACAATTTTTTTCTTAGTTGTGGGGTTGAATATATAATCCTCTGGCTGATTGTCATGTAGTTTTGGATATATGTTTTGCATGTAGGTATGCCTATAAATGTTGGATTTTTCTTATTGTCTTGGGTTGCTTAGAATATTTTCATTCATTAAAAAATAAGACAGTTTGTGGAAGCAGATGAATATACATGGGGTATACTAATGAAAGTAAGAGATCATTCAACCATAAGCCAGTGAATACAAACTACAAAGAGTGCTACAAAATATAATTCTGATGGTAATAAACTAATACAAATATATACCGGTACTAGCCTTGTGGCTATTAATGGTCCCTTAAAGTTGGGTCTTTGTCTAGAGATCTCTGTGTAAACCCCATTTACGAAAAAAACTATTCATGTCATATCAGACACAGGCATGGTTGTTAAAGTGATGCTAATATTTAGAAGCAGTGTTCTTGGTGTCAAGTGTCAATAGTCCACAATGCCATATATATTTTTTTTGGTAGAAATTTTCTTCTTATATTGATTATTAAAGGAACACCTCAACATAATCAGCAGTTCCATCCTTGATTGCATTTGGTGGTGGAATCAAAACACTTCAAAGCATGACTTTGTCACATAGAGAAAATCAAGCTTCATCCATTTGAATTTAATAGAAGAATTTGATGATTGTCTCGACAATAGTGTTCGCAACTAGCATTTGAATCATGTTGGCAGCTGGCAATTAAATTATTTTTTTGCCATTGAACCATGTTTTCTATTTTGATATTTGTCCATATGCAATCAATATCGCTACACTTTATTTTTTTTTTGATTAGTAATTTTTTTATAAAAAGCGCTCAAAAGGGGAGTACATCCCAAGGAAATACACAAAGCCTAACAAGGCCTCCTATAGCTTTAGACTATGAACAAAATCCATAAATTCCTCCATAGATTTCAATTGCGCCCATTAACCGAAAAGAATAAAGAACTCATAATGGCATATTTGAGAGACCAAACAGAAGATTCCTCGTTCTCGAAAGATCTCCTATTTCTCTCCCACCACAAACAAAGGGGCGTGACCCTCCAAGCAACCTTGGCTCGACTATCCACTATACACCCTCTCCAAGCCTCTAGCATATGAACCGTAGATGTGGAAAGCACCCAATTCACTTCAAAAGCTGTCAAAAACATAGACCATATATCTCTTGCCACTGGACAGTGAAGCAAGAGGTGATCCATTGATTCTTCTGCCTTCTTGCACATGCAACACCAGTTCACTATAACGTGTCGCATTCTTCTAAGATTGTCAAGAGTAAGAATCCTCCCAACAGCTGTCGTCCAAACAAAAAAAGCCACCTTTAGAGGGGCTTTTGACCTCCAGATTGCCTTCCAAGGAAAAGAAAGGCCCCGAGTCCCTAAATGGCTCTAGTAGAAAATCCGTACCCTGAATTCCCCTCTCGGCGAATCCACCTAGACCATCTCATCGGACCCGTCGTCTACCATAGACTATCTGTAAAGTGAAGCTAAAAATTCTACAACATCATCTATCTCCCAATCATGGAACTACCTCCGAAACCGACATCCCAAGTAATCCTCCCGCCATCAAGCCGATAACAGTTGGCCATCAAAGCATGTTTATTCGTAGCAATCCGAAAAAGCCATGGATATCTATGCGCCAAAGAGGACTCCCCGCACCAGTGATCCTCCCAAAATCTTACTAGTCTCCCATTCCCAATTCTGAATCGGATATGCTTCAAGAATTCATCCCATCCCTTCCAGATAAATTTCCAAACACCCACACCACCAGAAAGTCTCACCTCTCTGGAAGACCATCCCCCCTCACCTTCTCCCATTCGACAAGCAATGGTTCCTCTCCACAATTTAGTCCTCTCTTTACCAAACCTCCAAAGCCATTTCCCCAACAACCCTTTGTTAAAAATAACAAGATTCTAGATCCCTAGACCTCCCATCTGAACTGGAGAACACACCTACACTTGACTTGTCAATGAATTGGATTTTGATCCGGATCCTGTTCAAATCCAATTAGATAACTCGGATATGGATTGAACATTTGATCTAGTAATTCGTTAATGATTTGAATATGATAATCCGTTAGCTAAAGAAACCGGGTTTGGAATATGACCTATCAAATCAGATCAAATAAAAATTTGGTCTGACATAATATAGTATATAATATGCTATAAATATATTATCTAATTCTATAATATATACTATTTATATAGTATCAAAACATTTCTAGCATTATTTTTTCTTCTTCTTCCCTCACTCTACTCTTTCTTACTCTATTTCTTTTTTCTTTTACAAAGAGTCGAATACATAATTTTTTTTCTCTTCTTTTGTTCATTTTTTTATATCTTCTCCGGCTTTTCCCCCTTTTTTTCTAGCCATTGCTTAGCAGTCTATTTTGGATTATTGGATCAGATATCCGATTAGTAACAAATCAGATATGGATTCATCCATAAATAATCCATTGGATTACTGGGTTGGATCAGATCATAAAATAACCTTATCAGGTTCAGATTTGGATCAAGCCTAATCCGGTCTGAATCTGACTTGTTTACAGGTCTAGCTACACTAGTCCAATCTTTTTGATTTCTTTTACTTTTGTTTTTATTCGATTTGATACAGTTGTTGAATATGCAGGTGTTGGTAATTTTTCAGCTATACTTTTGTTTCCCTTACTCATGTATTATTTCCAATTGGGTGTGACTGGAGCTGCAATTTCTACTGTTTTATCTCAGTATGTGCTTTCTACCTTGATTTCTTCCCATTTATTTTTCACTGTGGCGCTTAACAATGATCATGCTAGGTTTTTTTATGTTTCAGATATATTATTACCTTTTTGATGATCTGGCGGCTTAACAAGAGAGCTGTATTATTGCCTCCAAACTTTGGATCATTGCAATTTGGTGGTTATATAAAATCTGGTGAGTTCATGTTCTGAGAAAAGCTGGCATGATTTGAATTTCTTGACAAGCATTTGAATGATGCTATGTCATGACATCTGATTTTGATTCTGCACTTCCCATGTATTTTGAGATCTTAGATTTCGATTAGCATTACTACACCAGTTTTGGACCATATTTTCTGCTTGAAGCCGATTGATTCTAGCATCTAATCCATCAAAGTGGTATCCGTATAAAACTGGAACATATTATATTTCTGCCTGCTCTGCTGATCTTTTACTGATGAAAGTAGTGTAGGAAATCTATTTAAGCACTCTCATAGGCTGCAGACTCCCAATTCTGTTTCTTCCATCCCGTCCTATATCCTTCCCTGTTGTTTCTTAATGAGCCGCTGTACTCACAACCTCCTCAAGGTTGTCATTGATGTTCTTTTTCCCAATCAGTTTTTTAATTGAGATTAGTTGAATGATAAACATGTAATATAATAACATTGCTTAGAAAGTGCTCCTTGGTAAAAATCTTACGGTAGAGCAATTTTTAAAGTCTCTTAAAATCTTTTTAAATCATTCTACTGGTCTCATGTTGGGTGATGATGATCCATTGTTTAGGAAGTTGTATATTTGAGGGGGGAGAGCCTCATTTTTAGGGGACCTTAATAAGCTGAATAAATTGAAATTCTCTCTCTTTATTCAGAAGTAGTAGTATCTGCTTCTTAACTAGCTGAGGGAACTCCTGGGAGCGGGGATGATTCCCAAATAGAACTGTGTAGGGAAAATGTTTGTGTTGTATCATTTTATACTATGGATTACTTCGAGTCTTCAGCCATGCCATGCGGCGTCCAATGCTTGTTTCTATATACTTTATTTTACTGGTACTGTTGTGGGATATTTTTGTGGCTCAGTTCTAAGATATTGTCCTGCTGCTTTTCTGCATTTTGGATCAAGTTTGACAGAATGACTGCAGTTGATCGTTAATTGCTCTTCATGCAAGCATACAGCTGTGTACATGTTGTTTGACTAATTTATGCATCCAAAGTCAGTAGATCATGGTCAGTTGGTGCCTCACTAACCTGGAATGTCCATTTAAAATGACAAAATACTAACTTTACATAAAACTTCTGCACTTCTCTAGGTGGTTTTCTTCTTGGGAGAACTCTTGCTGTCCTTATGACCATGACACTTGGGACATCAATGGCTGCTCGGCAAGGTCCAATGGCTATGGCTGCTCATCAAATATGCTTACAAGTGTGGTTGGCTGTATCTCTCCTCACAGATGCACTTGCGGCATCTGGTCAGGTATAAATTTCTCATTCTAAAGCATGATTTCAGTCTGTTCTCGTAAGTAATTTATACTCATTCTGTGTCTGTTGTCCCATATATCTGTTTTCTGATATCTGTGTGAGGTTGGACACTGTTAAATGATGGTAATTCCAATCAACACAATAAGAATTGTCACTCTAGTCATAACTACAAGCTAAAGTAGTGGAATTTCACTGCATTTAAAAATTATAATTAGTTTGTAGTTTGGGTACTTTCTCCTTTGACTTCAGATTTTGTTTTTTATAGGCCCTGGTAGCAAGTTCTTTCTCAAAAGGTGATTACAGAACTGTGAAGGAAATCACATACTTTGTGTTAAAGGTGTGTCATCCTTCTTGTATTCACAATAGAGCCAGATGTATTATTCCTGTTAATCGTATGGGGTCTTCAAGTTGGTTATGCATTTCTTTTTTTGCTTGAGATATTTATTCGCTTGTTTTTGCAGATAGGATTACTCACAGGTGTTTCCTTGGCTGCGGTTTTAAGTGCATCTTTTGGTTCTATAGCCACCTTGTTTACGAAGGACATTGAAGTCTTAGGAGTTGTTAGATCTGGGTTATTGGTATGTATGCATGCCTTGTTGCATTTTTCATTTTTTGTTACCCTTTATTTAAACCGTGCTAAGTTTTCCCTATTGGTACTTTATCCAAAATTGTTACAGTTCGTTAGTGCTAGTCAACCTATAAATGCTCTAGCATTTATTTTCGATGGTCTCCATTATGGTGTTTCAGACTTCCAATATGCAGCTCATTCTATGGTAAGCTTATAAAGTTCAACTTCTTTCAGATGTCATTAGTTGGGCTGTCAAGGTTGTATATATAGATTCTCTTAACATCATTGAAGTGCATTATAGATGGTGGTGGGAGCAATATCCTCTGTGTTTGTGCTGTATGCTTCTTCGAAATTTGGGCTTCATGGTGTTTGGTTGGGCTTGGCTCTCTTTATGGGATTGCGTATGGTGGCAGGATTTATCAGGTGAACTGAATAATATTCTGACGAGTCTTTTTTCTCTTGGAATTTTTGTCAGAAAATGGATTTGCATATTTTTTCCCATATTTGAACTCGCACTCACGTTGCCCCTATGGGGACTTGAACCATTGACCTTCTATTTTGGAACATGAGGAAGTATTTGCATATTTTATGATTGGGAATTTTCTATTCTATCAAATACTTCCCTAGCAATATACGGGTTTTGATGAGCACTGGCTTAAGCTATAGAGGTACTAAATAAGATGTTTAGAATTAGGCTTTCACTTAATCATTTTCAGTGCTTTAAAAGTTTTGAGTTTGTTCTACTTCTTTTTGGCATAGTTTTGTATCTTCACGGGGTTCAAAAGCTTCTTTAGGTTCAATCCAATTAGTAGAAACTCAATTGTATTGCATGATATTATTATTGAAGGGCTGTAGGCGATGCCAGATAAAGGGTCTTTATTTGGTGTAATGCTAAAAGATTGAGCTAACTAGCAGGAGGATGCTACTTAGATAATGGGAATAGCCTTTTTCTGCAATAATAATACTAAAAGGTTAGGTCTGTCTCCAGACTCCACACTTGCCTTCCCAGCAACCCGAATAGGCTAGACCAGCAGTGGGTAATGGATTAGCTGTATGCCTGTACAGCATGGAAGATGTTGGTTGAATGTGAGCCTCTCCTTGAAAGGGTCATTACCAAGTGTGGTCCCCGTTAATCCAGGTTTAGGACATACTGGATACAGATTTAACGTTTGGCATTATTTGCACAAAGTAGCTGCTCACAGGTTTTGAACCTGCGTTCTCATGCTTGACAACCCGAGCATTTTGCCGATGCACCAAACAATTAAAAATAATAAACTCTGAGAAATTTGAGATGAATCATAGTTGATTTTGAAATTGCCTGATCTTATATGTACTGTACTGCCTTGTCACACTTGTTTCACATTTATCTACTATTGACTATTTTCTCTCTTGTATTTTCAGATTATTGTCGAGAACTGGTCCATGGTGGTTTCTTCATGTGGACTTGTAGAGAACTGAGGTTGGACAGTTTATTTATTTATTTATTTATTATTTTATTCTGATCAAGGGTTTTCTAATTCTTTATTTAGTAATGCTTCATGGCTTGCAAATATTCATTTTATTTTTTGTAAGATAATTTGAACCTATGCCTACCCCGATGCAACATCATGCCTTTACCACTTGAGTCAAGATCCAATGAATAGGGCTGCCATTGTTCAGCTAATTAGTATTCTTTGCTGCCAATAATATTACAAGTTCTCTTATATTATATTTGGGGAAACAATCTTCATTTCCTAAAAGAAATTTGGGGACTTGCATTTTATTCTTCTTATGTAAGTATTATATATCTAACTTTTTCAATTAAGTAATTGATAAGCTTTTAACTAATAACCTCTATTTTTTTTTCCAACAGTTTTTAAGCTGTAATTGCCCATCAATAATCTGAACTATATCTGTTTACTTATAAATAGTTTTCTCAAGATAAGAACTGAAATCTTACTTTAATTAGGAGAATGGTGCAACTAAAACCGTTGGGAATTCTTTGAAGGCAATATATGAACAAGATGCAAGATCTGCGAGGATGTTTCAAAGAAAATGCTGGATATTAAGTTTCAGCCTTTGTACAGGTCCATCAATCCAGAAAAAAAAAATGGTAAAAGTCCAAAAGCCTGGATGCTGCTTCCATTATACAAATGGAAATCCTAGTTTTCACATGTTGAAGCATCTTCAATAATAAGCAAGTGAAAGAAAAGGGGGTTATTCCATACCATCCTTACCATAAAAGCTTTTACCGTCGGAATCCAGAAAGAATTTGAAACATCGTCTGGTGCTGTTTCCCATCCTTTTTGGTTATTTCAGAATTTTCAACATCTAGAATTAGTTAAATAAGCAGTTAAATTGAGCTAGCAGTAGTCAACCTTTCTCAAGGAAAGGATATGAAATAAGAATCATGCATTGGAGCGAGTTGGAACGCGTTGCATTGGTAAAGCCAGGAAATACGAGCTATATTTATCATTTTAAACTCAGTTATGTTTAATGCCTTTCTTTACTTACTTGAATTGTCAATTAGATTTTTTTGTGTGTGTGTGTGTGGGGATAAGCTGTTTCTATCAGTATGATCAATATTTTTGTTAATTGAGTGTCGATCAGTTTCATCATTGTTCCTATTTGTTTCATTGCTAAATTTGTTTTGCAAATACAATTTTTTGTTTAACTACCAAAAAATCTGCAACATGAGCCACTCTAAGCATGACTAAAGGCCGTCTGACTTATTTAGATTGTAAGTTGTGGTATCAAATGATTCAATCTTACAGGATATGCAATTTTTTCAGTTTTGAGTTGTTTGATAAGATTTTTTGGTTGAGCCTTGTGAAATCCTTAATTGGTTTTAGCCTTTTTGCTATGACTGAGTATCAGACTCTAAAATTGCCCGTCAGTATTCTTGTTGATACATATATTACTTGGTGACAATTTCTCAGATAAATACCAGTTACATAATTATCTCCTTTTGAGATTCCTTTTTCTGTAACCTTGCATACTGCATCAACATGCTTTTAAGAAACTATGTACAAGTAATTGGAGTTGTTCAGAGCAAATAAGAACTGATTTGTTCCACAGAACGTTGCACGCTAAAGCTTCAATTTTATATATGTTACACCAATATTGAAAGAGTTATGTTATATTGGCCGAAAGTAAAAGCCAACTAAACTATGTGAATGTAATTTATTGGTTGTATGCACACAAGTAGGGTCCAGTTTAGCATTTTAAATGCCTTAAAAACTCTTTTTATATTAGCCTAGTCGTCTAACTCATTCAGCTTACTCAGCTAAATTGTGGAGTTTCACAATTTTCATATTGAAGATCTCCATGTTTGGATAATCGAACCTTCTGACGCCGGATCACAAAGTTGATACTGTAAAACTGCAGTATCATGAATCCATGGTAAGAATTTGTGGATTTAAACATGCCAATACTCATGTTAAGGGTTTTGAGATGGATAAGTTTATATATACAGACACACATATGAAGGCTAGAATTTGATAATAAACTTGCTTAAAAGGGTTTTAACTTCCCGTATCATTACATTATACATTCTCTAGTCTCAATTGTATCATGTCCATGCTTGCATCGGTTTACTTCATGGCATTCTTGCATCTCTGTATCAGGGGTTATATGCAAAACTTAGTGATTCACAGATCAGCTTTAGTGCTTCCATATATACATATATGTACGTGAGTCACACGCCTCAATTGGAATAATGGATCAAAGCAATCAATTCTTTCGGTGAATAGCATAAGTAGAAGGGAACTGAAAATAAGCTGTGGCTGCATAGCCTGCATGCCTCATAGGACAGCGAAACTGTTTATTCAAAATACACCGTCATTGTAAGGCTCATGTTATATTTACATACATGGATGTAGTACAAAACCAATGAAGATTTGGTTCTCTTATTCCCTTTACACACACACATATATATATATATATATATATATATATATATATAGATACACACAAACGTACATGCTACAAATTCAGTTAACTTTGAGAGAGTACATAATCCATAGGTCCATAGGGCTCAAACAGTTCTGTGATGAATCCCTTCTTTCTCTTGGGGTTCCATCCCATGTCCTTGCACAGTTGATCATTGTACCATATGTGAAGGGTACCTATGCAAGACCTCCTGTAGTACTGCCCGGAATTCTGCTTCATGTATTCATCCCATTTTGCTATATCATCTTCCATCTCTTTGATGCGTGGAAGCTTGAATGTGCCACATAGCAGCTCACCTAGCCATTGGCACCTCATCTCGGAGGTGTATAGATTTGAAATACTCTCCGAGAATCCAATTATCGCTAGCTGAGGTATTTGAGGATGAATGCATTCCCTGATGAAATAAAACAAGTTATTCTAATGAGCATGAGAATATTGGTTTGACTTTTGGAAATCATTTTTTTGGTTAGGTAACGACTTTCTATAATTACCTAACCTTATCATTATTGGACTAACAATGATGGACTGCTTAATCAAGTACTACATATATATATATATATATATATATATATATATTGACTTTTAAACAGGCTAGTTAAATTGAAGCCAACACGTGAACATATTGACTTTTATTCTGGAGTTTGAATGTATTATGTTAGATGTGTTGATTATACAGGTTCTTGTTGTTTACAAAAAGCTCAAAAATTATGAATATATGAGTCTGATTACCACAAAAATGCATAGGCTAACCTGTAGAGAGGAACTGTTGTATTGGGGGAGCCGGCTATGTAGTCCTGAAAGGTGGGGGATGCAAAGATGTCTCTGAGCTTTTCAACACCTCTGAACCCAGTTGCCAATATGACCATATCTGTCTCTATAGGTGTATCCTCACAATCAACCATAATGCCTTCACTGCAGAAGCTAAAATTCTTAGCTTTCTTCAATATAATGTTTCCCTTTTCAACTTTGTGATAGAAATCTTTTGGCACTGTTGAGATCAAACAGGAACTTATTTCTTTGAAGAAACTATGTTGTGGTACCATTCCAAACTTCGCAAGAGGAAGCTTCCATTTTATGTAACTCTCAACAAATTTAGAGAACCCCCATTTCTGTGAAGAAGTAATTACATGTAAGTTAGCTTCGGGTAATTATTGGAAGGTTAAAAAAAAAGGAGAGAGAGAGAGAGAGAGAGAGAGAGAGAGAGAGAGAGAGAGAGTGTTACCAAAGGTGAGAGAATTGTTGCAAGGAGACTGAGTAGGACCCCTTCACCAGGTTTATGAATCAAGAGCTCTGAGAAGCGATTAAGGTACAGATATGCTAGAGGAACTCCCCATGGAAGGTAGTCAGGCACATTCCAGTGGGCAGTCTTGTACAATACCATACATGGGTGTTGCGTCCCTGTAAAATCACAAGGCCAGCTTTGCTCAGCACCTTAATACATTAATAGACATTGTCAATCTATAACTAGTATATGCTGTGCTTGTTGCTAGCTGGTTTGATGTGTCAATCAATCACTCACCATTTGCTGTTGAACACTCCATTGCAATGTCCAGTGCTGACTTTTGGAGCCCTACTACTGTAACTTTTTTCCCTTTGACCATTTGAGCAGCACTAGCATTGTCCATGGCCATGTAGTCCATGGAATGTATCACCTTGCCGTCAAATGCTTCGGGTCCTTTATCTGGGGGGAAATCTGGGATGTTCGGAACATCGCTGAAGCGTCCCGCGCAGAGAATCACAAAATCCACTTGGTAAACCTGTTTTACAAATGTGAATCCTTAATTAATAAAGCTGATCAGAATAATGTTTCGAAATTGTTAAACCATAAGGAGGTTATAATAAATTATAATGCAAAATGCATACCTCAACCACCTTGCTCTGGCTGTGCTCTACCTTAACATTCCATTTACCTTCTGGACTAAATGGCTCACCAGTGCCGCCCCACAGCCTCCAGGATTGCATCTCATCTTGAGATGGACCCTCGTAGCTGATGCTGATGACTCTGGAATTGAACCTGATGTGCCGGAGCAAATCAAAATGAGAAGCATACGATTGCAGATATTCAAAAGCTTGATGCTGGTTAGGGAACTCCTCTGTAACCGAAGCTGGCCATGGGAAGTCTGAAAATTGATACAGCAGTTTGGAAGTCTGGAGCTTAGTAGTCTCTATCGTTTGAGTCCATACGCCACCAATGCTGCTCTGGGAGTCGAAAACAATTGGATGGTAACCCTTTGAAAGGGTGTACTTACAAGCCAAGATGCCGCTAATGCCCGCACCAACGATGGCCACCTGCCTTCCCATGGCTAGATTTTCTCTTACCTGTTTCTACATCCTTAGAAGCCTTTAAATAGGATGGAAGATATTTTAGTTGATCAATGGCTGGTGTGACTTTTAACCATAGTTGGGCACCTTTTATCTACTTGCTCTCTCTATTATTTCTTTCTCTGCAACACCTTTTCTTCAATGCACCTCATTTGAAAGAAAATTTAAAAACAAATCATCCTGGATACATGGATTGAAAGTAGTTGATCACTCCTTTGTCCGATTGACATATGTGAGGACACGGATTTGTCTTCATTCGCCCCCCTCCTCGTGAGTCGGATATATATTGGGAAGTGGACTTTTATGCATGAGAGTGTATATATATATATATATCAACAAAGATAATTATTGTGTATATATAGGATAATTATTATGTATATATTGGATAATTATCAAAATTATCATAAAAGATAATTATAGAATAATTATCAGAAGAAAAGAAAATTACAAATCTACCCCTTCGGTGAGCCTATAAGTAAAGGTTCAGGGGTGGGGGAAGAGGGGACCAGAAGACTATTAGAGAAAGTTGAAACTCTGTCAAATTCTTCACTCGAGATCCAAAGCTCCAAAGTATCTAAACCCTGAAGGAGAAGAACAACAAGTACATCATCCAGGTGTCGTTCTTCACCGAAGTTCCAATCCAAGTCAAGATTAAGCTCAAGTAGCTCTTGAATCCGGATCACCAAGGAGATCGAATTAGAGGAATTAGTCTTTCTTTTTGTAGAGATCCACAGAGAATTGTACCCATTTTTTTTCTTCTGAAATTAATAAAATTGATTATTTGTTACTCATTTTCGTTCCTAGATTTTCGGAGACGAAATTTGTGTGTACAAATTTTTGGCACGCCCGGTGGGACCATCTCTGCCTCTCATCTCTGTCTCCTACATCATATCTCTCAAACTTCGTTCATCAAAATCTATGGCTCCTCCCAAGTTTCTAGCTACAAACAAGAAAATTACGAAAGATACCACTGCTGCACTGGCTAACATCAAAACTGCCGCAAGCAGTGGCAAGAACACTAGGAACCTGTCAAGTGCTAGTAGGACCTCAGTAGGTCCAATGAAGCATAGCAAGACCAAAACAATTGCTTCACTCAACAATCAGCAAGATTTGGTGAAAACAAATCCTGCTAAACCAATGGGTGTGAAAATTCAACATGTGAACACCATTGATCCTTAGGCGGCAAAGAACTTTGACATTGTTCCAGAAAAATCGGTGCCACCACATTCACCTCACTTCATCTCTAACGTCAACTCTAGCGTTGGCTCGCTCTCAGACTCATTACCTGAAATTTCAGAACAATCGGTCACTTTAAAGAATGTTGATTCTCAGGGTCTTTCTTATTTGAATATTGTCGCAATTATTATGACTAGAATAGCCTCGATGGAAGACCAATTGGCAACGATGGCGCGCACAATCGAGAACCTTACAAAAATTGTTGAAGAGAAGGACTTGCAGATCGCCACGCTATTAAGTAAGCTTGAAGTCCAAAATTTTGACGAGTCAACACAACTGCCCACGAATAACTTAAATTCAGCCCTTCAAGGTGCCTAATCAAAAGATCGTCTTCACACATCTACGTCAGGACAGGTGGCTGACGAAACTAACCATGCCTTGCCAGTCGTTTCGTTATCTGTCCAACAATTATAAGATATGATAACGAACACAATCCGAGCACAGTATGGCGGCGCTTCTCAAAGCACTCTCATGTACTCAAAGCCCTACACAAGGAAAATTGATAGTATGAGGATGCATGTAGGGTACTAACCTCCGAAGACCCAACAGTTTGATGGAAAAGACAATCCAAAATAACACATCGCTCATTTTGTCGAGACCTGCAACAATGCTGGGACTGAGAGGGATTTACTGGTTAAACAGTTTATTCGTTCCCTTAAGGGAAATGCTTTTGAGTGGTATACTGATTTAAAGTCCGAATCGATTGATAGTTGGGAACAAATAGAACGAGAATTTCTAAATAGGTTCTACAGCACCCGTTGCACTGTTAGTATGATAAAATTGACTAACATAGGGCAAAGGAAGGATGAGCCTGTAATGGACTATATCAATCGGTGGCGAGCACTTAGCTTGGATTGCAAGGATCGGTTGATAGAATTCTCTGCTGTTGAAATGTGTATGCAAGGTATGCATTGGGACCTCCTTTATATTCTTCAAGGTATAAAACTTCGTAACTTCGAAGAATTGGCTACACGTTCCCATGGTATGGAGATTAGCATTAAAACGCGTGAAGGTAAAGATCATTTGATTTTAGCCACACAAAGACAAAAAGGATGAAAAGAAGGTTGTAACATCGTCAAAGGGTGTTGTTAAAGAATCCATGATTGTCTTTGCCATCCCGATAAAGATGAAGGAATACCCATTCCTAGACTCTGATGTTCCTAGCATATTGGAATGCTTACTTGAAAGCAAGGTTGTTGAACTCCCAGAATGTAAGCGCCCTCAAGAAATGGGACATGTTGATGACCCAAAATATTGTAAATATCATTGTACTATTGGTCACCCGACTGAGAAGTGTTTCATTTTCAAGGAAATAGTGATGAACTTGGCGAAGTAGGGAAAAATCTTGTTAGATACAAACGAGATAACAACTTCAAATCATACCGCTATCATATTCCCATCTTCAAAGTTCGAGTAGACTTGTACTTATCATCAATTATGTTTAAACTTTGGTATCTAATCCACAATTGTTCAATTTGGCTCATTTGAACCTATTCAGATATATCTCTCCCAAGGTAGTATTCTTGACAATCCAACGAATGAGAAGAAACTTCTCCAACACGATGATGAAGGATGGACCTTGGTGACGAGGAGACGACGAAAGCAACAAGCTCATGTTCCTCCGACTGGCTACTTCGACAGGGGGCAAAAGAAAAATAAGTCTCGATATATCCTTAAAAAAGGTATCCAGAACAGAAAAAGTGCTAATAAGACGGCATCGACAAAACACATAATATTGGGTGAAGAAATTTGCAAGCCCATTACCTTACGTGATTTATTTCCAAAAGGATATCTCGATGATGAAGTTATGCCAACTTACATGGTGTCAATGGTGAAGATCAATTCGGAGGTCGAAAATGGTAAAAGTCAACATGAAGTCCAAAGTATAGGAGAGTTTGAGAAACACACGACCACCATTGAAGAATCTAACGACGAAGAGGTAGTTCGAGCTACATATGGCTCATGTTGTGCAATAATTACCTTCACTGATGAAGACCTTCAACTGGGATTGAAGCTACACAATCGTCCTCCTTTTGTCTCCGGATACATAAGGGAGTAAAAGGTCAATCACATTCTATTAATGGGGGCTCCGTAGTGAATCTCATGCCAAAATTTACAATGAAAAATCTTGGTATTACAGTCGACGACCTGACTCACAGTCGCCTCATTATTCAAGGTTTTAATTAAGGTGGGCAATGAACTATTGACATGATTTGTGTAGACCTAACAATTGGAGGGTTACAAGCTGAAACCTTATTCCACAGAATCGATGCAAAGATGTCCTATAATTTGTTATTGGGACAACCCTGGGTTCATAATAACGGCGTTGTTCCATCAACTCTTCATTAGTGTTTCAAGTTCTGCAAGAATTGTGTACAGACAGTGGTGACAAATAACAAGCCATTTACTGAAATAGAAACTCATTTTGTAGATGCAAAGTTTTACATTAAACAAGACACATTTTTGAGTGTCTCTACAACAAACCTCCCGTCTACACAAGAGGTTGAGTCTACAAAAGCAAAAGAAATATCGTTTATCCCTTTAGATATGTTGGTGACAGATAGTACATAGGTAACCCAAAAGCGAGAGGTTGTGGTTAAAACACATCGTACTACACCAATTTTCAAGTATGTTCCAAAATCTCAATGATGAGAAGGGCAATTACCGGTCGTGGAGATACTTAAAACTAAAGAAGTTAAGTTAAAGTTGTCTCGCACAAAAGCAAAAGAAGATCTACAAAGCCTGAGAGAAGAATTAGCTCTTCCCCTTACAAAGATTGAAAAGTTTACTCCTACTCAATTTTCGTTGAAAGGATTCATCCGACCGTCAAAAGCTCTAGTTGAACATGGATTCCTTCCAATACAAAGAATTGATGAAGGGTTTGATCTAAAGACATACAAACTTTTGGCAAAGTCCAGGCATGATTTTGCAAATCCCACAGGCCTTAGAAAATTCAGTCCAAAACTTACTGGTGAGAAAATACACGGCCTCAATGAGACACAAAAGAAATTGAGGGAACAAGAGCATAGGATAATTTCACACAAGACTGATCTTGGTTTCGCATCGACTAAACTTATCCGAATCTAAATCACAAAAAAGGATAAAAAGTTGAACACTTTGTACATTGATATTAAAGAGGTTGGTGACAACGAAGATCGACATTCTGTTTCTAACAAGTCAGTTTTTGATCGTGTAGAAGTTTCACGCACTAGAGTATTTGTATTAGACAGGTTGGGCCCGTCAACTCGAATGTTAGATATCTTAAGTTTTCATTTCAATAATTCGATCACCATATACTTTCTTCTTCAAGAGAATAAATTCTCCTACCCAAAGAAGAAGATCTTCATAGCCTCAACCTCAAAAGTCTGTCTTTTCTCAAATTAACGCTCTGAAAGAGGTATTGGTAACAAGAAATGAGGAAAAAGAACTGGGGAGAACCGGCACCAACATAGTGAAAGATAGTGAAGTTCGGAGTTTGATTCCCTCACAAATGAAACGTAAAATAGAGGTTGACGTCACTAATAACGTTACACTAAAAGAAAAAAGATGAACTATTGTGTTCACTACCCAATCTGAGGAGTTCAACATGGATGGAAAGAAGGATGAAGTATTTTATGCCACTACTTATCACATTGTTGTCGAAGAACAATCAGATTCTAATCTTTTAGATGATGAGGTTAAGGAAGCTCCCTCAACACTTGAAGATCGGGCGCAATGATCGTTGATCAACTCAAGAAATTCAATTTGGGGGCGATGGACCAACCCATACCAATTTTTGTTAGTTCATTCTTAAGCGCCTCAGAAGAAAATGACTACTTTTAATCTCTGTCAGAATACAAAGATGTATTCGCTTGGACATACAAGGAAATACCAGGTCTTGACCCTAAAATCACAGTCCATAATCTTGTTTTCAAACATGGGACATGTCTAATTAAACAATCTCAATGTTTCTTCCATCCAGAACTTATCCCAAAGATAGAAGAAGAATTCAACAATTTGATTGACGTGGGATTTATTCGGGAGGTCAAGTATTCGACATGGATTTCGAGTATTGTGCCAGTGAAAAAAAAGAATGGGCAGATAGGAATCTGTGTAGATTTTTGTGACCTAAACGAGCCATATCCAAAGGATGATTTTCCTCTTCCTATCCCAAAGTTCACTGTCGACGCAACAACCGGACATGAAGCTCTCTCTTTCATGGATTTTTATTCTGGATATAACCAGATTAGAATGACTCTGAAAGATGAAGAGTTAACTACATTCTGCCCTCAAAAAGGTATTTATTGTTACAAAATTATGCCTTTTGGACTTAAGAATACGGGGGCAACATACCAACGCGTTATGGAAAGGATCTTCGATGACATACTTCACAAAATTGTTGAGTATTATGTCGATGACCTTGTAGCTAAGATAAAGAAAAAAGGGGGTCATTTACAATATCTTCGTACAGTTTTCAATCATCTTAGAAAATATGAACTCAAAATGAATCCTCTCAAGTGTTCGTTTGGTGTTACTTCCGAAAAATTCCTTAGGTATGTGGTTTGTCATCGCGGTATCGAAATTGATCAATCTAAAGTTGATGCCATACAAAAGATGCCACCACCCAAGAATTTATGCGAGCTTCGAAGCCTGCAAGGCCAACTTGCTTTCATCTGTCGGTTTATCTCAAATTTGGCCGGCCGTTGTCAACCTTACAACCAACTCATGAAGAAGGATGTCCCATTCAAGTGAGATCAAGCTTGTCAAAATGCTTTTGATAGTATTAAGCAATACTTTCTCAATCCTCTAGTGTTAGGGGCACCTGTACTTAGAAAACCTCTTATATTTTACATTGTTGCGCAAGAAGAATCTCTTGGCGCCCTTTTTGCACAAAATAATGAAGAACACAAGGAGAAGGCATTGTATTACTTAAGTCATAGGCTCACGCCAACAGAGCTGAAGTATCCTCCGATTGAGAAAATGTGTCTTGCACTAGTTTTTGCTTCCAAAAAATTAAGACACTATTTCATGGCATATACAATACACCTCATTGCAAGAGCTGACCCTCTCAAGTATATAATGTTAAAACCTGTCCTTTATGGATGCTTAGTGAGGTGGTCAATTTTGTTTAATGAATTTGAAATTATTTATGTACCACGAAAGGTAGTAAAAGGACAAGTCTTGGCAGATTTTCTAGCTGATTATCCTATCCAGCTGATTAGGAAATTTTAGAAGATTTTCCTGATGAAGAAGTCTTTCAAATTGACATTCTTCCTCTATAGATGATGGTCTTTAATGGAGCAGCACGGTTTGATGGAGCGGGGGCAGGCGTAGTGTTTGTCTTTCCACAAAGGAAAATCCTCCCATACGCATTTGTGCTTACTGAAAACTGCTTAAATAATGTTGCTGAGTACCAAACATTGATCATTGGTCTTTAAATGGCAAGGGAGATGAACATCATGGATCTCAAAATATATGGCGATTCTAAATTGGTGATCAATCAACTCCTTAAGGATTATGAGGTCAAAAAGGAGAATTTAATACTGTACCATGAGTATGCTTCCCACTTGTTGACGAAATTCGACAATGTCATTTTAGAACACCTTCATAGGAAGGAAAATCGTATAGCTGATACTTTGGCAAATTTAACCACAACATTGACATTAGTTGATGATGAAATAGTCAATGTTCTAGTATGCCAACAATGGGTGTTACCACAAGTCCTTGAAGATAAAATTGAAGAGAGTAATATAATCTCTATCTTTATTGTCGAAGGGGACGACTAGAGGCGACCTATAATTGAGTATTTGGAACATGGAAAGCTTCCTGAAGACCAACGTCACAAGATCGAGATACTTAGGCGAGCACCTCATTTCATTTATTATAATAACACGTCGTACAGACAATCATTTGAAGGTCTCTTCCTTCGTTGTCTCAAAAAGACGAAGCAGCTCATGCAATGGAGGAAACACATTCTGGGGTATGTGGTGCACATCAATCTACCCCTAAGCTTAACTTTTGCATAAAAAGAATGGGGTACTATTGGCCCACTATGGTCAAAGATTGTATGGAGTATGCAAAAAGGTGCCAAGCCTGTTAATTCCATGCTAATTCTATACACCAACCTTCAGAACCATTACATCTTACAGTTGTTTCATGGCCATTTGATACATGGGAATTGGATGTGGTAGGACCTTTATGCAAGTCTTCTAAAGGTCACTTATATATCCTGGCAGCTACTGATTGTTTCTCTAGATGGGCTGCACCCTTTAAAGAAGTCAAAAAGGAGATAGTTATTGACTTCATCAAGTATAACATTATTTATTGGTATGGTGTTCCTCGATACATCATTACTGATAATGGTTAAATTTTAAAAATAGTTAGGTGACTCAACTTTGTGAGAAATTTTGTTTCAAACAGTATAAATCCTCTATGTACAATGCTCCAACTAATGGACTTGCAGAGGCATTTAATAAAACACTTTATGATTTATTGAAGAAAGTGATTTCTAAATTCAAGAAAGACTGGCATGAGCGAATGGAAGAAGCATTGTGGGCATACCGAACTACATACCGCACACCTACCCAAACAACTCCTTATTCCCTCGTTTATGGTGTAGAAGTTGTTCTCCCCCTGGAATGACAAATTTCTTCATTAAGGATAGTCATACAAGAAGGTCTCACAAGTGAGGAAAATGCCACTTTACATCTTCAATAATTGGAAGCATTGGATGAGAAAAGGCTAGAAGCTCAACAACAGTTAGAATGTTATCAAGCTCAGCTTTCTAGAGCCTACAACAAAAAAAGTTCGACCTCGATCATTCTGGGTTGGAGACTTGATACTTGTTGTTTGCAGGCCCATCATCATGAATCACCACATTGGAAACAAATTTTTGTCAAAATGGGATGGACCATATGTAGTTTGTGAAGTTTACACTAACAGAGCATATAAGATTATTGATGAAGATAGAGTGTTAGTTGGTCCCATTAATGGCAAGTTTTTGAAATGTTACTACCCATGATGGTGCAACGCTCCTGGCTCGCATGAGCTAAAACTGTGAAAGGCACCAAAAATATAAAAACTGAGTTTGTCTTTCACTGAACTACGTAAATAACTTTATCCCTTTTTGAGGGTACGTAGGTAGCTTGAAGGTTTGTTCCAAGTTCAGTCACCACAAAAAAAAATGTAATACTCCTGGCCCGTAAGAGTATAAACTGCGAATGACAGAACAAATAACTAATGACAATGTTGGTTTTAAAAGTAATGACGATTTTTTTATTAATGAGGTTGAAGATGACAATTCTACTTTGCTAGCTAAATAGATTGCTCTAAAAAAAAAAGATGATGATTCACTTTAAAGCTGCAAAGCTAGAATCTCTTCACGTCCTATTTGTAATAATTATTCTATAGTCCTCATTACTTCAAGATCCTGAGCTACGAGAATGTTAGCTTCTTCAACCGAGGCTTGTTCTTTTCTTAGCTTGATGATAGCCTCCTTTTTGTGAGACAATTGTTCATTGCTCTCTTTTATGGAGGCTTTAAGTTGTTTAGCCTCCTCCTTTACTTGTTGTAACTCTTTCAACAACATGGCCTCCTTGTCCTCAACATCACTCAAAGCACCTTGAAGTGATTGCACATGCTTGGAATCCGTATCTTCCAAAGTAGTGGCGTCAACGAGCAATGTATCAATGTGAGTGAGTTGCTCTAACTGTTAATTTGAAGTCATTATAGAAGCATAAGAAGATTTTGCATCAGCATAATGAGCAACATTCTTCATATATGACTCGATTAGTTTCTTTAGACCAGAGTAATCTCTAGGGAGTTTTGAGAGTTCATTGTAAAATTTTTCAAGCTTAGGCCCCAACGATGGAACCTTGTGAGTGGGAGTGTTGATCATGATACTTTTTATACTCTCGACAATGGCTAAAGCATTTTTGCGTCGGACATTTACGATGATGTCTTCCACATTGAAGGCTGACACTTCAGACAGGGCAATTTGATATGAG
This sequence comes from Cornus controversa, assembly GCA_026545225.1. Taxonomy (NCBI): domain Eukaryota; kingdom Viridiplantae; phylum Streptophyta; class Magnoliopsida; order Cornales; family Cornaceae; genus Cornus; species Cornus controversa. The sequence continues at coordinate 1,699,881 of CM048853.1, read as the reverse complement.
AATAAATCAACTTTTTGAGGTTCTTGCACGACTGCCTGGGGCATTTGGTTACTGATTTCATGCCCTGCTAAAACATCCGAACCTTAAGGAGTCTCTCTTCCTACCTGTAAGACTTGTGACAATTCATTTATCTCAAGTACCAAATCAAATGCAGATAGCCCACAACCAGATGTTCCACTACAAGTAGGGTTATCAATGAGAATGAGATCTTCTTTAAAGTTTCCTTCTAGCTGAAAATAAATAAATAAAAGTAAAAATAAATAAATAAAATAGAATAAAGGGTGAGAATCTTACTCGTATTGTTTCGTAACTGTTAGAAGCCATTCCAAAATATCGATCCACGCGACAAGAAGTAACAAAATCCGTCTGCTTGAAAATACACTTCGTCTTGTCACTCATATGCTTCCAGTTGCGATCCTCATCATTTCCCCTCATATCTTAATCGAATCCATCACTAATTGAGTACGATGACGAGTGTTGATTTGTAGTGGAATATGTTTGGCCACCTCTACATGACTTTCAGAACTCTCCTCGACATCATGATCACTATGGGATTTAGAGGCTGCCCCTGAGGTTAGCTTAGAAGAAGGGGTGGACTTAGGTCCATCGTTTGTAGCCTTTCTTGTAGAGATCGTGATCAATTTTGGCCGATTTTTTAATTTTTGCATCATTTTTGCTGTAGACGTATTTTGAATGATGTAATGGACATTCTGAGAGCGAAAAATTTGTTTGGAAGCATGTTATAAGAATTTTGGAAGTTTTCAAAAGATTTGGAGAAGTTCGACTTTTTGGTCAAATCGGGCCCTGGGACGCGGTCCGAGTGGACCCAAAAATTTAAAATTTTTTAAAAATAATTATTTTTTGAGATTGGCTTGGATAAAATTTTTAGAGAGTAGAGGAAGTAATTTCGAGACCGTATGAGTTTTTGAAATTAAAAACGGAGTCCGGGGAGGTAAGTTAACTGGCCTGGGGGCGTTTTGGTCTTTTCGTACGCCCTAGGTATTTTAAATATTAGTGGCTGAGACTCCCAGTCATATCTCACGCCTCTTTCTCTCTCTAAAACTCTCCATCTTCATAACTTTCCATTCTCTCTATATTTTGGACTCGTTCGGCTTGGATTCAAGACTCGCAGAAAAAGGGAGATACGTAGGGGACGGCTAGGGCTTCCATTTGAACCGAACATCTTCGAGGTTCGGCAAGGTAGGACTCGGCCAGAATCTTGGAGAGTGCTTGGGAAGCTTTTAACTCGAGGTAGGGGTTTCTCTTCTCTTTTAATTGTCGATTCTAGGGTTTCAGGTGAAGTGGAAAGGTGTAGGTTGTGTTTCACATACTTTAGGATGGTGAGAGGGATGGGAAGTTAGGTGTTCTCCTTATTTTGAGCCCTGTATTTGCACAATTGGTTTTCATTGTGTTCGTTATAACATATGGGTTTAAAGTGTGTGAGTGAAAGAATTTGTGTATATAGGTGTTATATGCTCAACTTGGTGTATATGTGCATTATATGTCATATATGTGTTTATATGTGAAAATGTGGTTGGTAAACGCATGTTAGTTGTGTGCACTAAACGTATGCATTGAGTGAAGCATGAGTAAAACATGCTAAGTTTGAAATTATATGGAGATGTGATGTTATATGCACGTGTTAAACATATATGTGCTATATGTAGTATGATGTGATGGGAAGCATGTCAAATACTTCTTTTTAGTATGAGCGACCATGAGTTGATTCATGAAAATAATTTGCTAAACATGATTTGTGGATGAATGGAATTCTCTTTACTCGAATTTGATGATTTATTTGTGAAATGTTTGACGTGGAATGTAGTGTATTCATATGCATTTGATGTAGGTCAGTGTCGAGTCGGCACTTAGAAGGGTTGGGGTATTGCTACTGAGCCGCCGTGGTGGTCAGTCCTTTCTTCCCCAAACATTTTATTGGTATGGCACCGTGGGTGGAAAGGACTTGATGATTCAAATGGAGCTCATAGGAGCACTTCTGGATATTTTGGGGCATTTTGATGTTTCGTTCATAAACTATGAATTTGCCTATCCGTGCTGGCTTGTGGCACGTTAATCTATGTAGTTGTATTCATGGTTAGATTTATGGCATTTTGAACCTTATACGTGGATTATTGTAATGACTATGAACTTGAAAATCTCATAGATGAAGTGTATGTTTTGGACTTGAAGTGTATTTGGACCATATGTATGTCATGGTGAATGTATGGATTTCAAGTCTATAACCTCTCTTTATGTTATAGTTATGTGTATGGACACATTTCATAGATGAGATGTGTAACTTGTATGTTTATGATGGAGAATGACTCAATTGGGGTATGATTTAATTTTGAGTATGATTTAGAACTTGTGAATGATTTAGAATCATTTATTGTGTGATTTTACGGTTGTAGGAATGGATTATGTTAATAGAAAGGGCTTAGAAGGTCAAAAATGACCATTTGCAAAGTTGTAGATTTTGGACAGTTTCGATACATCGAAATTCCCAGTTCGTTGCATCAAAGCTAGCTTCGATGCATCAAAAATTCCAGTTCGATGCACTGAAAAACCTGCAGGATTTTGGAATGTAAAAGTCCCAAGAGTTATATTTGATCGATACTTCTTTGATACTTGTTTGATGCATCGAAGTGCCGAGTTCAATGCATCGAAGTCATCACTTCGATGGATGGAAGTTACTTTTTACAACATGCCCCAAAAATTGCCCTAAACTTCAATCGGGCATAACTTCTTCATTTTAAATCAATATTGAGTGTGGTTTTTTTAAATCGAGTATTTTTGGATTCTCTATCCAATGATTGAGGTCTCAGTTTCATATTCTAAACACACAAGGTGTTGCATCTTGGAAGTGAGTGATTCGTGAGAGTGCAGATAAATATAATTACCATTAAGGTGATATGATTTGAGGCAGGGCCCATTGGGATTGGATAAAGTGGAGTTATGCATATATATGTGCAAGAATATAGTTAACCTTCCATGATAATTAAGGATAATGAGGGTTCATTGGGTTTAATGGACGGGTTAACCTCCGGTCTTCCCAGAGTTGGGAAACTGGGGTGTTACAGAATGGTATTAGAGTACTAGGTTCGAATACCTAGAGGCGACATGTAGGGTTGAGAATTAAAAATTTGGATTTGGAAAGTCTAGGATAGAAAGGTCATGGGAAATGAATACCTTGCATGATTTGAGTTAAGAACTGAAACACAATGATTTAGGCTTGAGGTTATAAATTGCTTATGTGGAACATGATTATTTGTTTATGCATTCATGACATGAAAATTGTGGATTGACTTAGCATGATGTTATGTAAGCATGATAAGAGTGGATTAGTCAATTAAGGTATACCTTGTTCTTGAGTATTACCTTGTCACATTTGTAACAAGATGACTTCGGGGAAAGATCATAGAAAGGCACCATGCGGATCACGAGAAACTAATGATGGAATTCAGGCCGTTATAGATGTAGTTGCAGCCCTGCAACAACTTGTAAGGGTGATGAGTATTGTGACAGGACTGCGGCAGGTGAGTCCGATGCAGGTGAGTGGACATTCTAAAAAAAGGTAGAGACGAGCAGTGCCAACAACCACTTTACCCACGGGATCTCCCCGATTGGATGGGTTATGCTTTCATTGCCATCAACCAGATCACCAGTGGTCTGAGTGCCCAAGGAGACAGTTGGCACCAAGGGAAGCTCTGTTTTGTTATCATTGTCGTCAATATGGCCACAATGGATCTGTTTGCCCTAGGAGGATGAGTACACAATATAAGACGATGTCTCAACAGTATCTTTCACAACCTTTTGTGAGCCAGTCTAACATTTGGATGCTACCACCAGCACCAATGACTGTGGATTCCTTAGCCTATGGAATCCTCTCAACCACCAAGGAATTGTTTTCATTGTCGTCAGCCTGGACTCATTAGGCGTGATTGTTCTCAGAGGCAAGTAGTGGCACCAGTGCTAGAGGCACCGGTGGGGGATCGGGCATGTTACCATTGCCAACAACCTAGCCATTATCGTAGTGAGTGTCCTTAGAGGCACACAATCCCACCAGTGCCAACAGTGCCGATAAGGGATAGGGCATGCTACTATTGCAAGCAGCCTGGACATATCTAGGCTAATTGCCCCCAAAGGCAAAATGCATGGAAATGGACAGGACTTTAGCGATAGCTTGGTGATGAGGTATGTTGTGAGATGTAGTTCGTGTATTAGGTTATCGGTTGTGTAGATACATCATGTGTCATGTCATGCGTTGTATGTGTTTATTTGATTTAGCATGTTATATGTTATGTGCTATGTGGAATATGTTATTTATGTGACTGAGCATTGCATTTTAGTATTTTCTTATGTGACACATGATTAGTAGTGACATGTAGCCACCACTTAGGAATCCTGAATTTTGAGGATTGGTGAACTTAGGTGGAGGTTTGGAATTGAGTCAATTAGGATGCTAAGAGTGACATGATTATTGCTTACACCTTTAATTACATGCTACCTGTAGATTGAATTGACATTGTATGTGTAAGCATGGTGGGGGCTTTATACGGGTGCAAATGTATAGAATTGAACTTTTCTATTGTGCATATAGTAAGATGCCACCAAGAAGGGAGTGAGGTGGAGGCGCCGATACTCCACAGGATCCATTAGATGGAACACAGTTTATGCGCGACATAGTAGATGCTATGAGACTAATGGCAAGGGAGACTAGAGAAAAATAAGTTCAGACACAACCCAAGGTTATCTTAAGCTGACAGATGGTTGCAACGAAAGAATATGTGAAGTTTAAACCGCCTACTTTTGAGGGTGGACGTGATCCACTAGCGGTGGAGAGTTGGATTGATCAAACCTACAAGCTTATGGCTGCACTCGCCATCGATGAGGACCTAAGGGTGGGAGTGACAGCGCTTAATTTACAAGGAGAAGCGGATTGGTGGTGGAAATTCATTGAAAATACCCACAACACCGAGACTAGGGAGTGGGACACCTTTAAGAGGTTGTTTTATGTTAAGTTCTTTTCGATTTTAGTAAAAAACAAGATGATGCAAGAGTTTATGGACCTAGTATAAGGGGACATGAATGTTATGGAGTACGAGATCAAGTTTACATCCTTGGCTCATTTTGCACCGAAAATAGTGAATAAAGAGGAACTGAAGGTAAAAAAGTTTGTGATGGGATTGAAGACCTCTATTAGGAAAAGAGTGTCGGTTCTAGGTTTGAAAATGTATAAAGGATATGGGACTTTAAGAATCAGGCTAAGAGTATCGGAATGTTTTCGGGTAGCCAGGTAAGGAAGAGACAGAGAGGAGGTACCTCATTTTCTCAGGGGCAACAGAGGACTAGCTCGACATTATCAGCATCCTTGCCCGCGGGATCTTCACGATCAAAAGTGGTATGTCACTACTGTTAGTAGTCGGGTCACTATAGGTCTGAGTGTCCCAGCATACAGTTAGCACCAGTGGTGGAACAAACTTATTATCACTACCACCAGATTGGTCACATCAAAGCAGATTGTCCTTGGGGACAGATTGTACAGAGTGGAACAAGATCTCAATAGCATAGCACTCAGTTTCTGGCAGGTCAGCCTAGTTTTTGGGCATGACAACCACTGCAGCTTACTCAGGGTTCACGAGCAGTGAGGAGGATCAATCTTAATGTGTCAGGCCAACAGTCCAGGTATTAGAGGACTGGTCCATATATAGGAGATAAGGTATGATCATGATTTCTAGCTGATGAGTTAAAGTATTGATCCATTTAAACATCATTTACGTCATGAATTGTATATTGCATATAGTACGGCATGTTTAGTTTTATATGTTAGATATAGTGGGTGATGTACTGGTGATTAGCATGACTTATGTGACTATACGAGTGTATAAGTGATTACATTATAAATCGTATGATATATGTAGGCATATTATTATCGCATAAAGATTCTAGTTTTGGGATTTGATGAGCTAGATCAAAGATTTGAGCTTGAATGAACTCACAATAGTTGAGAAGTAGAAGTGGTGGTTAACTCCAGTTGTGAAAGTCTAGAACCTTGGGAGAGGTTTAATGTAGTGTTTCCCATATATGAAAAACTTGGAACTGATTGTGGTCGTAGGTTTGAGGGAACCAGAGTTGGGATGACAAGTATGACATATTGTTGAGGTTGGACTATCACAAAATGGGAGACCTCCTATCACATACAGATCGCGAAAAGACCCGAAGGGACGATAAAATGACCTTAAAGGGCATTTAAGGGACAAGTAAGTGATCCCGAAGGGTACTAAGGGACCCCGAAGGGACGATAAAGTGTTCCCGAAGGGCACTAAGGGACCCCAAATGGACGATAAAGTGATCCCAAAGGGACGAATAAGTGACCCTAAAGGGCAGTAATAGACCCCCCAAGGGACAATAAAGTGACCCCAAATGGCACTAAGGACCCCAAATGGATGATAAAATGACCTCGAAGGGCACTAAGGGACCCCGAAGGAACTAATGAATGGTGGTTTAAACTCCATATTCTAAGAGTTGGGTGACTCACGAAAAGTTGTCTTCCTCGATGAGTTCAATGGACTTGTGTGTTGTTCAAGAGGCAACACAAAATTCGAGCAGAGCCCACAAGTGGAAGCTGATCTGAAAAAAAAAAAAAAAATTTGGTTAATAGCGTGTACTTAAGACAAAGTTGGTACTAAAAAAAAATGTTCTTTTCAAAGTTCAGCCACATGTATACTTTGTTTCAAGAGTTTACAATAAATAGAGTGGTGTAGAGGAGATGGTTTGGTATTATAATAAATCTCCTTGAGGTCTCAAGTTCAAAATTAGTAAGCATCACGAAATTTTTTATTTTTTACACATTTAGTCATGAGGAAAAAAAAAGAAGTTGAAGAAAAAAATAAAAAAAGGCACTAAAAGAATAAAAGGAAAAAGTTGAAAAAGACAAAGAAAGAAAAAAAAAATCTATAAAAGGAAAAAAGATAATGAAAAGAAAAAAAAATCTATAAAAGGAAAAAAGATAACGAAAGAAAAAAAAAATCTATGAAAGGAAAAAGAAAAAAAAAATCAGTAAAAGGAAAAAGACAAAGTCTGTGAAAGTGAAGGAAAAGGAAAAAGACAAAGAAAGAAAAAAAAATATGTGGAAGTTGAAACCAGAAAGTGAAGGAAAAGGAAAAAGACAAAGAAACGAAAAAAAAAATCTATAAAAGGAAAAAGACAAAGAAAGAAAAAAAAATCTGCGGAAGTTGGAACCAAAAAAAATCTATAAAAGAAAAAAAAATCTAGAAAAGAAAAAAGACAAAGAAAGAAAAAAAAAATCTGAAACCAGAAAGTGAAGGAAAAGGAAAAAGACAAAGAAAGAAAAAAAAATCTGTAAAAGGAAAAAGACAAACTCTACTAAAGTGCACCCTTGCGTTTTGCTAACATGATCCATCAGTTTGAAAATTTATTACATGTATATGATCTAATCAAGGTGTACAGCCTGGCACGTTCCGTCGTCCTACTAGGGGTGCACAAAAAATTCGCAAATCCGATTCGATCCGATCCGATTCGGACGAATCCAATCCAATCCGTTAGCTAATGGATTGGTGGCGGATTAAAAAATTAGAATCCGTTAGCCACGGATCGGATTACGGATTGGAGGGTCAGAAATTCGATCCGATCCGTGGCAATCCGTGGCTATATATATATATAATTAGTAATTATATGTATAATAATATAATATGCTACATACTTACATGGGTAAACCTGAAAACTCAATATATATTATATTTGTTTATTTAACAATTGTGTTCATTTGAGATGTGAATTAAAAAGTGTTGTGAATTTTTTTCTTGAAAATTTTGAAGTAAACAAAAAAAATTTCAAATTGGAGTACAGGCCCAATCCGTCAATCCGATCTGTTCAATCATAGAGGCTCCTACTGTGTCTCAGTTAACAGATATATATGCATATAATCATGTAAGGTTCATGTTGTATATGTATACAGAAAAAAAAAACACAGAAAGAAGACGACAAAAAAAAACATTGCGAATTTAAATACTTCAAGTCCTGCTTTAGGTATGTGACAAGGTCGATATAGCACAAGACTTGAATTGGGGGCAATTTGTAGGTATTAATTTTTTTTTTGATGGACCCAAAATATAATTTGGACTTATCTTCAGTTTACCCCACTTTGAAATGTGGCCTAATGAGTCAAATATTTTAAAGATTAGACCCACTACAAATAAATGAGTGATGGGCTGGTCTAAATTATCTAAGAAGTCCAAGTCCACTTGAAAATGAGTCTAATGGATAATTAAATATATATATATATATATAATTATTATATATATATTGGATAATTATCACAATTATCATAAAAGATAATTATAGGATAATTATCAGAAGAGAAGAAAATTACAAATCTACATCTCCGGTGAGCCTATAAATAAAGGTCCAGGGGTGAGGGAAGAAGGGACCAGAAGACTCTAAGAGAAAGCTGAAACTCTGTCAGATTATTCACTCAAGATCCAAAGTATCTAAACCTTGAAGGAGAAGAACAACAAACACATCATCCAGGTGCCGTTCTTCACTGAAGTTCTAATCTAATTCAATATCAAGCTCCAGCAGCCCTTGAATCTGGATCACCAAGGAGATTGAATAAGAGGATTTAGAGTTTAAATTTGTGTATATAGTAAAGATGGTATTTCCACGAAGCGAAGCTCTGAATATTCACATAAAACTGTCTTACATCACCATGTCGAAGTCACATAATAATTCTAGTTCACTTTGCCAAGCTTGTGAAATAGTTGGACCACTTGGAGAATTCTAGCTCCTTGATTGCCGACACTCCAAATAAAGTTGTATTTACATCAAGCAAACCCATGGACCACTGGGATAATTCTAGCTCCTTGATTGCCGACACTCCAAAGAAAGTTTTCTTTACATCAAGCAAACCCATTGGACCATTTGAGACTCCGCTGGAAAGTAGGGTCTCCACATACAAGGATTAGTGGTGCCAATGGGAGACATAATCCTAATGTTATTTGGAATTTTCTCTATTTCTACAGCTTACTTGTTCTTTAATTTATGTGGCATAGATATATTTATATGATCATAGAAAAATTATTCTTGTTTATTTAAATATTGAGCATGGGTTTGAAGATCACTTACATTAGTGTTGGTTGTGAACTCATTGGAGGTGACCAGGGAAAATTCAGAAATTGGCAGCAAACAATGGAAATTTGGAGCTCGTAGCCTCCACTAATTTGGTCCATACCCCTCAAATATATATATATATATAGAATAATGATATTCTGTCTGATTGGACTTAGTCTGATATTTTTTTATGTGAGTGGAGTGGTGGGTCCCACCACATGACGTGACGTCATGTGGTGGGACCCACCACTCCACTCACATAAAAAAATATCAGACTAAGTCCGATCCGTCTGTTTATCATTACTCATATATATATATATATGTGTGTGTGTGTGTAAAATAGTCAGCTCGCCTGAATTTTTGAATATATATATATATATAACAAACTAGAAGAGAACTGAAAACAAGCTGTGGCTAGCTCATGGCATAGCGAAAATGTTTACCTAACGTACATCATCACCCTAAGGCTCATCTTATATTTATGTACATGCATGTAGTACAAAGCCAATGAAGATTTGCTTCTCTTATTCCCTTTTCATATAAATGCATACACACACACACATGATGAACATATGTTATGTATATCACAATGTTACAGTTTACTGCTGAAGGAAGGAATGTAACCTTTGAGGCTACAAATTCAGTTAACTTTGAGAGAGTCCATAATCCATAGGTCCGTAGGGCTCAAACAGTTCTGCGATGAATCCCTTCTTTCTCTTGGGGTTCCATCCCATGTCCTTGCACAGTTGATCATTGTACCATATGTGAATGGCACCCATGCAAGTCCTCCTCCCGTAGGACTCCCCGGAATTCTGCTTCTTGTATTCATCCCATTTCGCTACATCATCTTCCATCTCTTTAATGCTTGGAAGCTTGAATGTGCCATAAAGCAGCTCACCTAGCCATCGGCAATTCATCTCATAGGTGTAGACATTTACAATACTCTTCGCGAATCCAATTATTGCTAGCTGAGGTATTCGAGGATGAATGCATTCCCTGACGAAATAAAAAAAGTAATTAGTCTAAGGAACATCAGAATATTGGTTCGAGTTTTGGAATTAAGTCATTTTGTTGACAGCAAGCCTTGGCGTAACGGTAAGACTACTCCATTGTGTCCGGGAAGTAACGGATTCTAAGAGGCTAACCTGTAGAGAGGAAGTGTTGTATTGGGGGAGAAGGGTATGTAGTCTTGAAAGGTTGGGGATGCAAAGATGTCTTTGAGCTTTTGGACACCTCTGAATCCAGTTGCCAATATGACCATATCTGTATCTATAGGTGTATCCTCACCATCAACCACAATGCCTTCACTGCAGAAGTTAAAATTCTTAGCTTTCTTCAATATAATGCTTCCCTTTTCAACTCTCTTGTAGAAGTCTTTTGGCACTTTTGAGATCAAACAGGAACTTATTTGATTGAAGAAACTATGTTGTGGTATCATCCCAAACTTCGCGAGAGGAAGCTTCCATTTTATGTAACTCTCCACGAATTTAGAAACCCCCCATTTCTATTAAGTAATTACATGTAATTAATTAGGTTCGCGTATTTATTTAGAATCCTAAAAAAAGGAAAGAAAAGAGAGAGAGAGAGAATGTTACAAAAGGTGAGAGAATTGTTGCAAGGAGACTGTGTATGACCCCTTCACCGGGCTTATGAATCAAGAGCTCCGAGAAGCGATTAAGGTAGAGCTTTGCTAGAGGAACTCCCCATGCAAGGTGGTCAGGCACATTCCAGTGGGCAGTCTTGTACAATACCATACATGGTTGTTGCATCCCTGTAAAATCACAAAGTAAAAATTGTTGTGGATTTAAGTAAGACACACACACAAATGAAGATGAATTGTAGTGATTAAGGCCAGTTTTGCTCAGCACCTTCATATATATATAGATATATATATTGTTGTGTCTTAATGGGAGGACACCAACATATCTTTTTTCATCAAATCACTCACCATTTTCTGTTGAACACTCCATTGCAATGTCCAGTGCTGACTTTTGGAACCCAACTACTGTAACCTTTTTCCCTTTTATAATTTGAGCTGCATTAGCATTGTCCATGGCCATGTAGTCCATGGAATGTATCACCTTACCATCAAATGCTTCTGGTCCTTTATCTGGGGGGAAGTCTGGGATGTTTGGAACATCGCCGAAGCTTCCCACGCAGAGAATCACAAAGTCCACTTGGTAAACCTGTTTTGCCAATATGAATTTAGAATAATATATGTTCCAAAATTGTTAAACCATAAGGAGGTTATAATGCATACATCAGACACTTGGTTCTGGATGTGCTCTGCGTTAACATTCCACTTGCCTTGTGGGGTAAACGGCTCACCAGTGCCACCCCACAGCGTCCAGGATTGGATCTCGTCTTCGGATGGACCCTCGTAGCTGATGCTGATGACTCTGGAATTGAACCTGATGTGCCGGAGCAAGTCAAAATGACAAGCATACGATTGCAGATATTCGAAAACTTGATGGTGGTTAGGGAACTCCTCTGTAACCGAAGCTGGCCATGGGAAGTCTGAAAACTGATATAGCCGTTTGGGAGTCTGGAGCTGGGTAGTCTCTATGGTTTTAGTCCATATGCCACCGATGCTGCTCTGGGACTCGAAGACAATTGGATGGTAACCTTTTGAAAGAGTGTACTTACAAGCCAAGAGGCCGCTAATGCCGGCACCAACTATGGCCACCACCTGCCTTCCCATGGCTAGATCTTCTCTTATGAATCTTACCTGTTTCTTCTACATCCTTAGAAGCCTTCAAAATAGGATGGATGATATCTTAGTTAAAGGATAATGATTTATCCGAATGAATTACCGAATAAGCTGTCTCTCAATTCATGGGATTATGAAAGTGTAGTAAACACTTGCACATTCGGTTCCCAATTTGGTGAGATAACTTTCCTCGTCTCAACGCTGGTGATTGATTTTGAAATGCTTGCAGCACCTTCTCTTCAATTCACATTATTTGAAAGAAAACTGAAAAAATATATCATGCATCAATTCATAAATTGAAAGGAAAGGACTCGACCTTTGTTATTGTTTGTCCAATTGACATTATTTGAGGACATGGTACCCTGCATATATAGGTCTGTCTTCATTCTTCTTCCTCTTAGTACATTGCATAGGTCGGACATACATTTGAACACCTTGCCTCACCTTTCCGTTGAAGGAAGAAATGTTATACGAGCTGTACTAAATTACTAATGACCCGGTGGCTTGGACATGAGAGCTCCAAACATGACACGAAATAGAAAACGGGATTTTTTTTTTTTTTTAATTTTATGTTTGCTTGTTCATGATTTCTTTTATCTGGCAATAATGATAAGAAAAAAGGTTGCCTCCAAGGGACAGCCAAGCTAATAATTAAGCTGGTTGGACTTCTTGATACTACCGTCATTATTTGGAAGGATTTGTGGTGCCAAATGGGAGATAATACTAATGTTATTTGGAAGTTTCTCTATTTGTAGACAACACTAACCGATGGATACAATTTTCATCACCTATATGACCTTTCTACCATCTTCCATAGTAGACAAATATAGCATAATGACTCCTTAATGGGGATAGAAAATGAGTAGTAGTGAAGTGGATGTGCAAATTATTATAGGACTTGCTCGTTCTCTCTCCCACTAATTTAACAGAGAAGTCATGAATGAAAGTAGAAACCAAAGAACACAATTCATTTACACAGGCAAATCACTTCGAATGGCATTATATATGCTACGATTCATGTCATTTTGAGAAAAAAAAACTAAAGGGAAGGGAAAATAACAGGGAACAACACATAGAAACTAAAGAAGACAATCCATTCAAAAAAATTTAAAATTATATCTCAGATTTCAGTTTCTTCGTTTGAGGTTTTTTATCTCGAAACATTTGTTCTTCAAAGCGTGAGTCAAATGAACTAAGAGAGTGGAGATGAAATTTTTTTTTTTTGGAAAGTTGTTAGAATTTTGAAATATGTTTATTTTAAAAATGAGTTCCACTTTATTTGACACATGACCAACCACATAAGCATGTCGGTAGTAATCGATTTTTTTTAGTCGGGTGTTGTAGCACTACTCATTTCTACAATATTTCTGTGGGTAACAATACCGTGGAGGTCAATGCTACAGCTATTCCATTATTAATGCTCTGTTCGGTAGAAAAGAAGAAAATTAGATGGAAGAGAGATGGGGGATGGATGAGACATTCCTAAAGAAGAGATTGTGTTTGGATGGAAGAGAAGAGAAATAGATAATATCTTATTTTGTTGGTTAAGAGAGAAGGAAAGAAAAATAAAGAAAGGTTTGTAATTTAAAACATTTATAATAACCTTGTTTTTCTTCTTTTCTGTCTTCTGTTCAAATTTGAAGTGATAAAAATTTGTGAAAGAGGAAAGATCGTTCATCCATCCTGTTTTCTCTTCTCTCCTTACATCCTCTCTACCAAATAAAGAAAATTTACTCCTCTCCTATCTTCTCTCCACCCCCCCTCTTCTTTCTTCTTACCAAACAAAACATAAGTATGATTGGGGTATTGTGTGATGGGTCTAGAGTTTCCACTTTGTTCTAACCTCAATTGTGAGTGAGTGTGGTGATGTATGTCCTTTTTTTCATCTGTTTTCCAATGTTATCTCTCTTTTTGTAAAACCAACTATGGAGTAACTGTGGGATATTCAATATTTTGTTGAATCTGTTGTTCTTTTCTAAATGGGCCTTTCCGAAGGTGTATTTTCCAGTGGCCTTTTTTTTTTTTTCAAGTTTCAACTAGGTTTGGCTGTTATACTTAATTTTACTTAATTCTAATTAAAATCAAAACATTAGATTAGGTTCTAATTATAAGTTGTTTCACAATTAATTCACTATATTTGAATTTTCTTTTCTTTGGTTAGAAAAAAAAAAGGGTGTTTGCGAATTGAGACAGTATTTAATTTAATTCCTAGAAATTAAAGAACTGAACCTTCTTTTCCTTCGTATGTAGACATGATCTTTCCTTCATAGGTAGAAAAGAGAAGGAAAGAGAAAAGAAAAAGCTTGTAGTAAAAATGTGTCCTATTTCTTCCTCTGCAAAGTTAGGGAAAAAAAAGAGGTGGGAACCATATTTCCTTCACATTTTACATCTTTACAATTTTTTTCAATCAATTAGTATTAATTGGTTTTTTACTTAACCAACAACAATACATTTTTCATCACATATATTACCTTCCTTCCGTCTTATATCCTTCAAATACTTAAATATTGCATGATGTCTTTTTTCTAAATTACTTCTTTTCAAATGGCTAGAAAATGTATAATGAAGCAGATGATGCAAACTTTCTGATGCTCAGGAAAACAAGTACCGGCTACTAAGCATGATTAATACCCAATGGAAGACCACCACGTGGAGGCCACTTGTTGGGGCTCCCATTGTGCACAACATAAAATTATTAACGGGGAGATTCCAATTATGTAGTGATATCTGTCAATTAAAACTCCTTGAAAATATTAACAACTAATTGTAATATAATTTTTTAAAATTTTAGTTATAGTATATATATATTGAGAAATTTGTTCAGGAAACTTTTTTTCAAAATTGAGAAAAATGCAACTTAAATAATTAGACGAAAAATTGATGTGAAAAAGAAAAAAATTGAGAAGATGAAACGATAAGTTACAACTAAAAAGTGAAGAGGTAAAGAAAAAAAAATTAGGGAACCAATTTTCCTTTAATAATGAATTGTTTTAGTTTTTCAAAAATCCAATTTTTAGAAAAAGATTTTGAGTAATTTGATTCCACTTCAGAAAGATATATTTGATTAAAAAAAAATGATTTTAACTAAACAAAATCTCACAAGTTTTAACAAAACATGATTATTTTTTTAGTGGCTTATACAAAAATTAGTCATATAATTTGCTATTTGTTAGTAAATGATCATTAAAAGTTTTAGTATATACGATCATTATTGTGGTTTACAATCTCACAACACTTGCTTTTCCTCCTTCCAATTTGTCATTTAGCAAATGAAGATTGATATGTAATTCTATATGTTTTTCAATTTACAAAAATACTTGATAAAAAAGGTTCATGCATTTTTATTCAATATGAGGGGACATTAGTGTATTTCTCTTATTGTACATGTGTATATGTAAATGAAATAATGATTTGTTGTGATAAGGATTACAATGTTAATGAACTTAAAAAAAATTTTCACAATATTTGGGCATTCAAAAGTATGGCTACAAGGTCAAAGTTCAATTTTTTTTTTTAGTTTTCAAGTGGACACAAGCTAAATTCATATTCAAATTCTCTATTTGGGGTCAATATATGAGTGTTTTTGAAAAGATTTTTTTTTTGGGGGGGGGGGGGGGGGGGGGGCACGCAAATTGAAATTTTTAATAAATATTAGGATACTATTTAAAATTAATTGTTTTTTAGGGGGTATAATAAAAATTAATTTTTTTTTTGGGGCGGGGGGGGGGGGGGGGGTCTCCGCACCTGCTTGTTTCCCATAATAATAATAATAATAAAAGAAGAAAATGATAAGCTTCACCACACTAAAAATAGATAATAATAAATAAAAAAATCGATTGTGAAGCGGCAATAAACTAATGCTGCATTTAGTACGCGACAATGGAATGGAATGTAATGCCAATATTACCTTTTTGGATCAATTCCTTTGTTTGGTAAGAAAAATTAGTGGGAATGAACATTCTGCGTCATTCCTTTGGAATAAAAAAGAATAAAAACTCATTCCACTACTCAACCTATGGAATGATCATTCAATTCCCAATAAATATTAAAAAAATAAAATCTAGTTATAAAAAATAATGTAATCATTATTTTATTTCTGCATCATTTCATGTTTGAAATCAAACAATAGAATGTGAATGACCATTCCATTCCATTCTCACTTTAATAGAATGCTCAATCCATTCTATTGTTGCATACCAAACGCAGCAAAATGGTACTCCTTTGCCATATTAAATTCATAAGTTTATTTTAGACCAAAATACCCTTTCATTCTCATCTCTTCACCGTCCTCTCTTTGTATAAGTAAATCTATATCTTTTGTTGGCAATTATTCACTTTAAAAATGACTCTGAATAAACTTTTTTCCTTTCTATATTTTCTTCAACTACTATTATATATGATTAATATGAATTCCACCTCAGAAAGAAAAAGAAGAAAAGTGATTCGAAAGAACATTTTGAAAATGGGTTCATGGCTATAGACTTTAACAAATATGAAGTTGGTGGTGGTGGAAACTAGAGGGGGACGAATACAATGAGTGTCGTTTGGCTTTGAAAATATTCTGCTTAGAATCATAATTTTCAATATTTTGTCTTGAAAATTATGTTGTTGTTCTTGAGTTTTTCAGTAGTTAGATCGGCGAGTGTGATGCTACATAATAACTTGATCCCGGCCAATCACAATCATGCCATGCTAAAGTTGGATGGTGAAATTCTTCTTGAATCTATAGATGATAGATACTTTAAAGGGTATCAACCAACTTTATGGAAGTTTTGAAGGAATCGTGATCAGCCAAGCTAGTAGGACTGATATAGAATAAAGACAATCTTTGTAGTAGTCCAAAACAAGTAAAGTTGTGATAAATTTGGAGTTCTTTTGTTTATTCTTTAACTCTAAGAAGGTAGTACGGATGAGCCATATTTGGTGTTTAAAAAATCCTAAGACCCTTATTCATTGATCGATAAGCCTTCTAGGACTTGGGGGGCATTGTTGACACCCAGACATGGCTGCCATGTTGGCCTAACTTAGAAGGGCAATTTGATGGCACATGGCCCTCAGTTGAGGGACACGTGACTTATAAAAAAATGGGCTATAAAGTTGGTCGATTATGATTGGCTGATTGAGACTAATCGATTGTGACTATTTGATTGTGTATGTTATTTGAGTGACACTGGCTAATGGCTGAACTGTAATGTGGGTGATTAGTTGCTATAATTTAGGGAGTGGGAATCTAGATAGCTTATTCATATTTTTGAATTTTAGATTTCAAATGAAGATATAAAAGACACATGACACCACATGGACTCAATCAGCCAGGGATATGGTTGATTTGAATTTAAATTAATAGAGATTTTCTTGCTTGATTCTAGGAGTTAGATGCTAGTTAAGAGACACTTGGTGATTTCTAGAGCTCTTAGATACCAATTCAAATTTATTTAAAATTCAAAGGAAGATTTAAGCTAATTTATTGGAGATTTATAGCTGACCTGTTGTAGATTTCTAGCTGATTCTGTTTTCTGGCTAATCTTTGTTAACTAGCTCATACTGTTACATATTTCAAATGCATGATTTTAAGAGATTTCTTTCATTGTGTATCTTATAAATAATTCACTTGTATGACCATACAAAAGGTCCCCCACCATCAACAAATCGCCTTACATTTATCTTTTTTTTTCAATGCAATTTACTTTTCAAGTAATTATCTTAGCATAGAAACTTATTTTCTCATCTCATATTTCAATTGTTCTTCTCACTCCATTTTCTGTTTCTTATCCCAAAATCTAAATTTCTTTCAGAGTTTGTTTTCTTTTCTCATCTCATATTCTATTTCTTTTAATCACAATTCTTGAAAGCCTTCTTAATTGAGGCAAAAAGAACCTTACAAAAGAGTTGTCAATATTCTCTTTCTTCTAGTAGTTGTTTGGTCAATCAAATTCTCAAAAAGAGATATTTGTATTTGACCGATTTTCATTCATTCGAGCAGATTACACGGCTCTGGCATGCCCGTAATCAATCTAGCTTCATCGGTTAACCAAGCCGATTTAGCAGGCAAACAAATTCAAAATTGAGATATAGTCCACGGACTTCGATTCTCTCTTTCTCGTTAATTTCTTGTTTGTCTTTCTTAATGACTTATAGCTAAGTACCAACCACTGAAGCATTTTATCCATCTATTTCTTGCATAGTCTCTCTCTCTCTCTCTCTCTATATATATATGGGCCTCTCTAGTCTACCCATGTACTTAGGGGTGGAGCGAGGGGGGGTCATGGCCCCTCAAATTAAAATTTTTTTTTATTATACCCCCAAAAAAATAATTAATTTTAAATAGTACCTTAAGATGTCCCCCAAAATCTTTTCCAAACACTCATATATTGACCCCAAATAGAGAATTTGAAAATAAATTTAGCTTGTGTCCCCTTGAAAACTAAAAAAAAAAATTTAAACTTAGAACTTGTAGCCATACTTTTGAACACCCAAATATTGTGAAATAAAAATTTAAGTTCATTAACATTGTAATTCTTATCGCAACAAATCTTTATTTCATTTACATATACACATGTACAATATCTATTATATTAATTCAAAAGAGAAATACACTAATGTCCCCTCATATTGAATAAAAATGCATGAACATTTCTTATCAAATATTTTTGTAAATTGATGTTTATAAGAAAAACATCTAGAATTATATATCAATCTTCATTTGCTAAATGACAAATTGGAAGGAGGAAAAGCAAGTGTTGTGAGATTGTAAAGCATAACAATGATCGTATATACTAAAATTTTTAATGGTCATTTACTAAAAAATAACAAATTATATGACTAATTTCTGTATAAGCCACTAAAAAATAATCGCGTTTTGTTAAAACTTGTAAATTTTTGTATAGTTAAAATTATTATTTTTTTAATCAAATATATCTTTCCGAAGTGGAATCAATTTTTTTTTCTAAAAATTGGATTTTTGAAAAACTAAAACAATTAATTGTTGAAGGAAAATTGGTTCCCTAATTTTTTTTTTCTTTACCTCTTCACTTTTTAGTTATAACTTATCAGTTCATCTTCTCAATTTTGTTCTTTCTCACATCAATTTTCCGTCTAATTATTTAAGTTGCATTTTTCTCAATTTTGAAAATTTTTTTCCTGAACAAATTTATCAAGATATACACACTATAACTAAAATTTTAAAAACTTATATTACAATTAGTTGCTAATATTTTCAAATTTTAATTACACAAAGCAAATTTGGCCCCCCCAAAGTAATTTTTTTGGCTCCACCCCTGCATGTACTGATATACAGAGAGAGAGAGAGAGAAAAAGCAAGTGAACAAGAGAGAGAGAGAGAGAGAGGGGGCGAAATGGAGAAGCTACACTTGATTCTACTGCTTTGCTCAATGGTCTTAGCCACGCCTGTTGTTTGCGCCATTGGTGAAGGGTCGAAATCAATAGAAGAGTGGCTTGAAAAGCTCAGCCATTCAAAGGAGAAGGTGACCAAACTTTGTTTCTACTTCCATGAGATGAGAAATGGGAAGAGGCCCCAACCAGTGAGCAGATGGCCCAACCCAACATAACCTTTACATCACCCACCTTCTTCGGCCTGGTTTATATGGTGGTGATCCATTAACAGTTGGGCTTGAGACATCTTCGAAGCTTGTGGGCCGATGCTAGGGGCTTATGATTCAGCAACCCATACGGAAGTGGGCCTGCTCATGGCCGTGAACTTTGTCTTCATATATAGAGGGAGAATATAATGGTAGCACTTCGGCTGTTATGGGTCGCAACCCAACATCACATGGTTCTTTATGTGGCATTTATGCATATGATCATACAGTGTAAGGGTGTTGATTTGATTTGTCAATGCTTCATCCAATTTCATCCGTGCAAACCGGATCAAATTTTCAGTCCAACAGTTCAGGCTTAGAATCTCAAAAATTCAATTCGATCCGTTAAGAACATACATATACAAATATTATGTAATTTAATTTAAATTAGTTGTAATGATTCTTTTTTATTATTATTTTTAAATATATGAACTAATGTTAATAAATTAATAATTCATCTATTGGACCATGGTATTAAAAGAAAAATATATTGAACTATTTAGAAAAATTCAATCCAAAAAATCGATCCAATTTACTTATTGGATCGGATTGGATTAAAGTCTTCTCACATATCAGACACAGGATTTGATTAAGTTTGATGTATGATCTGATTAGATTCACGGTCACCCGTAATACATTGGGACATTAAAATAATTTTGCTTATATCACCACTCATTTTACTTCTTATATAAAGCACAGTAACATTGGAAGATTTAATTTTTGAGTAGAGTAGATTAGTGCAGTTCCTAATAATTGAAGATTAGTGCGTTCTCATGCTTGAATAAGAAAATAGTGCATTAAACAGTGTAGTAGGACTATTTTATGCAACAGAAAAGATATTTGATTTGACTTTCTAACCATATAGATTTTATGATTTTATCATTATCCATTAATGTATAGCTTAATATGGTCAGTTACGTAGTAGACCATGAATATCCAAATCATATACTTACAATTTCATTTGCAAATGCATAATTATTGGAGCTCAAGTAAATGTGATGGTGGAAGTTTTGTAAAACTAAAAGGTTACTAGGAGTAATTAACATTTATAGATAACTGATTAGATGTATGTTTATCATTTTTTTTTTCAAGTAAAATAAAATATGGGGAAATTGCATAAAATCTCCTCTACTTTCAATTTTTGGCACCTGCAAAATTTTTTTGACATGAACCCCTCTACTTTCAATTTTTGGCACGAAACTTCTCTGCGAAAAAAGTTTGACATGAACATCTAGCTTAAAATTATGCAATTTGCCCATAAAATACGCAAAAGAGCCCAAAACTCCCATGTGATTTTAAAATAGTGCAATAAATCCTTCTATGTTATATTTTAGACCATATCACATTCTCATTTTTACAAAAGTAAACAAACTACCTCTTTTACACATATTTTCTTTTTTGCGACCATTTTATCATTTTTATTATTATAAAAAATAAAAAAAATAGAGAGAAGAAAGGTTTTATTATAATAAGTTTTCTTTTTACCTTAATAAAAAAAGAGAGGAGATTTTTTCTAGAAAAAAAAATTTCAAAAAAAAAACTAAAAATTCACAATTACATAATAAAATTTTTAATTTTTTTTTTTTAATGTTTAGAAAGATAGGGTTTTTTTATATTAAGTTTTTTTTTACCTTAATAAAAAAAGAAATTAGTTTTTTTTTTTTAGAAAAAAAAATTTCTGGAGAAAAAAACTAAATATGCAAAATAATAAAAATTTGTAGAATTTTTTTTTTTATTAGTATTTATTTATCCTTTTAGCCCACTTATTTCCAAACATAAACTCAAACTTGTGCAAAATTTACAGTATTAGATACGAAAAGTTGTAAAATGGACCAATTCAGAGGTTCTCTCGTGTAGAGAGATGACAGTGGTTACTGATGCAGCTCATTGATTATTTATGTAGAAGTCAAATAGAAGGGAAATGGGATTCAAACAAGTAACAGTGCACACGTGAGTATATAATTTACTCTTTACTAATACCACCAAACTTTTCTATGATACGTGGGAAAACACTACAAGTGTAATTCAAGGAAATTAAAAAAAAAAAAAAAAATCGATGAGAGGTGAAATTAATAATTTATGTTATAAATTTGTTAATATATATATATAATATCATTCTATAAGAATTAAAAAGTTGTATAGAGAAGGAAAAGGCCAAAAGCAACAGAGCAAAACAATAGGCTAAACAAACAACCATAGAACCAACCAGAGCATCAAACAAGCTGCAAACTGACAAAGCAAACTACAACAACACCACTGCAGCCAAAGGCTACGGAAAAACTAAACAAGTGCTAGATAGCTCAACCAAACAAGCTACCACAATAAAGGACCAAAAATACTCTAAAACCAATATTTTATGTGTAGATAGTTTTTCAATGTTTAAGCTGGCCGCCATTTATCCACATATTTCTTACTTCATATAATGCAGGCTGGTGGGAGGTTGTCCCAAAGAATAATAAGAGAAACTAATATGAGAGAGATTCAGAATCGGACTGACTATTTTCATATGAGTGGGAGGTGTGGGTTTCAAAATAACTCCGACTACTTTTATAAGAATAGAGGACGTGAATCCAAGATAACTTGACTATTTTTATGTGAGTGAAAACATGAGTCTCAATCACATCAAAATAGTCCGAATTGTCTGAGTGGCCAACTACAGATAGCCCTCCGTGTTTATTCGTGGCTCGGATCTATTGAATTATTTTTCGTCTCTTGTTATGTCTGACAACTTTTGTTGGTAGGGTTGCCTACCCTTTTAGTATCTTTTTTTTCTTTCTTCTACTTACAACAGCTAGTTCAATTGTTATATATTTTAGTGCCTTGATCGGCAGAGACAAATTCCAAATATATTGTTGACTCATCCAAAACAAGTTCTTTGACTGACATAGGGCCCGTTTGATAACCGTTTATGTTTAGTGTTTATTGTTTATAAAAATAAATTTTCAGAATAAACATGTTTGTTAATTTTTGTTTTGTTTATAAATTTTCAAAACGTTTTTAAAACAACACTATTCCTAAGCCTTCAAATCTTAAACACCAAAATGATGTTTATTGTTTATGTTTATTAAAAAAAAAAACTTTTTTTTTCTTTTTTATCTAAAATGGTGATTATATTATTTTAATTAAAAATTGAAACTAAAATTAAGAAAATGAAAAGAAATTTTTTTTTATAAAAAACTATTGTTTGATACAGGGATAAAAATATTAGAATTATCAAATGTGGACATAATTTCTAATATACTTGATAATAAGAAATAGTTACTTAGGGGCACACATGCTAAAAAAAAAAAAATCTTATTTGAGGAAAATAAAAAAAGAAGTCTTAATCATCTCCTTGTTAAAAAAACAAGAATGGTATTTTGTACTCATGTCATTCATTCATTTTTAGTGTTGAAACAAAAATAGAAATCAAAAAAATGAAAAAGAAAGTATTAGCATGAGAAGTTCAAGAGTAAGAGTATGCCCTCCAAATCCCTCTTCTCACTCCATACAAATTGAAAAACTTTCAACTTTCTCATAATTATATATATATATATATATATATATATATATATATATATATATATTGGTAGGGGTGCACAAAGAACCGGTGAAACCATAAAGAACTTTAGCTGAACCGAACCGAATCATTCACTACGGTTCCGGTTCCGGCTCCAAATTTTAAGAACCGTTCACTACGATTCCGGTTCCAATCCTTGAAACCGGAACCGTTGAATATATATATATATATATATATATATATATATATAGTTATAAAACTCCTATAATGATTTTCTATGTATATATATACTGTTATAAATCATTGTAATAGTTATAATAACCTTTTGTTATGTAAAACATTTTAAACAATAGAGTTATTATAACTATTATAAGGTTAAATACAACTCCTATGATAATCGAATTGAACCGAACTCATTTATTCCGGTTTCAAAATTAAGGAACTGGTTCCAGTTCTTTCAATAACCGTAAGGAACCGAATCGTGTGCATCCCCCTACTTGTTGGGACCTTCTGGGTTGTGGGTAATTCTAGTTTTACAGTATAATTTGTAGTGTGTAGATATATATATAACACAATATTATTTATTTATTTTTTATGTATATTTCTTGCTTTGTTATTGATGTATAGATTTGTTATAGCATAAACTTGATTTTTTATGCAGTTTATTGTGTTGATTTTTTTTATAAAAAAAAAAACAGTTTAAGGTTAACAAACATGTTTTTCTGTTTATGATTTTTAAAATAAGCTAAACGTTTTTCTGTTATCAAACAACACTCATGTTTATGGATAAACAAAATCGTAACATAAACGTTGTTTATATAAACACTTAAACAATAAACACTAAACATAAACGGTTACCAAACGGGCCCATAATTTGTATCAGGTGATAGATTCACTTAAAGTAATTAGCAATTTTATTAACAGGAAAAAATGAACATATGCACAATTATAGAAATGGATGTAAGTTGCGCGGTGCGTAAGCAGTTTAGTTAATTTATAGTGAGATACTAATCCCTAGACCTAGAGGGGGGTGAATAGGTCATTTTGCCCAATTTTTATGATTGATTAATTACTCACAATTATTATCAATTACGCATCCAAACCAATCACAAAATAAATAGAGTAAGTAAGAAAAAGTTATAGATGACACCAGGATTTTACGTGGAAACCCAAGATGGGAAAAACCACGGGAGTGAGGGTGAAACTCCAGATAAACCAATTCAGTATCTCGAAGCAAAGTACATCAGACTCTGTCCCAGACTCACACCGACTCCACTCTGACAAGAATTTGATGCAGAACACCTCAGGATTACAATTGCGACAACACATCCAACTGCTGCATATTTCCAGCTAACGTCACAATCCTTACAGAAAGGTAGCTGAAAGAACAACAATACTCAGCCAGTATTTTGTTCCCTTCGTAGTGATCGTTTCTCTTCCTCTTCAGATAAAATCTTGTAGTTTGAAGGAACCACCTCTGTTGCTCTTGATCAACCTTTGTAGACTGATGATGTCTTGAAGATTCCGTTGATTAGATGAAGAAGAACATCACAACTTAAACACTTCGTGTGTGTGTGCTCTCAAAAATAAAAATCAATGAAGATTTTCTCTCATAAATTCTTCTTTTATCTCTCAAAAATATATTCCTAACTCTGAATATTAAATTATTGAGTTCCTCATCTCTCTCTTTTTGATTGAAGCATAAAGATGTATTTATAAGGTTTAGAATTCTTAGTCTACTTGAAAAACAAGTTTAAAACACCTAAGGAAAGTTTTAGAGAAGTTTTGGTTGACTAGGAAATCAATTCGGATCAAAAAGGAAATTTTCGCGCATGTCAGCCAAGTCAGACCGGTCCTAAAAATTGGAGACAGGTGGGACTTTTCAAACATGTACAAAATCAAAAGTCCCGAGATAAGTTGGACCGGTCCTCATTTTTGGGGACCGGTGGGACTTAGCAAAAACTCAATTTTAACATTTAAAACATATTTTTCAAGTCCTAAGCCCACCAAACTTTAAAACATAGTGTCCTCACTCACATACCCGTTCTAAGTGATGTTCTCATCAAATCCACAGTATCGAGACACCTTCCGTTCAGCTCCGAAGATCGAGACACAAAATTAAACAAAGATTACAACTCGATCAACAAGTTTTGACACCGAAATTGTCAATTACAATTATATATCACACAATCTCCCCCTTTGACAATTTCGTGACAAAATCAACCTAGACAATATGTAATCTACCCCGCAGCAGAAAAGATAAATTACAATGTTGTCAAAAATAAAAACATATCTGAATCAAACTGAGCAGTCACTCTGATCTTGAGCTTGTGGCAAATATGAAGAACACCTATATTTAGCAAATATGATGAACCACGATAATCTGCAAAACAACACTTAATGATACCTTCGTGAAAGCTTAATAAAGATAAATAAGCATAACCATAAGCAAGAATAAAACAAAACATGTAATGACAATGCTATGTAATGCTCTTTCTCAAATAATTTATCTCCCCCTTAATGATAAATGACTACACAACTCTCCCCCTGAAAGTCACAAAGTCTCTCCAATAAACTTCTCAAATCTCTCCCCCTTTTTGTCACAAATTGACAAGGGACTCAAAAGAAATAAAATAATAATAAGGAGGAAGCAAGCAAGCATATAGAACTTGTATATGTAAACAATAGAAAATATTGACTCCACAAGACTATATGAACACAACAAACTAAAACCAAAACTTAATCAATTAGTTTCACACACTTAGTAAGTGTAGTAAAATCACCATAAATTTTCATAAGCCAAAATGTTTCTTTTGCCAATTGTTCAGATTTCTAAACAATATTTCAATGACATTACACTCACTCAGAAATCAAACAATCAACATGTGCACAGACTTTCAAATTTTCTTTTATTGTTCCTCGCACATACATATTCGGTGGCTTTCACTCTTACGGGTAGCCAGCTATTTCCTCAAAACAACTCTTTTCAAAAGATATCTCATTGCAGATTTATGTTGTAGTGGTAGCTTCGAACAAATCCCGAAGGTAGCCTTTTCCATAAGAATATGCTCAATAACAAATTTTCATTTTTTTTATTCTTTTCTTTTCCAACTGTTGATATATATTTTTTTTCACTCATCACTTTTTTTGGTTTTTAGCACAATATTGAACATTCAATTTCCAAGATAATGCTCTATCACATCAACATTATCTTTGACCAAAACAATGACATAAAAATAATCCAGTAAATGTACTCATCATGATTCATCTACTAAACGAAATAAGTAAGCAAAATCAAATTTTCAACTCTTAGCCATAGTATGTTATACACATGTAATCTATGTGTCACTAATTTCCTTGTGTTCAAACATACTTATTCGAATATGGTTTGTTTAACTTCTCAAAAAATAATAATAATAAAAATAAACCTAAAACTACAAGGTTCAATGCATAATTTAGACTCATAAGATGAATATGAAGTTCATTTCTAGATTATGTCAATGCTATGCAATCTAATCAAGACAACAAATGCCTGTAGATTTCCTAAGGCGATGAAACCTAGAAGCATCTAAAGGCTTTGTGAGAATGTCAGACAAATTATTATCAGTATGCACTTTATCCAAAGACACGACATTTTGTTCAACTAGTTTCCTAATAAAATGATGTTGAATGTCAATGTGTTTTGTCCTAGAATGCAAAACTGGATTATTTGAGATATTAATTGTACTATTGTTATCACAAAAGATAGACATTGTACCTTATTTAATTCCATAATCCAGTAGCATCTGCTTCATCCAAAATAGTTGTGTGCAACAACTTCCAGCAGTAATATATTCAGCTTCACATGATGATATGGAAACACAATTTTGCTTCTTGTTGTACCATGAAACAAGATTAGTACCAACATAGAAACAACCACCTGAAGTACTTTTCCTATCATCCTTGTTACCAGCCCAATCAGCATCAATGTAACCTGCAATCTCATAATTAGACTCTATAGAAAAATGCAATCCATAATTCAAAGAGCTATTGACATATCAAATAATGCGCTTGACTGCAATGAGATGTTGTTCTCTAGGATCAGCTTGATATCTAGCACATACTCCTACACTAAATGCAATGTCAGGCTTACTTGCTGTTAAATACAACAGGCTACCAATCATACTCCTATATAATGAAGGATCAACTTTCTTAGAATCAGAGTTCTTTTTCAACTTGGAAGAAGTACTCATAGGAGTTTGCACATGTTTGGAACCTTCCAAACCAAATTTCTTGACTAACTCCTTTGCATACTTAGTTTGAGATATAAAAATCACATCATCAAATTGCTTCACCTGGAGTCCAAGAAAAAATGTTAGTTCACCAACCATGCTCATCTCAAAAGTATTACCCATATCGTTAGCAAATTCATAAACAAGGTTATCAGAAGTAGAACCAAAAATAATATCATCCACAGATTTGAGCAACAAGCAAATTTTCCCTTTCCTGATTATGAACAAAGTTTTATCAGCTCCCCATCTCCTAAAGCCCTTATGTAACAGATAAGAAGTCAATTTTTCATACCATGCTCTAGGAGCTTGTTTCAAACCATAAAGAACCTTTTTCAAATGAAAAATATGATCAGGATTATGTGGATCAACAAAACCCTTAGGTTGAGCTACATACACTTCTTCTTGCAAAATACTATTTAGAAAAGCACTTTTAACATCCATTTGAAACAATTTAAATTTAAAGTGACATGCAAGAGCAAGAAGAAGACGAATAGACTCAGGTCTAGCAACTAGTGCAAAAGTTTCATCAAAATCAATTCCTTCAACTTGAGTGTATCCTTGTGCAACTAACCTGACTTTATTTCTCATTACAAGCCCATTCTCATCAAGTTTGTTTTTAAAAATCCATTTAATTCCTATGATGTTCACATCATTAGGTTGAGGCACTAACTCCCTAACATCATTTTTCACAAATTGATTCAATTCTTCTTGCATTGCTATAAGCTAATCAGAACTTTGAAGAGTTTCATCAACATTTTTAGGTTCAAATTGAGCCATATGACATGAGTGTCCTATATTATCCTGGACTCTACTCCTAGTATTTCTCTCCTCCCATGGCCCTATCACATTAGTCAACGGATGACTACTTCGAATCCTAGAACTGCTAGACATTGGGACTTCCTCATGTGGTGTAGGATTTTCTATAGGTGCATGTGTATCATCAATTACTTCCACAATTTCATCACCACCTACATGCTCATCTACATCCTCAGTCTCACTTTCTTTCTCAACCTCTCTCTCACTAGGTTCACTCTCAAGTAACCCTAAGGTGTTTATACCTTCTTCTTCCTCAGGTTGATCATGTATCTCCTTAGGCCTTGAGTCATCAATCACAACATTAATTGACTCCATTACAACTTTAGTGCGACGGTTATACACCCTATACGCCCGACTATTTATTGCATATCCCAAAAAGTATGCTTCATCACTTCTAGAGTCAAATTTTCCTAAATTCTTCCTATCTCTAAGGATATAACATTTACTCCCAAAGACTCTAAAGTGTTTAATGTTGAGCGTCTTTCCATACCACAATTCATATGCAGTCTTTTCAGTTCCAGGCCTAAGGTACACCCTATTTAAAATATGACAAACAGTACTAATAGCTTCAGCCTAAAAATGTTTAGCTAACTTACTTTCATGAAGCATACTACGTGCCATCTCTGCAATTGTTCTATTCTTTCTTTCAACTACACCATTCTGCTGAGATGTTTTAGGTGCAGAGAATTCATGACTTATGCCAAGATTATCACAATACTCAATGTAAGATCTAGGTTCAAATTCACCTCCCCTATCACTCCTCACACGAGTTATTGCATATCCTCTCTCATTCTAGATCCTTTGGTAAATTGACCTGAAGAACACAAAAGCATCAGATTTTTCTCTCAAGAACAGTTTCATCAGTCAAAGTAGAAAAACACATATGTGAAGGATCTGAAAAAATCACATAACAATTTTCAGGAGTTCTAGATCCTTTCAAAATACAGTCACCCTGCTCATTAGTTACAAAACATTCATGTTGAGTAAAATTAACTTGAAAACCACTATCACATATTTGACTGATACTTAACAAGTTTGCAGCTAAATCTTTAACATATTGAACATTTTTCAATTCACCAAAAGCAGGAAAATTAATTCTACCTTTACCACTTACTTTAGATGCATGTCATCACCAAAGGTAACAGACCCACCAGTATAATCCTTAAAAGTGGTAAACAATGTTCAATCCCCAGTCATGTGCCTAGAGCAACCACTATCAAAGTACCAACCTATAGGACCAAGTGCTCTAAGTGTAGTGTGCAAGACAAAACATTTCAGATTATTCTTTTTCACCCAAACAGTTTCAGATTTTTTATCAAATGATTTCCTAACTGTTTTAGAATCAGAATTATCAGTCTCAATGGGCTTTTTCTTCTTATTGCCTAGAACAGAATTAAAGCAATTCAATTTATCAAAATTTTCTTTCAATTCCTGTTACTTCTTTTCAAGTTCTTTCATCTCATTCAGCAAAACTCTTGAACTGTTTAAGTTTTTATGCTTTTTTAGTTCAACTTTTCTCTTCTGACACTTATATTTAATATGACCTATTTCTCTACAAAAATGACATGTTGGAGCAAGTTTTAGAGCATGAGTAATAATAGAAGGCTTAGTCTCAACTTTCACAAAAATATCTTTTGATTTTAAAAATGAAAATTCTTTTGAAGTTGAAACCAATTCTTCTTTATTACTCAAGTTTTTAGAAAAATCCAACTTACCAAATTTGCAAGTATCAGAGTTAAATTTCAGGAAAGACTGATTATATTTAACAAGTTCATAATTCAAGTTATCAATCTTATACTCAAGTGAATTATTAAACCCTTTAATCTATTTAACTTCTTGTTCCAGAAATTCAACTTTACCCAAAAGATTCATCTTTTCATGTCTAAGTTCTTCTAAATTTTTATTGGTAGCAGAAACTTCCAATTTGTAAATATCTCTATCAAGTTCAGCAAATTTCAATTTTTCCAATAAATTTTCATAGTCCCTTTTCAACTTAGACCACTCATAATGCATGTCAGTTAAAGAATAAAAAAAGTGAGGTAAGACAATTTCATCATCAAAAGACACAATATGAGACATCATACAATACATAACTAAATTAACAAAAAAAATCTAACTCAGAATTGAGCAACCCGCTCTGATACCAAACGTGAGTTGCGCGGTGCGAAAGCAGTTTAGTTAATTTAGAGTGAGATGCTAATCCTTAGACCTAGAGGGGGCTGAATAGGTCATCTTGCCCAATTTTTATGATTGATTAATTACCCACAATTATTATCAATTACGCATCCAAACCAATCACAAAATAAATAGACCAAGTAAGGAAAAGTTAGAGATGACACCAGGAATTTTACGTAGAAACCCAATATGCGAAAAACCACGGGGGGTGAGGGAGAAACCCCAGAGAAACCAATCCAGTATCTCGAAGCAAAGTACATCAAACTCTGTCCCAGACTCACACCCACTCCACTCTGACAAGAACTTGATGCAGAACACCTCAGGCTTACAATTGCAACAACACGTCCAACTGCTGCAGACTTCCAGCTAACGTCACAATCCTTACAGAAAGGTAGCTGAAAGAATAACAATACTCAGCAAGTATTTTGTTCCATTCGTAGTGATCGTTTCTCTTCCTCTTCAGATAAAATCTTGTAGTTTGAAGGAACCACCTCTGCTGCTTTTGATCAACCTTTGTAGACTGATGATGTCTTGAAGATTCTGTTGATCAGATGAAGAAGAATATCACAACTTAAACACTCCGTGTGTGTATGCTCTCAAAAATAAAAATCAATGAAGATTTTCTCTCATAAATTCTTCTTTTAGCTCTTAAAAATATATTCCTGGCTCTGAATATTAAATCATTGAGTTCCTCATCTCTCTCTTTTTGATTGAAGCATAAAGAGGTATTTATAAGGTTTAGAATCCTTAGTCTACTTGAAAAACAAGTTTAAAACACCTAAGAAAAGTTTTAGAGAAGTTTTGGTTGACTAGGAAATCAATTCGGATCAAAAAGGAAATTTTCGCGCATGTCAGCCAAGTTGGACCGATCCTAAAAATTGGGGACGGGTGGGACTTTTCAGACATGTACAAAATCAAAAGTCTCGAGATAAATTGGACCGGTCCTCATTTTTGGGGACTGCTGGGACTTAGCAAAAACTCAATTTTAACATTTAAAGCATATTTTTCAAGTCCTAAGCCCACCAAACTTCAAAACATAGTGTCCTCACTCACATACCTGTTCTAAGTGATGTCCTCATCAAATCCACGGTATCGAGACACCTTCCGTTCAGTTTTGAAGATCGAGACACAAAATTAAACAAAGATTATAACTCGATCAACAAGTTTTGACACCAAAATTTGCCAATTACAATTATATATCCCACAATGGATTGCTTGATTATAAGATCGTATAAATTAGTTATTGTAATTGATTGCATGTACAAAACTTACCTCGAATAGGTTAGATGCTGCTTGTATAAGAGTAATCTTTCTCATTTGTATATAACATTGGAAATCAATTGAAAAAATATTATTCAATATTCAAATCATTTTTACATGGTATCAGAGCATCAAACCTGGTGACTCTGAAACCCTACAACTCTTCCACAAACCTTAATCCTTTGTTGTCACCATCACCATGGAAGACAAGAACAACAACAACAGCAAAATAGAAATTACATAGTGTGAGGCCACACTAGATGTCTCAGATCTCTACTCCTTACATCACTCGGATCATCTGGGTTTCGTACTCGTTTCCAAACTACTTGAAGGAGACAACTATAACACATGGAGTCGTGCTATGCGAATTGGCCTGAGTGCTAAGAACAAGATCGGATTTGTCACAGTTTCGATCAAGCCACCTCCCTTGACTAACGTCACTTTTCCTTCATGGCAGCGCTGCAATGACATGATCTTGTTATGGCCATTGAACTTTATTCATCCTAACATAGCAAGCAGCATGATTTACGCAGAAACTGTAGCAGAGGTCTGGGCGGACCTACAAGAGCGTTTCTCCTAAGGAAACGACTCAAGAATTTATCAGATCAAGCGAGAAATCGTGAAACATAGACAAGGGTAGTAGTCCATCTCCGTCTACTATACCAATCTGAAAGCTTTTTAGGACGAACTTTCATCCTATAATAAGACACTGACTTGCTCATATGACGAATTGGAGCAACTTAACAAAAGGGATAAGAAGGAAAGAGTCATGCAGTTTCTCATGGGATTGAATGATATTTATGCCAGAATTTATGGACAAATTCTATTAATGCAGCCTCTACCTAATACACATCGAGTTTATTCACTTGTCCTTCAACAAAAGAAACATGTTGAAGTTTTTCTCAATCGGGGCAACATGAACCACTATGACATGCTTGCAGATCAGAACAATAAGACGATTTATGCTTGTCAAGTTCAGAAGCAAAAGAACACGCTGCATTATTTGTATTGTGATCAAGACTACCACAATATCAAAAAATGTTATTACCTACACGGCTTCCCGGTGGGTCACAATCTTCATGGAAAGATGTGAAGCCTTCAAATCAGCAGCGTTCAAATGCAAATCATGATAAGACTAAACCAAACAAAGTGATGGAGATTGGAGCAAAACCTTCCTCTTCCAATGATGGAACAAGACTCACAACTAAAGAATACAACTAATTGATGGCCATGATTCAGAAAAACAATGATGGTAACCCACAACACTTTGCAAATCCCATAGATATTGTTACACCATCATCTAAAGTAATTCCAGTTACCTCGCAGTCGAGTTTATGTTGGATTATTGATAATGGAGCCATGGATCGTGTGACTTCTTCAGTTGCATTAATGAACCTGAAATGTTTGCCCAAGTCAGCCACCATTCAGTTACCAGATGGTGGTCAGACACGCATCGAGTCCACTAGTTCATTACATGTTATACCACATGTTAAACTTGATGAAGTGCTAAAAGTTGCACAATTTTAAGTTAATTTACTATTAGTCAGTAAATTAACACGAGTATTAAAGTGTATAGTGATATTATTTCCTGATCTTTGTGTTGAGCAGGACGCTGCTGTGAGGAAGTTGATTGGCCTAGATAAGCAACATAATGGTCTCTACTACCTAGCACAAGACCAAAACCTAGCCTTGGCCTACAATATCTGCAAACTCTCCAACCTATGGCACCAACGCCTTGAACATCCATCCTCCAATCCTCTCCAATTTCTTACCAAGATAAATTCTAAAATTTATTTTGATTCAAAACATGTTTGTAAAATTTTTCCTTTAGCCAAACAGGCTCACTTATCTTTTCCATCTAGTTTAATTTCTTCACAAACATGTTTTAATTTGATACATTGTGATATTTGGGGACTATATCGAATAAATTCTCATTCTGGGGCTCGTTATTTCTTAACAATTGTTGATATTTTACTCGATACACTTGGATACATCTCATGAGTTTTAAGTGAGAAACTCAAGGGCTATTGCAATTTTTTATTTCTTGGGTGGGAACACAATTTAATTGTCATGTCAAAACTCTTCGAGCCGACAATGGGGTTAAATTTGTAACAATGAAAAATTTCCTAAACACTAAGGGAATTGTTTTTCATCATTCATGTACCTCAACCTCTCAATAAAATGGGATAGTTGAGAGAAAATATCGTCATCTTTTGAATGTGGGCAAGGCTCTTCATTTTCAAGCAAACTTACAATTGAAATTTTAAGGGTAAAGTGTCCAAATGGCTTGCTATTTGATTAATCGTCTACCTACACCCCTTCTTTCTCACAAATCTCCATACCAAATGCTCCACAAAATGTAACCCACATACACTCATATCCGCATTTTTGGGTGCCTTTGATATCCCACTAATCTTACACCCACACACAAATTTGATCAACAAGCTTGCCGTTGCATTTTTGTTGGTTATCCTCTTGGTCAAAATGGTTATCGGGTCTATGATCTTTATACACATATATTCTTTTCTTCCCGAGATGTCTTCAATGAGCACATTTTTTCTTCCCATAATAACCTTTAAGCCTCACTAAGATGAGGTTGTTCTTCCTTTACCACACAACTTAGACATACAACATCTTCCTAATCCAAGTGGCCTAAGACTAGTGGAATCAATCTCCCCAGATACAGCCAGCCCATGCGACACCACAACTTCCTCACCTCTAACAGACTTATCTCCATCACTTGTGCTTGACTCAACTAAATATGCATCTCTTGAAAACCCCACGACTCAACCACTTTCTCCTATTCTTTATCTTTGCCATTTTGACCGTATCAAACAACCAAATGTTAAACTCCTTAATTTTCACCTTTACAACACAGCCATGAATGCCCCAACTTATCATCTTCTTCATCAGGTACGCGTCATCCATTACTTCTATCATGCCCCGATTTCTAATACACAGGAGGGCATGAGAAATAGGGGTGATTAAGCTAAAGATCAACACTACTCATCAATAATCACACTTTGATATCACGCCCCAATTTCATCTTCGAGCCAAAATCTCAAGGGTGAGTCCATCCATTATAAACCCTAATGAACTATCTCAATATTTAATCTGCATGGAAGCTTAATCACTTACATACAATTATATACGTATAACTCAACATCAATCCATCACTATGGGCCTCACACGTGACCACACATGCATGTCCAAATATTACTCCTATCCTAAGTCTAGTTGTGGAATAAGATGTATCGTAATCTACGATACATCATAGATATCTCGTAATAACTGGCGAAATGTAGTACTTTTCACCCATTTTCTCAACACTTTTATGATACATCGTAATGGGGATTACGATGCATCGTAATCACTCGACTGCAAATTTTGCAGATTTCTTAAAGTGCTCTAAACTTATATAATTCATGTCCAAGTTTCATGCCTTAACACATACATTCTATATGAAGTGTAAAATATCTAAAATGATCCATAACATGTATAACATGGCCTAAAAATAAAATTTACATCTCTAAATGGATCATATTCGTAATTACATACACCTTGGAATTCAAAATTCACCTATCATACATACATTCATTCATTCTTCAAAAAATGTGAACATGCTACACATGGCTAATACATTTAAAGTTTAAATATATAAGGATTATCCAAACGTTAGAACAACATTTCTGAAATAGTCAACATACCATAACCATGCATGGACATCTATACATATAATCCAAAAGAACACCAAAAATTTCACTCAAGCATTTCAAAGCTTCGTTCTCCACCGGTGCTTTATTTAAAAAAGGTTTGGGGGAGGGGTGAGCAGACAACTAGCCCAGTAGAGATCATCCACCCAACTCAACAATGACTCATGCAGCCATACATGTATGCAAAATGAGATTTCTATGCGACTACATGGCATTCTTCAATATTCGCAAACACAAGATTAATACAACATCGTAATCTAAATTATATCACATAGTTCAATTACACATAAGAAGCTTAACATGAAAAACATTCATAATTAAACTCAACACCACGTATACTCTGAAATCAAATGAACTAGGGACTTCTGATGATCACATCCATAGTAAGTGTCATTGAGAGACCACATACTCTGGTTACACTTTAAAGGTTGCTAACCCGACGAAAGTAACATCTACTTGGCCAAGTTTTAGGCCTTTCACCCGGGGGCTCCAGACCTTTTTTAATTCTCACACACTTGCCCCAAAATCATCAATCACCATATAATTGCACATTTATCATGTATATGCATGAAACCAAGATTGTCACAAAATTCACTTCCAATACATTACATTCAAATAGCTAATGCACCTTCAAATTATGTCACGCATTTTCAATGTAAGACCATTCAAGTCATGAAAAACCAAGTCTTATGCATTTTCAAGAAAATCTCTTTCATGCATACATTCAAACATATCTCAAATGAAAACAAATGACTCACATAAACTATCTTATACGCATATATATCATTTAGCATATATATGGCACACATACTAAGCTTAGGACATAGGAGGAGAATTAAATATCAAAGAAAAATCAACTTTTACCTATACAATGAAGTCAAAAGCTATATGTCACAATTAAAGAACCTATAGAATCATCTCTAAGAAGGAATTCACACCCCTACATTAAATCTCAAGCTTTTCTAGTTAAGTCCTAAAAATGCATAACGTCATTTAAATTCTATTTATGACAAAAATGATGAAAAAAAAAGAAAAAGAAAAATGGTTAAAATTGGACCTGGTCTCTACAACCTCCCAACCTTCAAGGAATTTCATCCTCAAAATTAAAATGTACCTCATGTGGTGAACAACTCAGGATACTTGGAGTACACCTCTTACTCCCATTCTCACGTAGCTTCTTCGACTTTGTGGTGTCTCCAAAGTACATTAACTAATGGAATGGTCTTACCCCGAAGTACTTGGTCCTAGTGTCCAAAATCTGAATCAACCTTTCGTCATACAACACGTCCTCCTCCACTTCAAGATCTATCCAATCTAACATGTGTGAAGTATCCAGTTCATAATTTCTCGTCATTGAAACATGAAAAGTATTATGCACGCTTGACATTTGTGGTGGCAATGTCAAGCGATATACAACCTCAGTAACTTGATCCAAAATCTTGAACAGGTTGATAAATTGTGGCACTAGCTTACCACTACGCCTAAATCTCATCAAACCTCTCTGTGGGGAGACCTTTAGAAAGATATGGTCTCTCACCTCAAATACTAAAGGTCATCGTCTCCCATTGACATAGCGTTTCTGGCAGCTATGAGCAGTAAGCAACCACTATCTTATTACCTTAATCTTCTCCTTAGTCTCTCGAACTATATCCAGGCCCCAAAGAAACTGCCTCACCGACCTCGGTCTAACAAACAGGGGATTTACAGGGTCTGCCATACAATCCCTCAAATAGAACCATGTCTGTAAGGACCGAAATTATTTTGACCGGATTAAATTTTTTTCGGATTAATTAAATTCCGGAGAGGGTGTGGATACATTTCTGTACAAGTGGAAGGTGTATGTATATGTATATATATATATATCTAAATATATATATATACATAGTACCTATATTTATATTTAATTATAAATATATAGTGGGCTTAGATGCAATTATGAAGAAATGTGGGTGCACATGCTTGATTACATGTATTGTGTAGCATATATTATATATATATATGTTTATATATGAATAATGAGTGGACCAAAAGTGGTCAACCAAAGGGAAGACCACATTAGTGGTTCGGTTAAGAGGAAAGAAAAGAGAAAAGAAGAAAAGAAAGAAAAGAAAAGAAGGGAGAACAGGAGATCGGGGAGAGAGAAGCCGAGAGAGAGGGGCGATCCGGCGCTGACGGTGGCCGTGGCGGCCGACCAGTTTTGGCCTGGCGACAGCGGCGGCTGGGTTGCTCGAGGTGGGGCTTCAGCCGGGCGACAGTGACGCGGGCATGGATCGTTGGGTCCGTGGTTGCTAGGTGGGTTGCTCGGTTGGGTTTGTTTCGGTGATGCTCCGGCCGTGCTCCAGTAGTGGCTAAGGGTGGTTCGAGTGGTGTTTGAGCTCGGCTGGTCCAGTGGAGGATTCGACCGACGATGGCACCGACGGTGGTTCTCGGCTGGCTGTCGGACAACCATGGTGGCCGACGGTCACGGACTGGGCCCTTGCTGGTTGGGTTGTGCGCGACTCTCATGGCTGGGTTTTCGGGTGGTTTGACCGGGGTGTTGACAGGGCTTCGGTTCGGGCTGGTGGTGCTCGATTTTGTGGGTCTTTGGGTTTGAATGGGTCTTCCGTGTTGGGTGACCGGATGGTGGTTGGCTGTGGGTTCGGTCCTTGTGGTTGTTGGTTCTGGCTAAATTTTGGAATTGGGTTTTGGATTGTGGCTGGTTCTGAGTTCAGTTTGGTGGCTCGGTTGGGGGCCGTTTGGCTCACATTTGATCACGATTGGTTGGGCTTCCATGGTGGTAATTCTCGATTGGGATTCGGGATGAGACTCGGCAGATAGCTGGGTTGTATTTGGTTGTGGATTGTCTAGTATGTAGTTGTTGGGTTGTTTGAGCAGCCATATCTTTGGGCTGCAATGTTGGAGACCTACAAATTTATGGGTTGGTGATTGATTTCGGTTGGTGGTCGGTTAGAGGCTAGTTGCCGAATGGATGGTTTCGCGGTTGGGTCGCGAAGAGGTAACCACGGGGGTTGAATATCAGAAGGTCTCAGTTGGTCTCAGCTGGGCATTTTATGGGGGTTACTTGGAGTAGCAGCCACGGTTCTGATTTGATGAGTTCGGCTTTGGGGTAGACAATAGTGCCGAAGCTTGGAGCTTCGATTGGATGGTTTGATGATGCCGGCCTTGATGTTGGTTTGAGGGTCTTGCATAACAAGATGTTATGGCTCGTGTTTTGGGTTGGACCGAAAATTAGAAAGGGCAAGGAAATGGTTCAGAGGATTGTCGTGTGGGCTTTGACACGGGACTGGACCAAACTTGGAGATGGATCGCTTTGCAGGCGCAGGCACAGTAAAAGCGGGACCTAAGGCAATTTAATTCTTGCCTCTATCTCCTACGTATTTACTTTAAGTAAATTGATTAAATTTGCATATGCTCTTAATTTAATCATATGTGGTGGTTATGTATATATACATATATGTGTGCATATATATATATATATAGAGGTAGAAATTATGTATACGTGAGATGTGAGTGAAAATATATATATATGTGGGTTTGGGACGCAAAAGCATGTTTAAATTTAAATACTTCCTTGCATTGTGATATGCATGTATGGTATAGATTAAAGTCTATGAAAAGCATGCTAAATAATACTTGTTTAGCTATGTATTGTCTTGTATGCATAGGTGGCTCTTATGCATGATGCTCAATATATATATGTGATTATATATATGGTTGCAGTGGTAGAAATGAATGCTAAGTATGAATATGACTTTTGGCGGGCATTTGTAAAGCATGATTACGATA
This sequence comes from Cornus controversa, assembly GCA_026545225.1. Taxonomy (NCBI): domain Eukaryota; kingdom Viridiplantae; phylum Streptophyta; class Magnoliopsida; order Cornales; family Cornaceae; genus Cornus; species Cornus controversa. The sequence continues at coordinate 1,660,924 of CM048853.1, read as the reverse complement.
TGCTAGGTGTTCTATATGTTCTCATTACATATGTGAGTGACGTAATATATAGGTGTTTATATATTGTGATTGGAATGCATGTTAGTTACTTGTAGTGAATACATGCATTGAATGAGAGCATGACTATATTTATGCTAGTATACATGCATATGTGACTATATACAGGATGTGACATATATGTGTTTATATGTGGGAATGTGGATATGAGATGCATGCTGACTTTATATAGATCGAATGTATGCATTGGTTATAGCATGATAAAAATGTGCTGAAGTTGAAGTGTTTTGCATATGTGAGGTGTTATGCAAGTCTTGGAACATGTATGTGCTATATGTGTTGGAATGTGATGAGTAGCATGCCAAATACTTCTTTTTAGTATTTATAAGCATGAGTTAATGCATGAAAATATTATGTTATGTATATATGCATCCATATTGCATATATGGGAGGGAAATGACACATATATGGTTATATGTGGGTTTATGTGGAGATAAAATACATGCTATGTACTTTTAACTAGCTTAGGCATTGTGAGACATGAACATTGAATGTTTGGTTGTTATATGCTCGAAATGCATATATGGTGCCGTTGTGAGGAAACGGGGAAGTGTGGTTGAATCACCTAGAGTAGGTCAATACTCGGTTATGGTTATGGTCATAAAGTGGGCAAATCACCTAGAGTAGGTCAATACTCGGTCACGGTGAGGGCATTGGAGTGGTTACGTCATCTTGGAATAGGTAAATACTCGGTGACGGTGGTTTACTCATCTTGGAGTAGGTAAATACTCGGTGGGGATTCCAAAAAGATGTCCAATCACTTTGGAGTAGGTAAATACTTGGTGATTGTGGTTTACTCACCTTGGAGTAGGTAAATACTCGGTGAGAATTCAAAAAGGGGCCAAGTCATCTTGGAGTAGGTAAATACTCGGTGACGGTGGTCTATCTACCTTGGAGTAGGTAAATACTCGGTGACGGAGTTGGAATGGTGTGGGAAAGGTCTCGGTTACATGATTTGGTCAAGAATCATGTTAAGGTTTTGGGTTGAGTCCAAAAGAGAGACAAGTGTGTGAATTTGCTTACATTACCTATTGTGAAGCATGCTATGTGATTAACGCATCCTTATATATATATATATATATATATATATATATATATATATATGCGTTGCTTGTGAATGGACATGACACATGTTGGATGTTTATTGCTTTTGAGCAGGTTGTACAGTTTAAATGCATCTTCGTTGCATTTGAGATTGCTACTTGACGAGTAGGAGATATGTTATTTGATTTACATCGTTTATGTAAATGTGTTGACATATATGTTCTATATACATATTAGTGCTGAATGTTTACTACTTTCAAGCATGTTGAAAATGATTTCTAAAATCATGTATGGTGGATTTTGTATGTTCATATGTGCTAGAGTAGCCATATACAGCGTTGGTTCATGCATGCTAGGTAGAGCATGGTCTTAAATATTGTGATATATTTAAGTGCATGTATATTTTTGAGAATATGTGAGAATCGACCTGCTGTAGCGGTGATAGTATGGTTCTACATACCTTGTTGGGCCTTTGAGCTCACCCCCTCCCAGGTTTTGCAGGTATTGCTGGTTTTGGAGTTAGTTAGGGGACTGACAGCACCGGTTACAGAGGTAGTATCTAGATTCCTTAGAATTTAATGTATGTCCAGGATAGTGGATAGATAGTTGCTTTACATTTGGATTAAATGTCTAAAGCGATTTATGTTGATTCAGTTCCTTTGGTTGTATTTTATTCATGTGATGTATGTATATAATACGGACATTCAAGGACTGTGACATGTATATTTTTGAGTATATTCTGCATGTTGTAGAAATGCTGGGGGGACACGTGCCCAGAAGTGTCCATTTTTATTGTTAGATATAAATGCTGGGGGGACACGTGTCCAGAAGTGTCCATATGAATTGTAAAGCAGGTATAACATGCCAGGAGCTGATTATTTAGAACGGGTCATGCCCAATTTTTATAAAAATAATAGGAAATTGAGGTTGTATGATCAGGTGATGGTTATGTCGTGAGGGTGATCTCACGGGGTTCACACCTCGGTTTCCAGGCCTCGGGAATCGGGGCGTGACAATGTCAATACTAGCTTGATAGCTATTGTTGTAGGTAAACTTCACCAACAGGATGTGATCCTCCCAATTACCACGAAAATCAAACACACATGCTCGGAACATATCCTCCAAAATCTATATAGTACATTCTGACTCACTATCTAACCCCGGATAGAATAGTGATTATTCTGTAGGCTAGTGTCAGCAGGCAATTCACAGAGAAGAAAGCAAGAGATTTGCCCAAAAACTCAGAGAAAAGCCTCTGGTATTCAAATTATTATTCAAAATTAAAGTTATCTCAGAATCAGCCCACAAGCCGGGCTATATATCTGAAATTCATCAACATTACCAAAAATAACAGGATTCCAATAATCGTGCCAAAATCAAATACGAAATAAAAGAAGAAAGTTGCCAGAAATCTGGCCCAAATCAAGTCCAAAATCACTTCCTAATCAACAAAAGAAATATTACTAAAAAAGGAAAGAAATAGCTAAAATTGGAGATTCGGAGGGGAAAACAGTGAATTTTGGCCTCAAAAAAATATGTACCCAATATATGCAGTCTCATCTTCATTTATAGATATCTCCCTAACTGTGCAGGAGAGATGCAAACAGAATCCCAAACCTTAACTATGCAGAAGAGATACAAAATAATCCCAATTTGATAAGTTATAATACACTTTATTGTTGAGAACAAGATATAAGAATTATTCTTTGTAGAATTAGATTTTGAATCAAACATTATTTATCTTCAATCAAGGGATATCATTCTCTCCATGATTAGTTATACATACGCTACTATATATATATATATATATATATATATATATATTCATGTTTAAGTAGAGATGTGGAATTGTGCTAGGTTTCTAATTTGAGAAATGCTAAACTTTATGAAATTATTTTATGATTTTGTATCATGAATGATGTGACAGGTGATAATACTATTGGGACTCCGTGTATGGGGGAAAATTCCACCAATACTAACTCACCATTTAATTTTATCTTCTAAAATAATGAAAAATAATAATAGAAAATACTGATTTATTGTTGGTGAAATCCTTACAAATATAGAATTATTACCCACCACATCATTCATGATACAAAATCATGAAATAATTTCATGTAGTGTAGCATTGCTTTTCTAATTTAGTGGCTTTGCGTTTTAGAATAGGAAATGCTGAACTTTATGAAATTATTTCATGAATTTTTATCATAAATGATGTGGCAGGTTATAATACCATTGAAATTTTGGAGAGAATCCCACCAATACTAACTCACCATTTAATTATCACATCATTCATAATAAAAATTCACGAAATAATTTGTAGCATTCTTCTTTTAGAATACAATTGGTTGGCAAATGATTAGCCATGTCATTTGAGATATTAAATCACAAAAACTATTTCTTTGGCCCATTGGCTCTACAAGGACTTTGTTTGGATATTATATTTGTTTGGCCGGAGAACAAAACCCTTATATTTGTTTATAATGCTACGAAAACTAAACGCAAAGCCACTAAATTAAAAAAATATCCATAAAATGTACAACCCAAAAATGGCCATTTGTTTGGCTCATTGGCTCTACAAGGGACTCGACCCAAAACCATATTTGACTAGGTCCCAGAATAAAACTATGGTCATATGAGACCATTACAATTGACTCTAATCAAACAGTGCCCAATCCGATGAGGGTGACAAACAACAGGCATAAGCCTGGCTCCCTAGCCGGGGGCGTGGCCGTGGCCGGAGAACAATACCCGAAAGATCTCATTAATCGATTAAACGTCTTGTTAAGAAAGAATCGGCAAATAAAAAACCCGGTTGAGAGAGAGTTTGTTTATTACTTTGAGACAGTGGATTGGTTTGTCAAAGACGGCTAGTCTCTATGATTTTTTTTCTGTTGATTAATGATTTTTCACGTTAAAATTTTAGTGTCAATTCTAACTTTATTTCATTTCTTGCATTATATTTACTACTTGATTGATTTAATTATAATTTAATAAAATTAAAATAATTTAAAAATTAATCAAAAGATATAACAAATTAGATATATCATATATTCATCCCTTTAGGTCTCTCATCTGATATCAAATCTTTTGATTAATTTACACCTATGTATCTTGGACGGGTTCAAACCTGAGCCAAAGTTTATGAAACCTAGCTTGCATGTGTGACTTGAAAGAATTCTGAGAGGTAAGATAGGGACATGATGATAAAGATCACATTTGTATAGCAATTTATATGTCTCTTCCCCTTTGTCTTTGGGTTAACTCCTAAGTTTTGGGTCAACGTTTCGAGACTGGTAGAGAAAAAGAGACTGGCAGAGAGAAGGAAAAATAATTAAAGACCAAGTTACATAACAAAGGATCACGTAGTCATATAATAAAAGATATTCTTTTATTCTTTCAATAAATATTGCTGACTGAAAAATATAATTTAATATGTTTCCTTTGCTATTGTTAAGGGTATGCTTTCTGATTCATATAAAAATATTGGAAAGAGAAAAGAAAAATATTTTGTTGTAAACTACCGTTTGCTCTAAAAATTCAAACCGTTGAATATGGTATAACTTCAATATTTATATTCTGTAAAATGTCCTTTCACACGTGACCTTTTTGGATCTACAAGAAGATGGAGTGAAATTGAGTCTCTATTGTGACTCTTGTCTCATTTGTAGAATTTTTACAAGTGCCCATTGTTTTTAATCTAGCTATCCCGTACAATACAAGTTCTTGAATCCTACAAAGAGAGAAATTATTATATGGTAAAACACCGTGTGGTTTTATAGCCAATCACAATCACAATCACAATCACAAGTCATCACGCCTAACTAAATGTTTCAATTTTATTTAACCTTTTAATTGCATAACCATTTGTGATTGATTGAGATTATATAAGTTTTTGTACACTATCCCAAAGTATGGTACTCATCCAGTTGTGGGTATTGGTATTGTGCATGCGTGGTGAGCCCCACCATGTGTGCATAACAAGCATCGCTGGAATAATTCCGAAATATTATAAAATTATTCGTCAAAATCTTGTAATAATTTCTCAAAGAGAGAAAATTGATTATTGTTTGATATGTCTTGTTAAAGTTTGCACACCCTTTTCAGTACTTGAGATAAAAAAAGTTTTTCTAATATTTTCACATTGTTGATATAAGAAAAATTTAGTAAAGTAATTATCAGCTACTAATTCTTTTAGGATAATTATAAAGTCGATTCAGCAACAATCTCTTTAAATTACTATATTATGCTGTTTAATAGAGTTACAATCTCTTTACAGAAGGAAGGGGTCATTGTTTGATCAAATAACAAAAGAGCATAGCCTAACAAGGTTGACGAATAGGATTTCCATATTTCAAGTATTCCGTATAGGCGGCGGAAGCATACAATTGATAACTCACTTATTTTAGTATGTTAGTGTTTAAACAAAACTTAAATTGAAAAAGATAAAATCATATAGTTTAAGTATAGTTTTTTTTTTTGGAAAGTAGTTTAAGTAGGTCGGACCTTATTCCATTCCTTCCTGATATATGTAAAAGATTGGAAATGAAGGACGCGATTTAATATGAAAGCTGTCCAAAAATTGAATGTTGATTTGAGGGACCAACTTATTCAGAACTCTTCTGTTATTAAAGGCCCTATAAAACAGTGAGCCAAGTCCAGAGTAATCAACGGAAGAACAAGTTGAACATAAATGGGACCGACTGCCTCTCTCTCACATTTAGAATTTGAAGTTCTTAACGTGTATCGTTAGGCTTAAGACTAGATGGAGGTAGAATGAAATGTTCATTATATTCTTGATTTTTTTTTGTTCGTTTGTTGTGCTACATAATTTCTAATCATTTTCTTGGCTCATTCTAATAAAACTATTCATCTTCTTGAATTATGGAATGATTATTCTATTCTCACTTCTTATTAAAATTATCATTTTCTTCATTATTTTTTTAAATTATGAGTATCAATAAACGATTATAAGCGGAAAAATTGGACACAACAGGAGAGGAGAGGCTCATGTTCAAGAAATATTCAAGAAAGACTCATGTAATCTAGTGACAAATAGGGGTCACATGGTACGATTTCTGACGGAGCGGAAGCTATGAAATTGTTCACACACGAACAAGGACAACTTTGAATCCACAAAGTTAAAATAAAATTACAAAGCAATTGATATATTATTAATAAATTGATTGATTCATTTGTTCTTTGCCGTGCATGTATTTATAATAGAGAAGTCCTAATCCTAAATGGACAAGGAAATCTAAAAAACAAAAAGAAATTTGTAGAAATCCTAATCCTAATAGCACAAGGAAATCTAAAAACAAAAAGAAAAGCTTGTAGAAATCCTAATCCAAACAGCAAAATAAAATCTATTTCCAAAAGGAAATTAAAATAAATAAAAATTAGTACCTAAAATTAAAATTCCTTTAAAACAATATTAAATATATATATAGATATATATAATATGAAACCTACTAAAACTGTCCTACATTATATATAATATGAAACCTACTAAAACTGTCCTACATCAGTTTCTCACGGTTCTTGGTGGAATCGGAACCAAAACTGTTACCAATGGTTCCTGATTTTTGGAACCGGAATCGGAACCGTTAAGGGTTGGAACCGTGAGGAACCGAACCGCAGTTCTTGATTCGATTCCGGTTCCTGATTTTTGGAACCGGAATCGTTAAGACTTGGAACCGTGAGGAACCGAACCGCAGTTCTCGGTTCAATTCCGGTTTCGAACCACGGTTCCTCAGTTTTTTTTTATTTTTTATAAATTGATTCAATGAAGCTTGAAAGTACGAAAATATATATATAAATACAAAAATACCCTATTCATTGAATAAATGTGAGACCTATAATCTAAAAATGGCACCCTATATATATATTAATAATAGAATAATTATATATATATATATATATATATACACACACACATATTTAATATAGGACGGTTCCAGTTCCGATTTGGTTCCAGAGAACCATTACTGCCAACGGTTCTGGTATGGTGTGGTTCCACTGGCCCTGGAACCAGAACCGGAATCGTTGGTAACTGATGTAGGAGCATCCGAGTCAAATGATGCTGAGCTGTCAGACGACACGTTGACGGCACTGAAATATCTTGAGTTGGCAGATCAGCGTAAAGATGGCAAGAAACCGTGACCTTGTCACTAATTAGGGTATTTTTGGACGCGCTTCAGTATTTTGGCCATAACTTTGGCTACAGGTGTCAGAATCGCTTTTATGACCACAATTCGGAAAGCTTTGTCACTAAAGCTGGGTGTGTCTGTTTTCGAGGCCAAAATCCACTGTTTTCCCCTCCGAATCCCTAATTTTAGTTATTTCTTTCCTTTTTTGGTAATATTTATTTTGTTGATTAGGAAGAGATTCTGGGCTTGATTTGGGCCAGAATTTTGACAACTTTCTTCTTTTATTTCGTATTTTATTTTGGCAAGAATATTAGGTTTTGCTATTTTTGGTAATGTTGACGAAGTTCAGCTATATAACCCGGCTTGTGGGTTGATTCGAAGGTACTTTTGATTTTGAATAATAATATTGAATACCAGAGACTTTTCTCTGAGTTTTTGGGCAATTCTCGTGCTTTCTTTGTGTTTATTTTCTGTTACCCTTAGCCTACAAAATAATCACTATTCTGTCCGGCGTCAGTAACAGTTCCTAATTTTCGGAACCGGAACCGAAACTGTAGCCAACAGTTCGGTACGGTTCAAGTATGGTTCCCCTTGATTCCGGTTCCGATTCTGGTTCCAACGATTTTTTGTGTGCACCCCTAGTGACAAGTGTTTAAGAAAGTTATATGTATTGGTAGGTGACTCATTCATGTACTTTCCACTCAAATGTCTATAAGAAATTAAGCACCTTCAATAAATATTCTTGTTAAGGACGCGTTCACTAGTGGTTAACGTTAAAATGTTATTAAACTGTTAATCTGTATGATGATTAATTTTCATACCTATACCTGTACGTATAGTACTTATTTCTTACCATATATCTGACTCCGTTCTTAAAATTGCTTAATTAATTTCTAGATGCTTGTGGTGATGGAAAACATGCCCTTGTTACATTATCAGAATGCTAAACTCAAAGAGATTTATAATAATAAAACCAGAGAATTTCTTATTTATTAGATATCATGAGAAATTACATTATTCTCTTCACTCTTTATCTCTTTCTCAAACACACTCATACATATTGGTATAAATTACTCATAAACACAAGCTTAAACACAAAATATTTATTCAATAAGTATATTATATAGTCCAGATAGCTAGGGTACTCCTCTTCTCGATCACGGAGTGGTGATATCTGCATCAATGAAACAAGTAGTATATATCTAATTAGTAAATGTATATATTCCAATAACAACCAGCCATATATAGAGAGGAGATCAAATTCATGTAATGTACATATTTCCAATGCCATTTGGATCGACTAGACGTATGTATTGTCTTGTGGACTTGTGGTTTACACCTACCTTGGACGGCTTCAAATTTGAGCCTAACTTTATGTGTGAATTGAAAGAAATCTGAGGTTAAGATAGGGAGAGGTTAGCTTTGATAAAGAAACCAAAAAAAAAATCTTGCAACAATTATGACACTTTCATTTTTTTTTGGAAGAGTATGCTTTTTGATTATTTGTTTCATATACAATTAGAAAAACAAAGGAAAAGATTTATTTGTCAACCATTCATGCAACATTCATGTACTCGACATTTTAAGCTGTTAAAGAGTATGTAACGTTAACATTTATATTCTCTAACACATACGATCTTCTTTCTATCTAACACATTTTTTTAGTTTTAATTATTTGTGGTAGGGACGAGAAAATTACAATACAAAGAATCCACTGTGAAGATTCGATCATAATTAGTCCAACGATCATACTCACTAGAATTGCTTGTGACATACGTGATTTTTGACCCAAATTTGATTATTTAAGTTTTGTTTTTATATTTTTACAATCACCGACAAAAAATAATATACAAAAATGTATAAAAATAGAGAAGAACTAGATTGAATTCCTAAATCAAAGAAACAAAAGAAAAAAAAGTGATGTTACGTATACTAATAATTATATCTAGGCATTTATTAAATCGAAGAACAAATGTACAAATATATTTTTAGAATAATGTGTAAGTATATAAATCAGTATTATACATATACAGAGAGAGGGGGTGGGTGAATATATATATATATATAGACACACACACTGAGAGAGGCTTTGATATTTTTGTATTTAGGCAAAATAAAAGTAGGGTGAGATTAATCTATAGGGTTAAGTGCATTAAACCTCCTTGAACTATCTTCTCTCTCAAAAAACCCTCCTGAACTATCAATTGAATATTTAATCCCTGAGCTATCTTCTCTGTCTGCAATAAACCTCAAATCATTAAATTACCATTCAAAATCTAACCTTAGTTTACACACTTGACCTATGCCAAATTTAGAATGCCAAAAATACCCTTATGACTGTTAGACCTATTATATATATAAATACACCTTATATCTCAGCCTCTACAATTAACATAACCAACATATCTTATTTTATTGTATTTTCTTATATATATATATATTTTATTGCATTTTGTAAGAGTTTTTTTTATTCTTATTGACTTATAATTTTGTATTTATTATATTATATTTTTATATTATATATATAGCTCTTATTTTATTGTATTTTCTTCTTATATATATCTTTATATATTATATATTTATTATTATTATTATTATTATTACTATTATTATTATATTTTATTTTTTGTATTTTAGAAAATATTTTTATTCTTATTGTCTTATAATTTTGTATTTATTGTATTTTGTTTATATTATTTATTTATATTTATATTTTTTATTTATTGTATTTTATTTTGTTATATTTATATTTTTTGAGTAACCAATCTTTTATTTATTGTATTTTCTATTTTCTTTTGTAAAATTTTAATTTATTGTATTATATTATATTATATTTTTTAGCAAGAAAATTTTTTTATTTTTTGTATTTTATAAAAAAATTAGAAATAAAAACTTGAACTGAAAAATAAAATCTGAAATCTTCGTTATGAAGCTTTCAAATTATGCCTAAGGGTTCTCAAAATTTTGACATCAGTTTCATTTTTTTAGAAATGAAAAATATGTTACTAAACACAATTTTTACTGTGACTTTCAAAAAAATAAAAATGAAAGTTGAAATCTAGAATCGAAAGTTTTAACAGGGCCTTAATCTACTTCACCAACAAACATACATATTGACTAAGGACAAAAAAGTAATTTGGCTTTTCTGTTAAATGCTAATTGAGGGTTTGTCCTTAAGTATGTGTTTCTAATAGTTTAGGAGGTAAATTTGTAGTTCAAGGGGGTTTCTTGCAATATGGTAATAGTTGAGGAGGGTTTAATGCCCTTAACCCTTAATCTATTTAATATAAAAACTTGGTATAATAAGGACAAAAGATGCAATCTAACGGTCAAAAGTGATTAAAAAAGTAATCATGTGATCCAAAATGTCTTTTGCTATCTATGGCGAAGGAATATTATCTTCAGCATGATGGATCCTCACTCTGAGATTAATGTACCTTGTCAAGCCAGCTAAAAAGAAAAAGTATTTAGTAAATAATAAAAAAAATTATATATATCTACATTAGATCCACCTTATTTCAATCAATCAGTTAGCTTAATAATATTATCAACATTTTTGGATAGGAAAGGGCCTCGAGTAAAGACTATTGCTAAACGACTTGATTCTCAAAATCGAATTTGTGGCCATACATGTATGTTATTCGATCGAGCTGACCCAAAGAAGTCAATCGAGTCAACCACACCATTGAAAGTCTTTACCAAGCCAATGTGTAATGGATCTTATTTTGGTCATCTTTAATTGCTGCCAAGTGTTTGATTAATTCAATCATATGAGTCAATCGGTTTACTGATTAATTCAAATGACATATAGTATATTACATAAAAGACATTATTTGACAATGGGTGACTTTTTGCAATTATTAAAAAGCCTGCATTCAGTCATCCTTTATAGTGTATATATATATATATATATATATATATATATATATATATATATATATATATCTACACCCCCATATATATATACATGTTTGTATTATATGTGTTGATTTGTATGTTGATCCTTTTAAGAAGGGCAAGCTACAGGATTAGTTGTTAATGGTTAGTTAGATTAGAAAGAAAGTGTGAAATCAAACTTCAAAACCTCCTTAGATTATAAGAAAAATGCTTCAACCCTTTAATTAATCAAAGTGCTGGACTAAAAGCATCTAATCTTGATCGAGTCACGTGATGCAACTAAGATCATATAGCTGGGTTGCTTTACAATAATTATGTCTAGTGGTAAATGATGTGCATTTCAAACACATAAAAAAATGAGAAAGCAATATAACTATAAGTTTCATAAAGTCAATGTCGTATATGATACTTATATGATAAAATCACAGTGGTAATTTGAATTTTAACCTGAAATATTAGTCCGAGTTACAAGTTCGAATTCAACTTGAACAAAAAAATTTAAGAATTGATTAGGTTATGATTGATTTGCTTGGGTTCATCGTTGATTAGAATTGAGTTAAAAGTTAAACATTTCATACGTCGGATTCAAGCTGTATAATACACTATAATTTTTCTATATATATTACAAAACAGGAGAAAGCATAAAATATTCAAGAAAGGCTCATGTAATCTAATTACAAGTGTTTAAGAAAGCTGTATTGTATTGGTAGGTGACCCATTCATGCACTTTCCACTCAAATGTCTTTGAGAAATTACGCACCTTAAATAAATATTCTTGTTAAGGATGCGTGCACTAGTGGATAACGTTAAAATGTTATTAAACTGTTAATATATATGATGGTTAATCTTCATACCTATACATGTACGTATAGTACTTAATTCTTACCATATATCTGACTCCGTTCTTAAAATTGCTTAATTAATTTCTAGATGCTTGTGGTGATGGAAAACATGCCCGCGTTACATTATCAGAATGCTAAACTCAAAGAGATTTATAATAATAAAACCAGAGAATTTCTTATTTATTAGATATCACGTTGTTGAGAAATTACATTATTCTCTTCACTCTCAGTCGCTTTCTCAATCACACTAGTTCATATTGGTATACGTTACTCATAAACACAAGCACTAAAACACAAAATATTTATTCAATAAGTATATTATATAGTCCAGATATCTAGGGTACTCCTCTTCTCGATCACGGAGTGGTGATACCTGCATCAATGAAACAAGTAGTATATATCTAATTAGTAAATGTATATATTCCAATAATATATATATATATATATAGAGAGAGAGAGAGCTCACTGCCACACTTGAAGTTGTGAGGGACAGGCCTCCCACAACCTTCAATTTGCTTAACGATACGTTGGACATTTCCGATGAGAGCAGCCAGCTTAGCGGTAACAACAGGGCACACACACTCAACATGAGTGACCCTAATTCGCTCGCAACAATTAGGGGTGGGATTCTTCCCAAATATAATCGGTTTGCATGCGTTAACCAGAAGACGCTTCTCTTGGTTGCACTGACTCGGACTTATTTGACCATTTGCCATTGAAACCTCCCAAACACACACTACCATTACCACCAAAAACACCATTCCCACCCATGAACTTGACCTCAATATTCCTCCCATCTCTCTCTCTCTCTCTCTCTCTCTCTCTCTCTCTCTCTTGTTGTTTTGGTGCTGCAAAACTAATATAACAACTAGTCATATATATAGAGGAGATCAAATTCATGTAATGTACATATTTCCAATGCCATTTAGATCGACTAGACGTATGTATTGTCTTGTAGACTTGTGGTCTACACCTGCCTTGACGGGTTCAAAATTGAGCCTAACTTTACGTGTGAATTGAAAGAAATCTGAGGTTAAGATAGGGACAGGTTGGTTTTGATAAGAAACCAAAAACAAATCTTGTAACAATTATGTCTCTTTCATATTTTTTTTGGGAAAGGCAAATGGTAATTTTATAATAAAATATCACTGAACTTTCTTATGTTTCCTTGATCAGGATTGTGAAGAGTATGCTTTTTGAGTCTTTGTTTCATATACAATTAGAAGAAGAAAAGAAAATCATATATGACCTTCTTTCTATCTAATACTTTTTTCAGTTTTAATTATTTGCGGCAGGGACCATGGAGATTTATTTTTTTTTTTGGGTAGGGGATATTGAACATTATGAAACAATCTTTTTTCCTACTAACATGATAAATATATAGGACCTTAAATTATAATGCAAAGAATCAACTGCGAATATTCGATAAAATTCAGTCCAATGATCATACTTACTAGATTGCTTGTGACATGTGATTTTTGGTCTAAATTCGATCATTTAGATTCTGTTTTTACAATCAACGATACAAAATAATATCCAAAATTGTATAAAAATAGAGAAGAACTAGATTGAATTCCTAAATCAAAGAAAAAAAAGTGATATTATACTAATAATTATATCTATGCATTTAATAAATCCAAGAACAAATGTACAAATATATATATAGAATAATGTGTAAGTATATAAATGAGTGTTATACATATACAGAGAGAGGGGGTGGGTGAATATCTATATAACATTTCAGCTTTGAGTTTGAATTTCCCACTTAAATTTTTTTATCATCTAGCAGTCAAAAATTCTTAAAAATCTAATTTGACAGTTAAAAATATCTATGCCAATCTACAATTTAAATTTACTCTCCCAATTTTCAATCAACGGTCGTCATTAACCCACCCCTACTACATTATATATCAGACTCTCCCACTTTTTATTAATTTTATTTTGTTTCTCTCCTATTTTATCTCTCTCTCAGACCAAAATAGCGGCACCATTTTTTTTCTTCACTCTCTCTCTCTCTCTCTCCATGACCTCCTTCAAACGATGCACTCCGATTTGAATAGCTAGATCCAGCCACTCCGGTCTGACGACGAGCACCCTCCAGTCTAGCGACAAGCTGTTGGCTCGACTTGAACATTTTTTTTCTTCACACACACACACACACTCTCTCTCTCTCTCTCTTTCCATGACCTCCTTCAAATGATCCACTCCGGTTGGAACAACTAGATCTGGCCACTCTGGTCCGACGACGAGCAACTGCAACTGCCGCTAGAGCCATTGCTCGATCCTGGTCCGGCGTCAGCTCGATCTGGATGGAGAAGACAACAGGTTTGGCATGCTTTGACTGTTCAAGGTTTTTTTTTTTCATTTTGCCTTTAATAATATAAGGAGTGTTTGTTTTAGAAATGTATAACTTTAGTTTTACCATATCCTTTAGTTCTGATGGCAGACTCAAGTTCATGTAACTTATTTTTGACACATCTTATTTATATGGTAGATTTGTACGCTTCGTAAGCACACATGAAATTCTTGAGAGGTTTGTGCGAATCGAAGAAGAAATTTTGCAGATTGAGAGTTCTGTTCAATCTAATGAATCTTCAAATGCCAATATAGCAGGGCAGGCCAACAAAGGTATGATAGCTAAAATTCTAATAGCAAAACTTTACCTGATAGGTTGGAATTTGATTGCCTGTGTTCTACTCTCTGATTTATTCTCTTTGCAAATGTGTTGCACTATCTAACAATGCATATGCTCTTCCTGAAAGATCATGTATGAACCACATTTTAAATAAATTAATAAAACCTTGGGAAGATATTTTTACCACTTTCACTATAATATGTCAAATAATTCAAAAATTTTGCTCAAAAATAGGAACAGGAAAGGGTCTCAAGAATTTTTGCTTTTTTTTCTTTTCCAAATTCTAGGTGAATTGCTTTGTAATTTGTACCTGGTAAATGTTTTGTTGTGAAAAGATGTGGAATTGTATGGTTTTTTTTGTTTTCATCAACCACAGACCTATGCATCAAATTATAATTTTGATTCAGTCTCCATATTAATTTCGGTTATCTGGAAGTTTGTCAGTTGCCAATGCGATTACGAAGAAGTCAAATGATTCATGTAAGGTATTTCATTTATTTACATATCCTATATATAGATTAAATTGGGTAATTTTTTTTTTGGAAATGTATAACTTTAGAAATGTATAACTTCAATTTTACCATATCCTTTGATTTAATAATCTGTTTAGGCCTTCAACTGGGTAAATCGTTTTATTTTTGCGTAAATTTTATTTTTATTTTAATAGGGGTCTATCATTAGTTCCATGCTTCTTTCTCAGGTCTCTCTCTCATATTTAGTTATTTTTTCTCCCTTCTAGGTGCTTGATTTTAGTCTTTTTAGTTATGTAATTTCTTTTCTTTTTTTGATAAATTTTTTAGTTCTTTTTAGTTATGTAATTTCTTTTCTTTTTTTGATAAATTTTTTAGTTATGTAATTTCTTGAATACATTTTGTTGTAGATTTGTGGTTTATTAGGAATGATTGATTTATTAGTACTGAATTTGTGATTGTCAATTTGGATTGTTGTTCTTCTTCAGATTCTTCGAGGATTTAAAGTCTTTGAGGTAGAACGACACTCGTGTGGCGTGTTTGATGTTCTTCGTCTTCAGAACTTCGAGTGTTGGTCGAGGCAGAGGTTCGGCAGAGCTTTTGTGTTCCCTTGATCTCTCTGTCTCTATCTCCTTCTCTGTGTCACCTCCTCTCCCCTGAATGTGTAGGGTGACCTTGTATTTATAGGCAAAAGGGTGGGGGTTTAATTTGGTAACTCCTCATTAATTGTGCCAACATCCATAAAGAAAAGATTTTGCCTCCTTTTATATGAAAATAAATTAAATTTAAATTTGAATTATCACATATGTTTTTTAAAGGCCTGAACCTTCAAGATTTTGACATATGTCCTTTGACGGGACCCGTAATCATAGAATTAAATTGATCAAAAGTGTTTGACTTATTGACCAATCTGATGGTGATTAGACCATCACAAAATTTACGTGTCTACAAATTACCCCCACTTCAAGTCTCGCAGTATATTGAGATTGTCACGTTTTTAAAGCGGGACTTGAAGTATTTAATTTTTGCAATTTTTTTTTTAAAACAGAATTGGAGTCTTGAGAATTCTATTACAAATAGAAAATTTTTTTTTGTCCAAACAAAATTAGAAATTTGAGAATCCTATTAGAAATAGAATTTTTTTTTCTTGTCCAAACAAAATTGAAAATTTGAGAATCTTATTAGAAATAAGATTTTTTTTTCTTGTCCAAACAGAATTGAACATTTGAGAATCCTATTAGAAATTGGATTTTTTTTCTTGTCCAAACAGAATTGGAGACTTGAAAATCCTATGTCAATTAGGATTTTTTTTCTTGTCCAAATAGAATTGAAAATTTGAGAATTTCAGAAAATAATTGAGAGAAGTCCCACGAATTGAGAATACTTGAGAGAAGTCCCTCAAGTTGATACTGAAAGGAACTTGAAAGAAAATCACACCTAACAACTGTAAGTTGTTCTTTTCTTCTTCTTTTTTTTTTCCTTCTCTTCTCTTCTTCTTCACGCCAGTTTCTTTTTCTTTTTCTTCTCTTCTCTTTTTCTTCACGCCAGTTTCTTTTTCTTTTTCTTCTCTTCTCTTCTTCTTCACGCTAGTTTCTTCTTTCTCCCATTTCTTCTTATTCTTCTTCTTTTTTCTTTTTTTTTTAATTTTTTAATTTTCTTTTTTTCTTTTTTTTTCCTTCTTTCTTTTTTTCTCTTGTAGTATGTCTCTGTAATATAAACTTGCAGACTAAAATGTTCACTTGTGTAACAATCTCGAAGAAGATGTGACCGCAGTTTGCACAAGTGTATTTATGTGACTATTTTTGAAGTCTTTGACTGTGTGTACAATTGCGCTCTTGTGCACCAGTTTGGAAGGCGTGATTTGGAAGGCTCTGACTGTGTGTACAATTGCGCTCTTGTGCACCAGTCTGGAAGGCGTGATTTGGAAGACTTCAGTCTGGAAGGCGTGATTTGGAAGACATCATTCTGGAAGGCGTGATTCGGAAGACTTCAGCTGTGTGTACAATTGCACTCTTGTGCATCAGTTTGATGGCGTGATTTAGAAGACTTCAGTTGTGTGTACAATTGCGCTCTTGTGCACCAGTCTAGAAGGCATGATTTGGAAGACTTCGGCTGTGTGTACAATTGCACTCTTGTGCACCAGTCTGGAACACGTGATTTGAAAAACTCCGACTGTGTGTATAATTGCACTCTTGTGCACCAGTCTGGAAGACGTGATTTGGAAGACTCTGACTGTGTGTACAATTGCGCTCTTGTGCACCAGTCTAGAAGGTGTGATTCGGAATACTTTAGTTTAGAAGGCATGATTTGGAAGACTCCAACTGTGTGTACAATTGCGCTCTTGTGCATCAGTCTGAAGGCGTGATTTGGAAGACTCCAGCTGTGTGCACAATTGCGTTCTTGTGCACCAATCTGGAAGGTGTGATTTGGAAGACTCCAACTGTGTGTACAATTGTGCCCTTGTGTATCAGTCTAGAATGCGTGATTTGGAAGACTCCGACTGTGTGTACAATTGCGCTCTTGTGTATTAGGCTGGAAGGCGTGATTTGGAAAACTCCAACTGTGTATACAATTGCACTCTTGTGCACCAGTCTGGAAGACGTGATTTGGAATACTCTAATTGTGTGTACAATTGCGCTCTTATACACCAGTCTGGAAGGCGTGATTTGGAATACTCCGACTGTGTGTACAATTGCGCTCTTGTGCACCAGTCTGGAATGCGTGATTTAGAAAACTTCAACTGTGTGTACAATTGTAGTCTTGTGTACCAGTCTAAAAGACGTGATTTGGAAGACTCTGACTGTATGTCTAATTGCACTTTTGTGCACCAGTCTGGAAGGCGTGATTTTTTTTTTGCAGACAGTTTATACTCGTGTCAGGGAGTATCACAAGAAAAATCTCTTTTTTTTTTTTATGACTGAACTCGAAACAAACCTCCAAGCTGCCTACGTACCCTTAACAGGGATCAAGTCATTTACGTAGTTCAGATTAACAAACTCAAATTTTTTTTTTGGGCCAGACACAGTTTATACTCGTGCGGGCCAGGAGTGCAGCGCAGTTTAGGCTCATGCGATCAGGAGCACTCCTTCTTTGATTATTCTTTAACTATGCAAGATTCAGAAGACAGTCCAAACTTGCGTTGAAAAGTGTGAACCAACTCGGCATCAATTAGAAGATTTCTTTCTTACTTTATTTCTTCATTATACTCTTCTTGTATTTGAGAAGAAACATTTACTTCGAACTCGTCTCCCCACCCAAAAGATAGAGGTATTTCATTTGTCATGGTCCATGTAGGTGGATTGAATCTCACCCAGTATGCTTTCATTCCACTGCGAGATTCGATCCAGACAGCATCTACGGGTTTCGGTTCCCACACTTTTCCTTCTTCTAGTCTTTTGATTTTTCGAGCCTCTCGTTCCATTTGGGATTGTAGATGATTTTGTTCTTGTTCCTCATTTTGCAGTTTTAGACTTTTACTTTGGTGCTTGTCGATGACATGTTGGGAAGAAATTACTTGAGCTGTCATTTGTATATTTCTAGCCACTAATTCCTGTGAGATCTTTTTAGAACCATTCCCTTCTTAAGCATTCTTCTTTAGCCTCCAAGTAAGTACATTTTTTTATCCTTTCCATTGGAAGTTGTTTGATGAGAACTTGAAGAATTACCTTCATAATGCTTCTTTGATGCAAATCCTTACAATTTGTCACTTTCGTTATGCCTTGATTTTTCTTGTTCCTTTTTTGAGACCTCTTTCTTATTTTGAGGTTTGAGAAATTGTGTAGGTCTTTTTAAAGGACATGCGTGAATCTTGCTCCCTTGCCAAGAGTATTTCATATAAGAGAGTTGAGAATGAATCTTGTATGGAGGGTTTGCCCCCTGTTTGTCTAGTCTTCTACCAAGGTTTTCTTGACTCAATGCCTTATGTAACTAAGAACCTTTAGATGAAGTCACCGAAATAACATGATGTGTTTCTTGATACAATTCTTTAGAGACGATGCTTGTGACATAAGATGTATCTATTTCATCGTCCAAGTTAATAAGTATTTTGTCTTCCTCTTCAGACTCAACCCTTTTATCTTTAAGACAGTTGTCAGATATATTGGGAAAGACAAAAGCCTTTGCACCACTACTTGTTATGCTGAGCTCCATATCATGGGCATGAGTAACCAGTTCTTCAAATCTACGAGGCCTGATTCCTTGTAGAATGTAGAGAAGCTCCCAGTGCATGCCTTGCATACACATTTCGATTGTTGAGACTTCAGAAAGACGATCTTTACAATCAAGACTTAGCGCTCGCCAGCAGTTGATATAGTCGACCACAAGCTCGTCATTCATTTGTTTAGTGTTAGTGAGTTCTAGCATGCTTACTATTCTACAAGTACTATAGAAGCGGTTGAGAAACTCTTGCTCTATTTGCTCCCAACAGTCAATACTCCCAGTTTTGAGGTCTATGTACCAATCAAATGTATTTCCTTTGAGGGAACAAACAAATTGCTTGACTAAGAGGTGCCCTTTGGTGCTAGCGTTATTGCAAGTCTCGATAAAATGAGCGACATGTTGTTTAGGATTGCCCTTTCCATCGAATTATTGAAGCTTGGGAGGTTGATACCCAGCTAGCATCCTCATGTTGTCAATTCGTCTTGTATAAGACTTCGAATACATGAGTGAGCTTTGAGAAATACCGCCATACTGTGTCTTGATCGTGTTAGTGATCATGTCTTGAAGTTGTTGAACAGATAACAAAGCGATAGAGGGAGCCAAACTAGGATGATTTGCCTTTTGTTCGGAAGTGCTTGCATGGTGAGCCTTGTTTGTTGTGATCCCTTGTGGTGTGAAACTGGGAGGGTGTGAGAGTTCTTGACTTGACTCCTTAGATTTCTGAGCTTCTAACTTATTCATGAGGGAAACAATCTCCAAGTCTTTTTCTTCAACAGTTTTGGTGAGCTTTTCAATAGCGCGAGCCATGATCGCAAGTTGTTCCTCTACGACTGCTGTATCGGTCATAATAACTTGCATGTTTATTGATTGTGATTGAATTTCGGAATCTAAGTGCCTTGGAGAAATCAACTCTCTCGGGGATCCGGGGGGAAGAAATTGAGCGCGATCCCATATTCGAATTAGAATCTGACATAGAACGAGATGAGCGTGGTGACATGTCTTTTAGAAAATAGCCTTCAGAAACTGAAGGAACTTTTTCAAGACTCATGTTGTTGAATTTTATCATCCTCAAGGACTCGAGAGTGATAAATAAATAATGAGCTTTTGTACTTGCAGGCTTGGTCGAGTTGACATCCGCTATGCTTTGTTTCTGTGCTAGAAAAGCGGGTGCCTTTGTTTTGGTATGAGTTGTTGGTCCTGTAGAGGTGCTGCTACCACTTCATGGAGCCATAACATTCTTAGTGTTTTTCTTAACGAGAGAGTTATTGATTGTTGCAACGGCAACATTCTTTGAGCCTTGACCGAGTTGAACCTTCTTGGGGGCCATCGATGCAAGTGAGGAAAATATTTGATGAATTGATTAAGGAGATAGAGATGAGAGGTAGAGAGGTCCCACCGGGCGTGCCAGAAATTTGTACACACAAATTTCGTGTTCAAAAATCTAGGAACGAAAATGAGTGACAAACAGTCCATTTTATTAATTTCAGAAAAAGGGGTACAATTCTCTGTGGTCGATTCTTTTACAACAAAGAATCTTCCTCTAATTTAATCTCCTTGATGTTTGATGCAAGTGCTTCAAAAGTTTGTTCTTGAACCGGTAGTGATGAGCTTTATTCAAATCTTCAAGATTGAGGAAAGGCTTGACGGAATTTTCGATCGATGGCCGATAGAGCTTGATCTCGAATGATGGATTGAAAGTCTTCGAAGAAGAACGACACTTGTGTGGCGTGCTTGTTATTCTTCGTCTTCAGATTCTTTGATGGTTGAAGGTCTTAGAAGAAGAACGACACTTGTGTGGCATGCTTGTTGTTGTTCTTCTTCAAATTCTTCGATGGTTGAAGGTCTTAGATGAAGAACGACACTTGTGTGGCGTGCTTGTTGTTGTTGTTCTTCAGATTCTTCGAGGATTTAAAGTCTGAAGTAGAACGACACTCATGTGGCGTGCTTGATGTTCTTCGTCTTCAGAACTTTGAGTGTTGGTCGAGGCAGAGGTTTCTATAGAGCTTTTGTGTTCCCTTGATCTCTCTGTCTCTGTCTTCTTCTCTATGTCACCTCCTCTCTCCTGAATGTGTAGGGTGACCTTGTATTTATAGGCAAAAGGGTGGGGGTTTAATTTGGTAACTCCCCATTAATTGTGCCAACTTCTATAAAAAAAGAGATTTTGTTTCCTTTTATATGGAAATAAATTAAATTTAAATTTGAATTATCACACACGTTTTTAAAGGCCTGAACCTTCAAGATTTTGACACATGTCCTTTGACGGGACTCGGAATCGTAGAATTAAATTGATCAAAAGTGTTTGACTTATTGACCAATCGGATGGTGATTAGACCATCACAAAATTTATGTGTCTAGACCCACATGATCATATGATAGTTTGAGATAACCTGTAATTTGTTTTTTTATTATGAAATTATTATTATTATTTTTTATAAAAAAAATATTGTTATAAATTTGTCTTATGAGATACTGATATAAAAGTGTGTGTGTATATATATATATATATAGGTCAGTGTGCAAAATAGCAATGTGGGGATGAGAAGGGATTAACAATGATGAGTGTTATTTATTACAAGGGTTGTTACTTATTGTGTTGTTATATAATGGATAGTGAAGCACCAATTAATAGGAGACTTTACCGATTCTCAACTGACACAAGATTTATATTTAATTATTATCTAAATTAAATGTTAGACCTTTCATTTCTAGTCAGTTACAAAAGGACTATGTATATATATATATATATATATATAACAATAGATCTTTCTTGCTTTTGGATATAACATTTGGTCATTCAAAAGTTAGAGAGAGAAAAGGGAATGAGAGAAAAGTCTAATTGACAGAGGAAAAGAGGTACAACAGGTAGGGGATTTAAGGGGTACTCTATCCCAAGTACTCTGAAAAAAATTCTTTGTTGAAAGACAAGAGGCCTACAGGAGAGACGTAGAATAAGCTTTGGGGTCTTACAGATCAAGTGACCAATCACGCAAGAACTTGTGCGTTTTTAGGAGAGAGATGACTTATGCCTCATAATGAAAACGTGCATCATCTTTCACAACATGATCATTGAAGATGAACACCACAGTAACGTTGGAACATAGACTCCGCTACTGATTGAGAACATCCCTCCAGCCAATTTTAGCTAATACTCATCTATTTTTGCAGCACAAATCTGTTCTCGCCAACGCCAGATTCATGACAAAGATTTAAATACGCAGTTGAGGAAAGATTTGATAGAAAAATTGTGAAACCACTCTTATAATTTATGTTGTAATTTTATGCTTTTATGCTATGAAGTTTTATGTAATAAAAGTTTATAAATACAATGCTTTCCAATTTAAACAATATTTTAAGCACTTTTTTCACTATTTTTTTTAGAAAAAAATAAATGTGGGCCATTATTGGCCAATATAGCCGTTGCAAAATGTTATTTAATATTTTATACTTATTTTATTTCAAAAAAATATACCAATTACCAAACAATCTCCAGCAAAGCCGTTTTGGCCATTTTCGGGAGCCAAATAAGCCCTTAGCCACTGTTGGCGTTTGGCCTTCACGTGCAAGATAAAAACAAAAAAATAAAGCAGTGCAATACATGCGCCTAATAAAATTTAAAAAAAAAAGGTCGAACCCAAATGCAACATTCTCCAATCGGGGAAAGGCTGGGGGAATTCCCCCAGCCCAAGCGCGACCCCCAAATGGGGCCCACCACTTAAGCGACCCCAATGTGATGCTTGGCCTGCCAAAAAGCTATAAATCAGGCACTTCGAGGGCCGGACGGAGTTGTTCTTAATAGTTTATTATAATAGTTTAGTGAATAAGATTAAGTGGAGCTTATTTTAAATATTACTTTTTCAATTAATTGTTATATACCAATAGTCTTTCTGTAAGTATTAATCATTCCAACTCTTGCTACTTGCGACAAAACTAATCTGAATGTAAATTTACCTTCTGCTTTTTGTTTTTTTACATTTGGTTGTGTTTGCATTCGAAAGTTCATTATTGTGAGATGATGTTATTCGTCCATTTCTTTCAAAAAAAAAAAAAAACAAGAAGAAGCTAAAGAGTTCATGGATTTTTGTTATTGACAACTAAGAGCTAGGTTCATCGCTCCTTTTAACCTCTTCGAAAAGAAGGAATTTTACATTCCACTCTCTCTCTCTCTCTTTCCCTCTCTCTCTCTCTCTATATATATATAAGAAATAAAAATGTCCAACTCATACCAAATAAAAAAGAATAGTCAATTCCCGAAAAAATAAAAAAAGAACAGTCAGGTTGTCTTCAAACCCGGCTTTGGTGCTACCCTCAAGTCTCAACTGTTTGGTCTATATAAGAATCTTATAGACTGGCCGGCTTCTTATACTGGAAAAAGGCATTTCTGTTTACACCAAATTTCCAACTTTATAGTCCATATGTAAGTGAAGTTCTGAGAGACAGAGTACTGCTAGCTAGTTGGTGCTTGACAGTACAGTGAGTGATATATATATATATATATATATGAGAAAATGACGATATGGTCAGTTGGAATAATATTGTGTATTGTTGTAGTATTGGTTAGCATAGCAATAACTCAGTGGATTCACAAGTGGAGAAACCCCGGATGCAATGGAATTCTGCCCCCAGGTTCCATGGGTTTCCCTCTCATTGGAGAAACCCTACAATTACTTGCTCCCAGCAACTCCATAGATCTCCATCCATTCATCAAGAAAAGAATTCATAGGTACTCATACATCCTTTCTTTTTCTTTTTCTTGTTCTTTTTCTTTGAAGGTAATATATACGTAACTTTTGTTTCTATAGCTCGCCTTCCATTCAAGTGATACCAAGAAAAAATGGAGAGCTTACACGAGTTGGAAATATTACATAAGTAACCCGGGATATTGTATACTTAATTTCTTCTCCTCCTTCCGACAGTGGTGCGACCGAGTTGAGAGTGTGCCTACCTTAATCACTGTGAAGTTGTGACCTAAACTTTGTTTCCGCCCTCTTGTAGGTCGTGGACTGGGTCGCAGACCCTCTCGTAATCTAGCATACAAGGGTGATAGGATTTATGGTGCACTAAAAGCCGTTTTAGAGAGAGAGGCAAAGGGTTTAGGGACTTGAAGCTTGTTTTCTTCGCAAACTCTTTTACCGGATTTTCACCATAGACATAGGCTTTAAGCCGAACTATATAAATTTTTATGTTATGTGTTGTGCATGTTTATTTTTCTATCATGTTTCTTGATAGTGTTCTTAATTTCAAAGTGTTTGTCGAGACAATCACCAACCATAAAAGAAAATAATATATATGTGTGTGTGTGTAAGCCTGGTTTTTTTTTTTCTTTATTTCTTTTTTCTCCCTTAATTCATTTTTAAGATTAAAAAAAAAGTGCATTATAACATGTTCATGCATAAGTGGTGTGTTGTGTTGGGAGGAGAATGTTGCAAAAATTATAAAAAGGGTAATGCTACTCAGGCAAAATTCGTAGGCAGAATTCATAGGCAAAAAGTTTTATATCCATTGGATGTATGTGGTAGGTCCCACCACATACACTCACCCTTATAAAAAAGAAGATCAAACACACAAGCAAATACACAGATTTACAAGGTTCACCCAAAATATTGGGTTATATCATTAGTTTTACAAGGTTTTACTATGATGAGAAAAACATGATACAATTATAGAGAGTTTAGACTGAATATATAAGTACCTCCTAGGACTACATTACTGAGTGTTGAGTATAGGCACCTCCTAGGAGTACTACATTCCAGAGAGTTGAGCCAAAGTGTATAGTATAATCAGGCTCCACACTTCCTATCAGAGAAGACGATGCTGGAAGATCCGAGTCAGATGGTGCTGAACTGTCAGATAACACATTAATGACGCTGAGATACCTTGAGTTGGCAGATCAGCGCAAAGATGGCAGGAAGTCGTGATCTTGTCCTTAATTTGGGCAGTTTTGGGTGCATTTCGGTATTTTGGCCATAACTTTGGCTACGTCTATCAAAATCACTCTTATGACCCCAATTCGGAAAGCTCTCTTCGGCATCCACATCGTGGGCACCAAGCAAAGCTGGGTGTATATTTTTCGAGCCCAAAATCCGCTATTTTTCCTTTCGAATCCCCATTTTTAGTTTTTTTTTTCTTTTATAGTAATATTTTCTTTTGTCGTTTAAATAATGATTCTGAACTCAGTTTGGGCCAGATTTTTGACAGCTTACTTATTTTATTTCTTATTTGATTTTGGCATGATTATTGAGATTTTGCTATTTTTGGTAAGATTCCGAAATTTATTATTTTTCAGCTATATAGCCCGACTTGTGGGCTTATTTGAGGTCAACTTTGATTTTGAATAATAATTTGAATACCAGAGGCTTTTTTATCTAAGTTTTTGGGCGATTCTCTTGCGTTCTTCTCTGTGAATTGCCTGTTGACCCTAGCCTACAGAATAATCACTATTCTGTCCGACGTCAGGAGACAGAGACAACAGCCTCTTCGTGCAGAACTAAAGTAGCCTCTATCTTACTCTCTCCTAACTCCGCAAAAATGGGCGTCTCGTGCGTTGGGCCTTTTTTCTTTTTTTCTGCACAAAGGTGGCTAGTATGAGAACCAAAATTGCATCCCCACACACGCAAGCAAGAGTTTTTTTTTTTCTCATCATTTATTAAAGCAGTATGTATTGGCTATAATATTGACAGTTTAACTGCAATAATCACAATTAGTGAATTGAATTTATGTTAATCTTGCAGGTATGGACCAATATTCCGAACTAGTTTGGGTGGTCGGCCTGTTGTAGTATCAGCTGACCCCAAATTCAACCATTCCATTGTTCTACAAGAAGGGAAGTCAGTTGAAATGTGGTACCTGGACACATGGTCCAAGCTGTTTGAACAAGATGGCGAATTCGGGACAAATGCAGTGGGAGCCATTCATAAATACGGACGAAGCATACTTTTGAATCACTTTGGTTCAGACCCCCTCAAGGATAAATTACTCACTCAATTACAAGAAATGATTTGCAAAACTCTACACACTTGGTCATGCCAGACATCTATTGAAGTCAAACATGCAGTTTCAATTGTAAATATATATATATACAATATACATATATATACTCTATTTCACAATTAAAATCTGCTGGTGTTGTATATAACTTGTCATGTTCTGTTAATATTGCAGATGGTTTTTGACTTCACAGCTAAGCATTTGTTCGGTTATGATTTTGAAAATTCATCAGAGAAGATGAGTGAAAAGCTCACTCATCTTTTAGATGGGCTAGTAACCATTCCTTTGAACATCCCTGGTACCACATACCATAAATGCTTGAAGGTTATTTACAAGAAGAAAAAAAAAAAGATGAAACTTTATCATCCAAATTGTGGATTTGCTTTAATTAAAAAAGTTGAGATAGTTGTTGATTTAATAATGTCTTATGTTCATGGATCCAGGAGGGAGGCAAGGTAATAAGCATGATCAAGGAGAAGCTAAAGGAGAAAAGAAATTCACCTGAGACATGCCAAAGAGACCTCCTCGATGAAGCAGTCAAAGATCTCGACACGCAGAAGTTCCTGAAGGAGGACTTCATAGTCGGATTAATTTTTGGATCTTTATTTGCCAGTTTTGAGTCCATTTCATCGGCAATCTCATTAGCTTTCAAGTATCTTTCAGAGAACCCTTCAGTGGTGGAGGACCTGAAAGTAAGTAAGAATAGCTACAGTTTCAAAGGTTTTTCAAGCTGGCCGTCTTCTACATGGATATATAAATAATGTATACTTAAATTTTATATTTTGATGATAATTCAGGTTGAGCATGAAGCAATCCTCAAGAACAGAGGAAATTTGGATTCCATGCTCACATGGGATGAATACAAATCCATGACTTTTACAGTTCAAGTCAGTTTTACCAAACATCTCAACAATTTTCACTCTTCTGATATATATGAAAGAATCATATTATCTAGAGTCTAAACTAACTCGCCGGGATGATGAAATTACAGGTTGTGAATGAAATTCTTAGGTTGGGAAACGTCGCTCCAGGGTTGTTACGAAGAACACTGAAAGATATTCAAGTGAATGGTATACTTACACTAAATTAAATTCAATCTCTTTCATTCTGATTATGAGATAGATGTATGTTGTTCTGACTTCTGACATCCAAAATAAAAAGGCCTAATAATACTAAATATTGAACCATTGCTTTCCAGGTTATACAATTCCAGCAGGCTGGACTATTTTGGTTGTCACTTCTGCTCATCATCTGAATCCAAACACCTTTAATGATCCACTTGCATTCAACCCGTGGCGTTGGAAGGTGCATAATTCAAATTTTTTTTTGTAATGTTCAAACCTTTTCATATAATGTTCTAATTTTCAGTGGCATTGTGTTGCATAAATCTTTAACACAATGTTCTTCTTGATTATTTGATGAAATATAGGACTGTGATTCAGTTACTATATCTAAGAATTTCAACCCTTTTGGTGGAGGAATAAGGCAATGTGCAGGTGCAGAGTACAGTAAGGTGTTCGTGTCCACATTTCTCCATGTATTGGTCACCAAATATAGGTAAAAAAAATTCTGGTTGTTTTGCATGTACAAGGACGGCAGCCAAACATGTTCATCCGAGTATTTCATTGAATCCTAATAGTTTTTGAAAAAATCAATTCTTTAATAGGTGGACAAAAATCAAGGGGGGAGAAGTTGGTCGAAAACCATTTCTACATTTTGAAGATGGCATTCATATTAAAGTTTCAGAGAAGCATGATTGAAGAATTCCTTATTCGAGGCAGTGTTAATGACTACTTGTTACATGAACTGTTGTTGTGGTTTTGTGTTTTGTTTTTAATCTTCTATCTTCTAGAGAGATTGTGTATCTACCATGTCTAATAAGAAACTATACTAGAGCTGTAAATTCGGCAGGGTTTGCCCAAGTGCAGCTTGTTGGATTTGAATTTCCAAGTGAGACTGTAATACCCTTCTCTTTTTTGGGATAAATGCAGAGATTTTATAAACAACAGCTATCAAACTCTGGTACAGAGGATATATGCACATGGTACCTAGCTTGAAAGCTGTGAAAGCTTCAGATTTCTCAAACAAAAAATAGATCCATGTCGTTCGACAAAAATCATCAATAAAAGAAATAAAATATTTGGGTTTATTGGTCCACATATATCAGAATGGATCAACTCCAATGGCTTCTGCGCTCTCCATGCCTTGCCTTTTGGAAACTTCTCACAATGTTGTTTGCCAACAACACACTCTTCACATAGTTTGGAGGGAGGAGTAATCTGAGGAAGACTAGTTACCGTGTTCGTCTCCACTGGCACAGTCATGCTTGACCAGGAGATTGACCCCAATTCCAAAGAGGAATTAGACATTGCCTCTATCCCCATGGAGGAGAATGAGCACGAGCAGGATGAGGAGGACCCCAAGCTATCGGGTTTGAGGTTTGGGTCATTGAACTTGGGCGCTTCTTGTCTGGCGTTTCATTCAAGAAAGTCTTCCAAGAAGAATGAAAATGGAACTGGAGATGATGATGAAGATGAATTTCTGCCAACAGCTTTTGGCAGGAAGATCAAGGAGGGTGCCCAGCAGCGGCGCGAGAAAGGATCAACTCCACTGGCTTCTGCGCTCTCCATGCCTTGCCTTTTGGGAACTACTCACAATGTTGCTTGCAACAACACACTCTTCACATACTTTGAAGGGAGGAGTAATTTGAGGAAGATCAGTCACCATGTTTGTAGTAACCCTTGTGGACGGGTGTGAGTGGGCGGGTGTGAAGATAGACACTAGGTTGAGCTACCACACTGATAGGGTATAGAGTGCTCAGTCTCATATCGCCTGGGTGTGGAGAAGGGGATGTGCTTATATGTAGTATGTTCCCTTCAAATGGTATGAGGCCTTTTAGGGTAAAACTTAAGAGCAAAACCGTGTAGGCTTAGGCCCAAAACGGACAATATCATACCATGTGTTGGAGTGGGATATTACAATTGGTATCATAACCTGAACTCAGCTGGAAGTGTGCTGATAAGGACGTCGGGCCTTGTAGGGGGTGGATTGTAGTAACCCTTGTGGACGGGTGTGAGTGGGTGGGTGCGAAGACAAACACTTGGCTGAGCTACCACACTGATAGGGTATAGGGTGCTCAATCCACATCGCCTAGATGTGGAGAAGGGAATGTGCTTATATGTAGTATGTTCTCTTCAAATAGTATAAGGCCTTTTGGGGTAAAACCCAAGAGCAAAACTGTATGGGCTTAAGCCCAAAGCGATCTATATCATACCATGTGTTGGAGCAGGGTATTATAGTAACACACTGACAAGGTACAGGGTGCTCAATCCCATATTGCCTGAGTGTGGAGAAGGGGATGAACTTATATGTAGTATGTTCTCTTCAAATGGTATGAGGCCTTTTGGGGAAAAACCTAAGAGCAAAATCATGTGAGCTTAGGCCCAAAGCGGACAATATCATACTATGTGTTGGAGCAGGGTATTACAGTTGGTATCAGAGCCAGAACCTAGTCGGAAGTGTGCCGACAAGGACGTCGGGCCTCGCAGGGGGGTGGATTGTAGTAACCCTTGTAGATGGGTGTGAGTGAGCGGGTGTGAAGATAGACACTGGGCTGAGCTACCACACTGACAGGGTACAAGGTGCTCAATCCCACATCGCCTGGGTGTGGAGAAGGAGATGTGCTTATATGTAGTATGTTCTTTTCAAATGGTATGAGGCCTTTTGGGGTAAAACCCAAGAGCAAAATCGTGCAGGCTTAGGCCCAAAGTGGACAATATCATACCATGTGTTGGAGCGGGGTATTACAATGTTCTTCTGAGAAAGAGTCTTCAATATATTGAAATTCAAATGGCTATAATGAAAATGCCAAAGCCACATTGATTATTTTTGTCGAAAAATATGGATCTATTTTTTGCAGGACAAATCTGTAGCTTTCACAACTTTCAAAAGCTTCAAAGCCTAGGTGAAAAATGAAGTTAAGAGAGCCATTAAAACTCTCTAAAGTGATTGTGGTGGAGAATATATGTCACACGAATTTGTAAATTTTTGTGATGAGCATAGATTTAAAAGACAATTGGCAGCAGCCTACACACCTCAGCAAAATGGTGTATCAGGGAGGAAAAATTGGACTATTCTAAACATGGTGAGAAGCATGGTGGAAAATGGAAGAATTTTAAAAAAAAATTTGGCCAGAAGAAGTAAATTGGAGTGCTCATGTTTTAAATCGGAGTCCTGCATTTTTCGTTCAAAACATGACTCCAGAAGAAGCTTGGAATGGACGAAAATCAGTCGTTGATCACTTCAAAGTTGTTGGGTGCATTGCATATACACATAATTCAGATGAGAAGAGGAAGAAGCTATATGACAAAGGCAAAAAATGTGTTTTTCTTGGAATCAGTGAATATTCAAAAGTTTACAAACTATTCAATCCCATCACAGGTAAGATTGTTATAAGTTGAGATGTTGTTTTTGATGAAGAAAATACATGAAATTGGACTGGAAAAGATGCAGGGTAGCATCAAATACCTGTGAATTTCGAAGAAAAAGAAGTAGAAATGCAGGGGCAATCAACTCTTTTTGATGTTCTTCTGTTGTTGCAATCAGATCAATGGTCGCAACAGCC
This sequence comes from Cornus controversa, assembly GCA_026545225.1. NCBI lineage: Eukaryota > Viridiplantae > Streptophyta > Magnoliopsida > Cornales > Cornaceae > Cornus > Cornus controversa. Next base: position 1,630,064 of record CM048853.1, on the reverse strand, counting down.
ACTTAATGATAGTGAAGCCCAGGCAATAGGCAAAAGCTCTCGATCTCAATGAATCAAGAAGAGACTAGCATGGATGAAGGATTATATAGACGATACTCTTGCTCATTCTGCTTTATTATTAGATTGTGATCCAATAACATTCCAAGAAGTTGTCAAAGATTCAAAATGGCAAAATGCCATAGATGATGAGATCAGATCTATTGAGAAAAACAACACATAGGAGCTGTCAAAACTTCCGAAAGGGCAAAAATCCATCGGTGGTGTTAAATGGGTTTATAAAACTAAGTTGAACAAAGATGGCAGAGTTGAAAAATATAAAGCCCAACTCGTTGTAAAGGGATACAAGCAGGAATATGGCGTTGATTATAAGGAAGTTTTTGCTCCCATTGCTAGGCATGATACAATTCGAATGATGGTGTCATTGGTAGCACATAATTCTTGGTCTATCTGTCAATTGGACTTGAAATCAGTCTTTCTACATCGTAATATAAATGAGTAGGTTTATATTGATCAGCCCCCTAGTTATCTACAACAAGGAAGTGAAAAGAAGGTGTACAGGTTGAAGAAGGCTTTATACGGGCTAAAACAAGCACCTAGATCTTGGTACAACCGTATAGATATTTATTTTGCTAAAGCAGGATTCCAAAAATGTCTATATGAACATACTCTCTTTATTAAACTTGGAGTTGCAAAAAAAATTCTAATTGTTTGTTTATATGTAAAATATTTGATCTCCACAAGAAATGATCTAGCAATGTTTGAGGATTTTAAAAGGTCCATGATGACTTCAAGATGATTGATATAAGGATGATGCACTATTTTATTGGTATCGAAGTAGTGCAATCAACAACTGGTATTTTCATCACACAAAAGTAGTATACTTTGGAGATTTTGGGCAAGTTTCAAATGATGGATTGCAACTCAGTTGGAACTCCAATTGAACAAGGTTTGAAGTTCACAAAGGATTATTTTGAAGGAAAGAAGGTTAACAGTACGTTATACAAGCAAATTGTTGGAAGCTTGATATACTTAACAACAACTAGACCTGACATTATGTTTGTTGTAAGTCTTATTAGTAGGTTTGTGGAATGTCCAACTGAGCTTCATCTCCTTGCTGCAAAAAAAGTCTCGCGCTACTTGAAAGGTACACTTGATTTTGGTATTTTTTATCAAAAAGGAAAGGATCAGATCTTGTTGGCTTCAGTGACAGTGATTATGTAGGAGACTTAGAGGGTAGAAGAAGTACTTCTGGTCATGGTCATGTATTTATGCTGTGTTCAGGGGCTATATTGTGGGTATCAAAGAAGCAACAAGTTGTTACCTTGTCTACAACTGAAACAGAGTTTATAGCAGCAGTTTCTTGTGTATGTCAGGCTATTTGGTTGCAAAGAATAGACGAGTTGTTGCATTATTTCCAGTAGGGACCTATACAAATTTATTGTGACAATAGTTCAACCATTAAACTCTTTAAGAATCCAGTTTTACATGGTAGGAGCAAGCACATAGATGTGAGATACCATTTCTTTCATGATCTCACAAATGAAAGAGTCATTGAATTGGTTTATTGTCGTAGTGAAGACCAGGTTGTAGATAATCTAACCACGCCTCTCAAATTGGCTACATTTGTGAAGCGACGTGCTTTACTTGGTATTTGTTCGGCTTCTAGTTTAAAGTGATTGTATGAATAACATTCAGTTTAAGGGAGGGTGTTAAGGTTTTATTTTGTTATGTTTTATTTAGAAGAATAAATGTTGGAGTCCTATTCTATAGGAAATTGGATGTGCTTTACCAATTCCTTAGGGAGAACCCATAAGTTTAGGAGTTGTTAGTCATGGGTTAGTTTTTGCTTATTTTGTGCAAAGTTTGTTTAAATTATTTTCTATTTAAGTTGATTGATCTCATCAATAATATATACTTAAAAATTTAGATAAAAAAAAAACATGAAAAGAGTTGCACAAGGAAGCGATGAAGTCGAGCACCAGAGTTTAAACTCGAGAAGAGGGATGTGTAAGCCAATTGTGAAGGATGAGAATCTAGTCTGGACGGTCTTAATTCGTAGTCGGAATAACCTATTTGGTGTCATCTTAGCATGCACAATTAACTCCCTTTTAGGATTATGGATTTCACAAGCTCCTTTGATTGTAGCCACATAACCTTTCTCTTGCAGTTGTCCCACACTTAACAAATTACTTTTTAAGTTCGGAATATAAAAGACATTTGATATAGTGTCAATATTGTCTTCTTTAGTCCTAATTTGAACGTCACCCTTTCCCATAACATTTACTTTGGTAAAGCAAGTTCCGAAGTACACCAAAATCGTCACAAGCAGAATAATGCAAAGTTGTCCCTAGACAAACCTAACAGCTTAGTAAAAGAAACCAAGCACTTTACCACCAACTAAGTTTAATAGAAGAATATAAGAGAATTTTGGAGCCATTGATCGAAGAATTTTCTCCACCACAGCGACATCTTCAAAATTTTCACTATGAATATACATCTTGTTTACTATTGCTAGTGTTCTTGAGAAATACTCATCAACAGACTCTCTTTACTTCATGTGAAAAATCTCGAATTCTTTGCAAAGGGCTTGAAGCTGCTGTCGTTTCACCCTTGTTGTGCCCTGATACTTTTTCTTCATAGAATCCCAAATCTGTTTGCAAAATTTTTTTTTGGAGAATCATCTCCAAAATGGCACGATCAATTGCTTGAAACAGGTAATTCTTTGCCTTGAGATCCTTCAGCCTCTATTTTTCCGGTTTCTTCTATTGAGTTTCAGCTTCAGTCAGCACCACTCCATGGTCTAGTTCAATCACTCATGTTTCCACGATAGTCCAATATTCTTTGGATCGCAAAAAATTCTCCATCAGCATGCTCCAATGATCATAGTGACCATCAAAGCGAGGGATTGCTGGTTGCACATAATTATTTTTTTGATGCCTATTGACTGCTGCGAAACAAAAACTATTATTTTGACTCTGATACCAGATCTACAATCATCTACTCTAAAAGCTTAAGTTATTAGAGAGGGTATAACTTTAATATTTAAATCTTTTAACAACATGGTCCTTTAGTATTACATTTATGTTTTGGAATGGTGGGCCCACAAGGTATCGTGTCTATACACACAAATTTCAAGTCAGGAAATAAGATCAAAACACGTGGACAAATATATCAAATATATTAATTTTGAGAAATATGTGTTACAAATCTTTGTAAATCTTTACAAAAGAAAGATAAATTCCTCTGATTTGATTTCCTTGGTAATCTGGATTCAAGGGCTGTTGGAGATTGATCTTGAATTGGATTGAAACTTTGGTGAAGAACGACACGTGGATGATATGCTTGTTGTTCTTCTTCTTTAGGGTTTAGATACTTTGGAGCTTTGGATTTTGAGTGAAGAATCTTGCAGAGTTTAAGCTTTCTCTGAGAGTCTTCTTATTGATGATCTGGATTCAAGGGCTACTAGAGCTTGATCTTAAATCGGGTTGTTGAGAGTCTTCTTCAAGTGTTTGTTATTGAAGAAAGCTGGTGAGAATTTCTGATCGAGGGCTGAAGAAGGTTGATCTCGAACAGTCTTGTTGATGATTCTTTGAATTTTTTGAATCGTGGAAGAAGAACGGCACGATTTTGAATGTGCTTGTTGTTGTTCTTCTTCAAAGCTTTGAAGGTTAGATGAACGTATGTCTTTAGAGCTTTAAGTATTGATTGAATGCAGAGTTTGGCAGAGCTTCAGTATTCTATTAGAGTCTCCTCCTCCTTCTCTTCACCATCTACCTCTATTTATAGACTTCTTAGAGGGGTAAATTTGTAACTTTCTTTTCTTCTGATAATTATCCTTTATGATAATTGTGATAATTATCCAATATATGCATAATTATCTTTGATGATATATATATTCATTTGACTCATTTTCAAGTGGGCTTAGACATTTTTAGACAATTTGGATCAGCCCATGATCCATTTATTTGTGGTAGATCTGGGCTTCAAATTATCTGACTCATTGGATCACATTTCAAAGTGGGATAAATTGAAGATGAGTCCAAATTTTATTTTGGGTGCATCATATAATTTTTTAATGTCTATAGTGTCTGTTCAATAATTCTGGTGGGTCTCACGGGACATTGTGTCTTGTTCAAATTTCATTTTCTCTATCATTACTCGAAGAAAGCTATGAAATAGTCTTTCAACTTGACTCAATCGTAATTTTTATCCCAAGTTTGCTCAATATCATCACTCATTTTACTTCTTATAAAAGCACACAATAAGATTGGAAGATTTAATTTTTGAGTAGAGTAAATTAGAACAGTTCCTAATAATTGAAGATTGGTGCATTGTCATGTGCGGAAGCCAACCACTGGACCAAATAATGTAGGTCCTGAAAAATAAAACTAAACTGAGTCAATCTAAAGATAAGAAAATACTAGTGCATTAAGCAGTGTAGTAGGACTATTTTATGCAACAAAAAAAGTTGATTTTATGATTTTATCATTATTCATTAATGTTTGGCTTAATATTGTCAGTTACATAGTCTTGTAAAATTAGTTAAGATAAAGAAATATCCAAGTCTTGTACAGATTCATAAATTTAGTCATAGATTTTTACAATTTCATTAGAAGGAATTGGAGGTCAAGGTCATGATTGTTATGAGTCGTTCTGATAGGAAATAATCATTTTTTTTCAAGTAAAATAAAATATTGATTAGTGTGTTTTTATGAAATTAATCATTTTTTTCAAGTAAAATAAAATATTGATTAGTGTGTATTTATCCTTGTAGCCTACTTATTTCCATCATAAAGTCTCTAAATTTCTTATTCTTTCAAGTGATTACAATACTGATAAATAAAAAACTTGTGCAAATATCACATTATTAGATGCGAAAAGTAGCAAAATATTGGACGAATTCAAAAAAACTTGTGCATGTATTTTACTGAAATAGTAAAAAAAGATAGCTACTCGAATGCATCAAAATTAAGCGTCGATTAAGAATGGAGGCAGGAAAAGGCCAACCACCAAAACCAATATTTTATGTGTTGATAGATTTTCAATGTTTAAGCTTGTCACCATTTATCCACATATTTCTTACTTGCATAAAAATGCAAGCTTTGTTTAGAGTGTTGACAGAGACAGTTTTGTGGTGGAACAACTCCGACCGTTTTTCATGTGAGTGGGAAGTGTGAACCTTAGTACAACTCAAATTATTTTTATATGAGTAGAGAACGTGGGTTCAAGACAACTCCAACAATTTTCATACAAGTTAGAGGCATGGGATTCAGTCACATGAAAACAATACAAGTTGTTAGGTTACAAAACATTTTACTACTATTTATATATGACCTTATGTTACCATAGCCCTCTGTGTTTAGTTGCGGCTTCGATCTATTGGATTCTTTTTCGTCAAGTTTTTTTCTTTCTTCTACTAATCCAAATATGAAATATGGGAAATAAAAAATTGGCTTCTTGAATTAAAAAATATATCATATGAGAAGAACTATAATGTACTGTGCATCAGGTAAATTTAGTTATCGTGTTGCGCATGCATAATTGAAATTGCATCAGTACATGCATCAGCCATGAGTCCCGTATATTTACAGCCAATGCATTAGAGTTGTTCTCTACGTCATACACACTAAAAGCATCAGTTGAAGTGAAACACACTAAAAGCAGTTGTAGCTTAAACACCCTTTCTGCAATAAAATGTGATCCCTCACGTGAACACGTCATATTATGCAATAATAAATGGTTTTCTTTGACTGATCGAAAACGTGTTCTTTGACTGACATTAATAAGCAATTTAATTGTGTGAGATTAACTTGACCTTATTTTGGATACAGTAATACTATTAAAAGAAAAAAAAAACTTCTTTAGTTACAAGAGCCTCTTTTCATATTTTATCCATGGTCATTATTAATAAAAAAAATTACAAATATATGGACTTTTGGAGCCAAACTTACAAATACAGGAAGTCATGAAATTTGATGATATAAATATTGGAAAAATACTGTTCATTTTATTCGACTGTCCAAACTACCTTTACTATTTGACAATCAATAATAAAAAATAATAAACTAAATTTTAATCACCGATCATCAAAATGGTTTGCACAATACGTGATACTTACATGCACAAAAGTGCGTGGTATAATTGAAAATAATTTTTGTACTTTCTTTTTCAAATAAACATAGTAAAATAACATTTCTATGACCTTAGGGTCATAATCTTGTTCCACAAATGTAAAAGTAAAGTCATTTGGTTATGGTAATTTGATTGGACTCTCAAATTACATTTATTTGTTATTAAGAGATTATTAGTACATGAGTACTTTCACATATGTATAAAAAAATATAAAACTATTTTCATCTTATTTACGGAACATGAATAACACCATAAAGTCATACAAATTGTATATTACTTTGTTTAATTAGAAAAAAAATGTATAAAAATTATTTCCATTTCCGTACTACTTTTGTTCATTTAGGTACCACTTTCGTGAACACATGTATCACTTTATGTCAATGTTATTTTGCCAACCAGTTATCAAAATTTAGTGTTTTTTTTATTTTTTTTTATCACTTATCGCTAAAATGGTAAAGGTAGTTTGGATACTTAAATAAAATGAACATGTCCACATAAGCATTTTAGGAGAATTCAATTTAAAAAAAATTCATAACTTTGACTCCATGTATTTGTAAATTAGCCTCTAAAAGTCCATGTTGTAATTTTTCCTATTAACTATCACTTCTAAAACTGGGCAACCATATTAGAAATCAGTCTCACTGGTTAAAACAAAATTAATTTGAATTTGTTTCTTAAATTATGCATCATACATATACAAAGTGTATAATTTATTTTAAGATAGCATATGTAACAGCTTAATATGTTATTATAATAGCTTCTGAACTAATTTTAAATAATACATTTTCAATTGTTATATACCAATAGTCTTTTCGGGAACCATCATATAACTCCCAAGACTAGCCAACATTAATCATCCCATCATTTTTTTTAAAAAAAACTTTGGGCTGAGATGATGCTATTCAACAATTTCTTTCAGAAAAAAAAGAAGAATCTAAAGAGTTCATGGATTTTTGTTATTGTCAACTAAGAGCTAGGTTCATCACTCCTTTTAACCTCTTCCAAAACAAACGAATTTTACATTATACTCTCTCTCTCTCTCTCTCTCTCTATATATATATATATATATATATATATTATATTATAGAGTAAGAAATAAAAATGTCCAACTCACAACAACAACAACAAAAAAAAAAGTCAATTCCCGGAAAAATAAAAAAAGAACAGTGATGTTGTTTTCAAACCCGGCTTTGGTGCTACCCTCAAGTCGCAACTGTTTGGTCTATATAAGACATTTATAGTATGACGGGCTTCCTATACTGAAAAAATCCATTTCTGTCAACACCAAAAAAATTTCCGACTTGGTAGTCCATATATAGCTAGCTGGTGCTGGACAGTAGAGTGAGTGTAATTAGATAAGAAAATATTGATGATGTGGTCAGTTGGAATAATATTGTGTATTGCAGCATTGGTTAGCATAGCAATAACTCAGTGGTTTCACAAGTGGAGGAACCCCAGATGCAATGGAATTCTTCCCCCAGGTTCCATGGGTTTCCCTCTCATTGGAGAAACCCTTCATTTACTTGCTCCCAGCAACTCCATAGATCTCCATCCATTCATCAAGGAAAGAATTCAAAGGTGAATATACCTCTCTTTCTTTTCTTTTCTTTGAAGGTCATATATATCTGCCTCTTATTTCTATAGCTCGCCTTTTGTTCAAGTTACATCATCTTCTTTCTCGAGAAAGTATACAATACTCGGAGGTAATTCTTATCTAATACTCCGACTTGTGTAAGCTCACCAATTCTCTTTGATAATAGAGAAATTAATAATATTAAAGAGAATTGGAGAGCTTACACTAGTCGTCCTACTTTTCACTTCTCCTCCCACATGAGAGCTTCTATAATTCTATTGGAGTAAAAGGGGAGGGTGAGTGCATCTGAGAGTGTGCCTACCTTAATTACTGTGAAGTAGGATTTGTGATGTGAGATCAGAAAACTCTAAAAGCCATTTGAGAGAGAGAGAGGCAAAGGGTTTGGGAATTGAAACTTGTTTTCTTGGCATACTCTTTCGCCTCATCATTCACCGTAGACATAGGCTTTACGCGGAATTAACAGTTTAACTACAAGAATCGCAAATAGTGAATTGAATTTATGTTAATCTTGCAGGTATGGACCAATATTCCGAACTAGCTTGGGTGGTCGGCCTGTTGTAGTATCAGCTGACCTCAAATTCAACCATTCCATCCTTCTACAAGAAGGGAAGTCAGTTGAATTGTGGTACCTGGACACATGGTCCAAGCTGTTAAAACAAGATGGCGAATTCAGGACCAATGCAGGGGGAGCTCTTCATAAATACGCAAGAAGCATTCTTTTGAATCACTTTGGTTCAGACCCCCTCAAGGAGAAGTTACTCACTCAATTACAAGAAATGATTTGCAAAACTCTGCACACTTGGTCATGCCAGACATCTATCGAAGTTAAACATGCAGTTTCAATTGTAAGTGTATATATATATATATAGACACACACACTCTATTTCACAGCTAAAATCTGCTGGTGTTGTATATAACATGTCATATTATGTTATTTGCGTGCAGATGGTGTTTAACTTCACTGCTAAGCATTTATTTGGTAATGATTTGGAAAGGTCATCAGAGAAGATAAGTGAGAAGCTCATTCATCTTTTAGATGGGCTAGTAACCTTTCCTTTGAACATCCCTGGTACCACCTACCATAAATGCTTGAAGGTTATTTACAAGAAAAAAATATGAACTCTATCTTCCAAATTGTTGATTTGCTTTAATGAAAAAAGTTGAGATAATTTTTTATTTAATTCTGTCCTTAATTAATGTTCATGGATCCAGGAGGGAAACAAGGTAATAAGCATGATCAAGGAGAAGCTAAAGGAGAAAAGAAATTCACCTGAGACATATCAAGGAGACCTCATGGATGAAGCGCTCAAAGACCTGAAGAGTCTGAAGTTCCTGAAGGATGACTTCATAGTCAGATTAATTTTTGCATCTTTATTTGGAAGTTTTGAGTCAATTTCATCGGCAATCACATTAGCTTTCAAGTATCTTTCAGAGAACCCTTCAGTGGTGGAGGACCTGAAAGTAAGAAAAGCTATACAGTTTCAGAGGTTTTTCAAGCTGCCCATCTTTTACATGCATATATATATAATGTATAACTAAATTTTATACTTTGATGATAATTCAGGTTGAGCATGAAGCAATACTCAAGAACAGAGGAAATTTGGATTCCATGCTCACATGGGATGAATACAAATCCATGACTTTTACAGTTCAAGTCAGTTTTACCATATATCTCAACAATTTTTCACTCTTTTGATATATAAGAAAAAATAATACCATCTAAAGTCTAAACTAACTTGCCCGGATGCTGAAATTACAGGTTGTGAATGAAATTCTTAGGTTGGGAAACGTCGCTCCAGGGTTGTTACGAAGAACACTGAAAGATATTCAAGTGAATGGTATACTTGCACTTAATTAAATTCAATCTCTTTCAATTTGATTTTGAGATATATAGATACATCCAAAATAAAAAGGCCTAATAATACTAAATATTGAACCATTGCTTTCTAGGTTTTACAATTCCAGCAGGCTGGACTATTTTGGTTGTCACTCCTGCTCATCATCTGAATCCAAACACCTTTAATGATCCACTTGCATTCAACCCGTGGCGTTGGAAGGTGCTTAATTCAATTGCATTTTTTTTTTTTAACAATGTTCAAACCTTTTCCTGTAATGTTCTAATTTTCAGTGGCATTGTGTTGCATAGATCTTTAACACAATGTTCTTCTTGGTTATTTGATGAAATATAGGACTATGATTCAGTTACTATATCTAAAAATTTCAACCCTTTTGGTGGAGGAATAAGGCAATGTGCAGGGGCAGAGTACAGTAAGGTGTTCTTGTCCACATTTCTCCATGTATTGGTCACCAAATATAGGTAAAAAAAATTCTGGTCGTTTTGCATGTACAAGGACGGCAGCCAAACATGTACATCCGAGTTTTTCATTGAATCCTAATAGTTTTTGAAAAAATCAATTCTTTAATAGGTGGACAAAAATCAAGGGGGGAGAAGTTGGTCGAAAACCATTTCTACATTTTGAAGATGGCATTCATATTAAAGTTTCAGAGAAGCATGATTGAAGAATTCCCTATTCGAGGCAGTGTTAATGACTACTTGTTACATGAATTGTTGTTGTGGTTTTGTGTTTTGTTTTTAATCTTCTATCTCCTAGAGAGATTGTGTATCTACCATATCTAATAAGAAACTATACTAGAGCTGTAAATTCGGCAGGGTTTGCCCAAGTGCAGCTTGTTGGATTTGAATATTAAGTGAGACTGTAATACCCTTCTCTTTTTTGGGATAAATGCAGAGATTTTATAAACAACAGCTATCAAACTCTGGTACAGAGGATATATGCACATGGTACCTAGCTTGAAAGCTGTGAAAGCTTCGTATTTCTCTTGCAAAAAATAGATCCATGTTTTTCGACAAAAATCATCAATAAAGGAAATAAAATATTTCTTTTTTCCATTTGATATTGGGTTTATTGGTCCACATATATCAGAATGGATCAACTCTAATGGCTTTTGCGCTCTCCATGCCTTGCCTTCTGGAAACGTCTCACGATGTTGTTTGCCAACAACACACTCTTCACATAGTTTGGAGGGTGGAGTAATATGAGGAAGACCAGTTACCATGTTCTTCTCCACTGGCACAGTCATGCCTGACCAGGAGATTGACCCCAATTCCAAAGAGGAATTAGACAATGCCTATGTCCCCATGGAGGAGGATGAGCAGGAGCACGATGAGGAGGACCCCAAGCTGTCGGGTTTGGGGTTTGAGTCATCAAACTCAGGCGCTCCTAGTTTAGGGTTCATTTAAGAAAGTCTTCCAAGAAGAATGAAAATGGAACTGGAGATGATGATGAAGATGAAGATGAATTTCTGCCCATAGCTTTCGGCAGGAAGATCAAGGAGGGTGCCCAGCAGCGGCGCGAGAAAGAGAGGAAAGAACGTTAACAGTATGTAATACAAGCAAATTGTTGGAAGCTTGATGTACTTAACAACAACTAGACCTGACATTATGTTTGTTGTCAGTCTTATTAGCAAGTTCATGGACCGTCCAATTGAGCTTCATCTCCTTGCTGCAAAAAGAGTTTTGCGCTACTTGAAAGATACACTTGATTTTGGTACTTGAAAGGTACACTTGATTTTGGTCCACATATATCAGAAAGGATCAACTCCACTGGCTTCTGCGCTATCCATGCCTTGCCTTTTGGGAACTACTCACGACGTTGCTTGCAACTATCACACCCCGATTTTTCGAAGAGAAATCCGGGATGTGAAAAACAAATAAAAAACAAAATTAAAATAAAATAAAGGAAGAAAAGGAAATCTAAAGTCTCCAAATAGTCCCTTTATACATAAAGTCCTGTACAAATGGTATTACATTGGAAGATAATATTAAATGTATTTCTTCCATACAAATCCTCAAAAAATATACAATATTTCAAAAACTAGACAGAAGTGAATTCTATTAATGGTCCTAGACTGCTACCTCTTCGACCAGTACTACCAAGACCCGTAAATTTGTCCCCGTGTCATCAACCTAACCTGCAAAGTCTGGGAGGGGGTGAGCTCAAAGCTCAACAAGAATATGCTAAACAATCTTTCATTGCTGCAACAAGTTGACTTTTGCGTCATAATCTCAAAATAATTTAATTTATATATAAATAAGTAATACAATCAATATTACAATTTAATCCTAGAACATTTAATATTCATTGAATTTAAATCGACAAAAACATATCGGCAGGTACAAGCAACCATATACAATTTGTACACATAACCTGACATAATATAAATGCACCAATTATACATCCACAAGTATAAATAACAATTACCATTGTATACATAAAATGAGACATAATTTAAATGCACAATTTAGTCAACGAGAACATTTAATTGTACAGAAAAATTAACTAGCACACACATGCACATTAACAAATAATGCACATAAAATAATACACCAATTGCACTGAAGTATCAAAACACGTGAATAAATTACAATACAATCACCTTTATCAACCACGATTTAAACTGCAAAAACATAATTTCAAATAAAATAATTTAAATCCCCATGTCCATAGCCATCACGTAAATAAATTGTAACACAAACACCTTTATCAACCGCAATTTAAATTGCAAAACATAATTTCAAATAAAGCAATTTAAATCACCATGTCCATAGTCATCAATATATATGTATATATATATATATATATATATATATATATATATTTATTTATATTTATATATTCGTACACATAATAATTTTCAATATATATAAATATTATATATATATAAATTTAATGCAAGTAAGTATTTAAAAATACTAACACATCAAATTTATATATACATATATTTATATATATAAATTCTATACACATTAAATCACGTATGCATATATATATAAAACATACGTAAATTAAATATAGGCGAATAGGAGAAAAGAGCAAGTATCAACTTGCCTCGGGTTTATTATCCAGAAGCCCGTGAATCCATAATCGTTTGGACCATCCTGTAGCAATTCAATGTCAAAGTTCAATTAATTGTACAAGCCCATCCATACAACAAGCCCACTCCAAAAAGATATGCAAGCCCAATTAACTTCAGCCCATAACTCAAACTCAACTTCAAACACCACTTATAATGAGCTCAACATAGAGCCTAACAAATGTTAAAACAACTGGACCAATAATTTGGGTCATCAAGTTCCACACTGCTCTGTGATATTCAGCAGCCCATCCAAGAATAAAATAAAAACATGTTTCATTGTGCATGAACAGACCCATATTAACCAGCCACTCTCATCAATCACGTTCATTCTAAATCCATAACCAAGCAAAGAGACCCACCATACACTCACAGCCGTGTCCACCAAAACCCATACCACCACAAGGACTCAAAACCGAACCCATGGTCAGCCAAGCCCAAACTAAAGAAGCCCCACTTCCGGCAGCCTTCTCCGACCACCACACAGCCACCGTCGGACCACCCTCGGCATCTCTGCAGCAAGACCCATCAATCGTTGCCTCCAGCCATCACCATATCAGCTATGGTAGACTACACCCCAAGCCATGTTGGCGACTCCTTCGACAACTGAGAAGACCCACGCACCAGCGCCACCTTCCTCTCTCTCTCTCTAGATTTTTATCTCTCTAGGATATCAATCTCTCTCTCTGCACAAGTCTCTCTCTCTAGCGTTCTCTCACTATTTTCTCTCTTTATCTTCAGTTTCTCTTTCCTTCTTCTCTTTCTTTTTCTTTAAGCTTTTGGTGCATATATATATATATATATATATATATATATATATATATATGGAAGACCACATAATGCTCCTACGCTGGCGTCACCGTGAGGCTTGAGAAGACCCACCAGCCATGAGCCATCACACCCAAAATCGAGCCACCACAGATCAGCTGAAACCACCCGCAGACCCACACGACCAAACTGCCACTCTCTCCCTCTCTCTCTCTCTCTCGATCTTTCTTTCTCTCGAAATCTTTTTTCTCTCTTCCTCTAGGCTTTTCTCTTTTGCCTAACCCTATTCCCTTTTCTCTCCTTTATATTTTTAGAAATTCTAATAAAACACTAAAAAAATAATAATAATAATAAATCTATATATTTAGCCCGTAATAAAAATATATACTCTTAATCCAACACCTAAACAATTATACTTCAGCCCAAACTCAGTACTCCAACCTAAACTCTCAGTAATCCAATTCGAAAAAAAAATTAAAAAAGACTAACAGAAAATACAAAAGTCTAGTCCAACCAAAAAATAAATAAAATAAAACAATCTAAAACATTTAGCATTTAAAACACCCAATACCAATTTAAACAAGTAAAATATTTAACATTTAAAACACTCAATTAACAATTTAAACAATTAGAAAAACACCAAATTAAAATTACGTAACCTCAAAATTATGGGGTATTACAGCAACAACACACTCTTCACATACTTTGGAGGGAAGAGTAATCTGAGGAAGATCAATCACCATGTTCTTCTGAGAAAGAGTCTTCAATCTATTGCAATTCAAATGGCCATAACAAAAATGCCAAAGCCACATTGATTATTTTTGTCGAAAAACATGGATCTATTTTTTGCAGGAGAAATCTGAAGCTTTCACATCTTTCAAAAGCTTCAAAGCCCGGGTAAAAAATGAAGTTAGGAGAGCCATTAAAACTCTCCGAAGTGATCGTGGTGGAGAATATATGTCACACGAATTTGAAAATTTTTGTGATGAGCATGGAATTAAAAGACAATTGGCAACGGCCTACACACCTCAGCAAAATGGTGTATCAGAGAGGAAAAATCAGACTATTTTAAACATGGTGAGAAGCATGGTGGTAAATGGAAGAATTTCAGAAAAAAATTTGGCCAGAAGTAGTAAATTGGAGTACTCATGTTTTGAATTGGAGTCCTGCATTTTCTGTTCAAAACATGACTCCAGAAGAAGCTTGGAGTGGACAAAAACCAGTCGTTGATCACTTTAAAGTTTTTGGGTGCATTGCATATGCACATATTTCAGATGAGATGAGGAAGAAGCTAGCTGACAAAGGCGAAAATGTGTTTTTGTCACGCCCCCAAATTTAAATACAAGGAACTCTAATCCGATACTTGAATTTGGTGCGCGACTTGAAAAAAAACATCGTCCTTCTTACCATACATTCATCCAAAATTTACATATTACAATCAAAGTATGATAATCTAGATCATCCACTACAAAAACTTCATCCGGAGACCTTATGCCTCATCTTGAGCACCGTCTATGTACAACAAAAATGATAATTACATGCCAAAAGAAATTTACATGCAATGGCCTCCACCGTCTTGTACCGCGCCTCCATTCACTCAGTACTTGAAAATAAAATGAGGTGAGCTCAACAAGCTCATCAAGAATTACAAAACACTATCATTGCTCAACAAATTGACCTTGTCTTAAATTCCTATATATAAGGACTTGTACAACAATCTTTGTTGGATGTTTTATGCAAGCTCAAGAAAATGATGTTTATGGCTATCATTATATATGTATAATATTTTATGTGTCCTAGAAATAAATAAAAAATATTTACGAGTAGATTCGTGCCTATTCAGTCAATTAAATTCATTGGTTTGTATCTTCTCAAGAAAATAGATTATAAGGATCCGTATAGTAGAGCAGTTGATCTAATATTACACTTCACAAGGTGTTCAGGGGATGTAAGTTTTTCTACATTTGTATTCAAGCAGTGTCAAAACACACACTATTAATCAAACTGGAATATGGATTTTACTAGCTTTACTGAAGTAATAAGTATTGCGAAACATGTACGTCATTCCACAAGTATCATATATCTTCTAGCATCTAAGGTATTGTAGGTTCTAAACCTCATTCTCACTACAGGCTTAAAAGAACAAAGGACTTATACTATGAAAAAATATTTTCTTTTTTGCCTAAAATACCAACTTCTCCTGAAACAAATAGTACAACGTGAATTATCTGCGTACTAATTTTTATTAACCCTGAACAAATTAAGAGAATGCATCTTTAGGCACAAATAGGAAAGATAAGCAATCCACATCATTGACGAGACTAATTCATGCCTCGTTTCAAAGGTGAGAGATCATTGCTGTAATGTAAGGTAATGATATTAACAAAAGCTATCAAGCACAAAAGTGATGTCAGTAGTATGATAAGTTTCACCATTATAAACATGGTATCAAGGAATTTCTATCTAGCCATTTAAAGTAAGGTTGTCAAGATCAGTAAAGATTAAGGTTAAACGACCAATATGACCAACATTCTAGCAAAATCAATTAACATTAAAAGATACTTAGACACATGGCAAACACTTAAAGTAAAGCCTAAACAAATAGAAAAAGAGAATAGGGAGAGAAAAGTTCAATTTAGTTGCCTAATTGTCTAAGCAATTTAATTAAAGGATTACTTTTGGTTCAAAAAAGAACAAAACAGAGATGAAAAGACCAACAGAAAAAAATAAGTCTCTCTTTATTTTTGTTTCAGAATAGAAGCAAATTACATAATGGACATAGGTTTCTAATGATCTTCCTAAATGAATATAACTGATGGAATGCGGAGTATATATGCAAAATTGGCCTGACTTGGAGTGTTCCTAAATATAACTAAGGTGGCTTGGTTCACATTGTGTAAGCCTAGAAAAGATGGTGGTCTGGAGTTTGTGGACAATAAGAATGGAATAAATTAAATCAATTAACAAAATGGAAAAGGAAATAAAAGACATAAGACTCGATCAAATGGTTGTTGTTAGTTAACCATGATTAAAGATCTCTTTAAGAATATGAAATTAATAAGATAATAAAAGAGTCCTGATCAATGATTGTTCCACTCAGTAGTGGCATTATTAGACTCAAATAGACATTAACATCTAATATAATTTGCACATACTACATAGGGATTATTCTGAGACCTCAACAAGAACGCCACTATTTATTTTCTTTAAAAAGTTCAAGAAATAAATCAAATGTAAATTAAAATAAAAACTTGAGAATATATGATTTGAGATAAATAATAGCAAATTGAGAACAAATATGCCTATAATAAAAGTTTCATAACATTATAGACATCACTCTTAGTTATCCCTAAGACATTCGGCTGACATCATCCCACATATCATCCCTATCTATGAACAGAGCAATATGCCACCAACATAATAGTAGAAGACAATAGACTCCAAAAGCTAAACAAACAGGGTACAAAGAAACCGCCACACTGGCTAAACCACACACTAACAACAGCAAAAACACCGTAGTCATTATGTTGATGTCCAACAAATCTCACAGCAAGGCAAACATAGGAAAAAGAAACTTGGGAGGATAGACAAGAAAACTAGAGGAATGAACATGAATAAAAGGTGTTACTTCAAAATTCTCTTAAGCAAATCCCATTTTCTACATAACCATTTGTTAGTCATGGAATTAGGAACTTGTATAAGTGATAGATCCCTTAGTCTTATTAAGTTTATCAACTCTTTCTAAAGAGTTTAGATATCGGTATATTAATTATTTAAGAGTTTAGTCAAAATAGTATCTCGCATTCCTTTTAAATATACATATGAGCATTTAACTCTAATGGACAATAATGGATTCCATTTGTTACTTACCTATGAAAAAAGAAGAAAGAAATAGTATAATGAAATCATTTTCCAAAAAAACTGGAGGAAAAAAAAATGTTAGAAAAAAACAAGGAAGGAATTTTCATAGACACCAAATCAATGTGGGAGTAACTGAAGGTGAAAACATTAGTCATAGACACTGAACCAATGAAGAGAGCATGAATAACAGCTTGATGCAGGAGCATCCGAGTCAGATGATGCTGAGCTGTCAGACGACACGTTGATGGCACTGAAATATCTTGAGTTGGTAGATCAGCGTAAAGATGACTAGAAACTGTGACATTGTCACTAATTAGGGTATTTTTGGATGCACTTCAGTATTTTGGCCATAACTTTGGCTATAGGTGTCAGAATCGCCTTTATGACCACAATTCAGAAAGCTTGGTTCGGTGCCTTTAGCCAGTGCTTGGTTGGGTGTGTATTTTTTCGAGGCCAAAATCCACTATTTTCCTGACGCCGAACAGAATAGTGATTATTCTGTAGGCTAAGGGTAACAGAAAATAAACAGAAAGAAAGCACGAGAATTGCCCAAAAATTCAGAGAAAAGTCTCTGGTATTCAATATTATTATTCAAAATCAAAAGTCCCTTCGAATCAACCCACAAGCAGGGTTATATAGCTGAACTTCGTCAACATTACCAAAAATAGCAAAAACCTAATATTCGTGCCAAAATAAAATAAGAAATAAAAGAAAGAAGTTGCCAAAAATCTAGCCCAAATCAAGCCCATAATCTCTTCCTAATCAACAAAATAAATATTACTAAAAAAGGAAAGAAATAACTAAAATTATGGATTCGAATGGGAAAATAGTGGATTTTGGCCTCGAAAAAATACACACCTAGCTTTAGCTAGGTACCCACGACGTGCGCGCCGAACCAAGCTTTTCGAATTATGGTCATAAAGGCAATTCTGACACCTGTAGCCAAAGTTATGACCAAAATATTAAAGCGCATCCAAAAATACCCTAATTAGTGACAAGGTCACGGTTTCCTGCCTTCTTTACGCTGATCTGCCAACTCAAGATATTTCAGTGCCATCAATGTGTCGTCTGATAGTTCAGCATCATTTGACTTGGATGCTCCTGCATCATTTCCCCTCCGAAGCCCTAATTTTAGTTATTTCTTTCCTTTTTTAGTAATATTTATTTTGTTGATTAGGAAGAGATTCTGGGCTTGATTTGGGCCAGATTTCTAGCAACATCCTTCTTTTATTTCGTATTCTATTTTGGCACGAATATTAGTTTTTGCTATTTTTGGTAATGTTGACAAAGTTCAGCTATATAACCCGGCTTGTGGGTTGATTCGAAGGGACTTTTGATTTTGAATAATAATATTGAATACTAGAGACTTTTCTCTGAGTTTTGGGACAATTCTCGTGCTTTCTTTATGTTTATTTTCTGTTGCCTTTAGCCTACAAAATAATCACTATTCTGTCCGGCATCACAGCTCATTTTTTAGCTACAAGCAAAGGAAAACCTAGCTCTTAATGATGGGATGACCTCTGTTTTGGACTCAATTGTCGTTGTAATAATTCATGTATTTTCTTTACTTTGTAATTTGTTTGTATGAGTATTTAATAAATTCTCTCTTCTCATCCATTGGCATCAGAAATTTAGACTAAAGATTTTAGAGTCAGTTAACTCTACTAGCACCAGAAATTCAGAATAAGGTTTTAGGATCTCAGATGATTTCTCTATATACAATTTCTTTATCAAATCAAGGATGCTATTCACATATCATAATTTCATAATATAAAAAAATTAATTCAATTCAATACGTTGATCTTCAAATTCAAAAACTAGCACTCCTATACATTGATCTTCAAATTGTTCATATCCTGGCTCATTGTCCATGGTGGACACTAAAGTGTACAAAATCCAAACAAGTAGCTGCATCACACAAGTCCCAATTACAATATGCTAATAATGCTAAAACTTGAAGGGAAAAAATTAAGAAAGAAAAAGAGTAACACTAAACAAATAATCAAATAGAACAAACTCAAGTGTAGATAGAAACGAAGTTGTAAATAAAAACAAAGTCGAAGATAGAAACAAGTTAGCAAAGCACTTCAAAGAATCACTATTTAGATCAATAGGCTTCCCACCTCATACAATATATATTTGAGATGCCGTAAAAACTTTATTTTATAAGAATTTTATTAAAACACCGTAGAAGCTTGAGCTTTCATCAAACAATGACAATAAGCGTCTTATGAACCCTGTAAAAAGTACATTTTACGAGCCAGAACATAGGCACGCCGTGAATACTTTGTCATAAAAGCTTACTTTTCTTGTAGTGTGTAATTTTTTAAAGCTTAAAGGATATTTTTCTCTAATTTCCTCTAAATTGAAACAAAAGAAAACAAACATTCTTTATACTAACATAAAATCTTTTATAATTTATTAAATATTTTTCACATTTAATAAATTAATGAGCAAGTTGTGTGCGTTCATTATGCTTAAAACGTCGCTTATCGAATTTTTAATTCTTAGAACCAACTATTCTAACATAATTAGTTCTATTATGCATAAACATAGAATTTCGGAAATCTTTATGTAAATTACAGAGTATTAAAAATATTTTTCCTTCAAATTCTAATTTCAGCCCATAAAGAAATTCTTTATCTTTCTTTTAAATGACCTTAAGCCTATTCTTAATTGTGGCCCAGTCCAATGTCAAGCCACCATTTATCTCTTTTAAATGGTATTGAGCCTATTCTTAATTTCGGCCCAATCTAGTTCACCAAGCCCAATTCCAAACCATATACAATGAGCCCAACAAACTGACTTCAAACCCAAGCATAACAATTTCCATTATAAAATCACATATAACATGAACACATTACATGAGAGATAACATTTGCAAAAATTAGAAGTTAACTGCTACTTGAACATGTCATTTACAAAAAAAGAACCGGTTCCCAGACAGATCATAAAGTTAGAAAAGAAAAAATATGAGAAACTACCTTTTAGTTTAATCAGAGCCTTATGCATAAAAGTCTAAATCTATAAATTTCCCAACAACCACTATGTGCTAAACTTAGATTCTTAGGCAGCTCGTCAACTAATGCATCTACTCCAATTAACTACCAATTTTATCTCATCACCTATGTATGTACACTTGTAAAGTTGTGGGTAGATATACAAAATCAACCATAAGTATATAAATAAAATCTTCATACATGAAAATTCATGCATGCAAAAGTTCACTATATTAAGGCCCTGTTTGGCAGAGCTTTTGCTTCGGCTTTTACGTAGAAGAAGAAGAGAACCAGAAGCTAAATTAGGAAGCTGGTATCCCTCAGCTTCCTTTAAACTCTTTTTTTGGACTCCGAAGCTCTTCCACCTTGCCAATCCAAACACTCTCCAAAATGGCTTTTGAGCTTAAAAAGCTGAAAGCCGCTTTTCAAAAGTCAATTCAAACAGGGCCTAAGTCTATAACTATGATTTACATGTCCTTACTAACAGTAAAATGCCAATCTCTACCACAGTTTACATCAATGAAAACTATACATCATTTCAATATATATATATATATATATATATATATATATATACACCCATAATGAACTGGCTACTTATCACATGCTAAATAGATTCAAGTGCATACTTAAACCAACCCAAAAAAAAATGTTGCTTGCATAGACATAGACATATATTTGCAAACCAGTGACCAACTCCTCTAAACTCACATCTAAGATTTCTAAAGAACACCTAATTCTCATGCAAGAATCGTCACATTAATGACAGATTTATACACATCAATAGCTATAAATATCAATCTATATATATATACAGCCCAATACTAATCAAACAACTCTTAATCTCAAGATCCATAATTTATTTCTAACAAAACTTAATCCAAAATTATAATCATATTTATATACATCTATATCCATTAACATATATATATATATATATATGTATATATGTATATATAGAAATGCAAAGGCAAGATTCAACTTGTCTCAATGTAGATTCCTTCTCTTTTTCTTTCCTTTTATTCTTCTTCTCTTTCTTTCTCTTCTTTTTCTTCTTCTTCTTCTTCTCTCTTATTCTCTCTCTCTAGTTTGTAGAACCACTCTTTTCCTCTTTTCCTTATTTTCTATCGTAAAGCCTCATGTTCTATATAAGTGGGTTACATCACTTACATATCTATACTACACATGCAAAGGCCATGTACTCCATTTGGCAACCATGCACATGACCATCACCAACCCTCAATCAAGCTTGAGGCTTTGGTCAATTCTTGTGACATGAACTCTTAGCAAAAACCTACCACATGCATCAGACAACCAAATGCTACATATCTAGCTATAAATAAACTATATATATGACCCATATGCATAACTACACTTATAGCCCTCCAAACTCCTAAAATTACCTTTGAACCCAAAAAGGATAAAGGCAAAAAAATGAAATCCTATTTTAAAGATGTTATAGTTTTTCTTGGAATCAGTGAACAATCAAAAGTCTACAAACTGTTCAATCCCATCACAGGTAAGATTGTCATCAACCGAGATGTTGTTTTTGATGAATAAAATACATGAAATTGGACTAGAAAAGATGCAGAGCAGCAACAAATACCTGTGAATTTTGAAGAAAAAGAAGTAGAAATGCAGGGGTAGGCAACTCTTTCTGATGTTCCTCTATTGTTGCAATCAGATCAACAGCTGCAATAGCCACTTAATGATAGTGAAGCCCAGGCAATAAGCAAACACTACAAGAAATTTAACTTTTAACAACAGGCTTTTTACGGCGGGCCCGCATAGCCCGTGGTAGAAAGTGACTTTCTACGGCGGGCCTAAGTAGCCCGTGGTAGAAAGTAACTTTCTACGGCGGGCCCATATAGCCCGTCATAGAAAATACTTTCTACGACGGCCCTATGTAGCCCGCCATTGAAATTGACTTTCCACCACGGGCTAGGGCCGTGGTGGAAAGTTTTATAACTATCACGGGCAATGCCCGTGGTGGAAAGTATTATTTTTTTTTTAGAAAATTTATTCAATTTTGCGTGGTATGTTTTTTTTTATGATAATTAAACTTCGCGCGCATAACCCAAACACGAAAACCTTAATTCTCTCTTTTTCCCCCTTCCCTAACCCTTGCCTGATACAGAAGCCATAACCCCAAACACAACATTCACCACCTTTGGAACCCAAATGTCTAAACCTCAAATCTCAACCAAACCCTAACCTAGCTTCTCTGTCCCTTTGTTCGATCGACGTCTCTTTAGCTCTATTGAAGCAAGTTCACTATCTCCTCCACGTCAATCGATTGAAACAAGTTCACTCTCTCCTCCTTTGTTTGATCAACGTCATTCCCCAATTTCTCTCCATCAATCGGAACAAATGAAACACCAATTGTTCTCCATCGAAGGAATTGAAACCCCAATTGCTCTCCATCGAAGCAAGGTCTGAGCCTCCTCAGTCTCCAACTCATCTCCTTTACCTGTATTATTCCTCTCTCTTTCATCTCAGTAGCATTTCATTTTTTCACTAGCCCTTTCATGCTAGTGTAGCCTTAATGTGTTGTCTTTTCTTTAGAATGCTATATTTTTTGCCTCTAGTCCCTGTAATCCAGTCTCCCCTTTTTTTAAATATGTCCTACAACTTGGTTTCTGATGAAGATAGTTGAAGAAATATTTTTTAGTTATAATTGATTCTTAGTATTGTATAACGCACTCTCTTTTATCTCTCTCGCTTGTTAATCTATTAGTTTGAGTGTGAAATCAGACTGTGTGAACAAAATGAATAAATATGTTAATCTATTATTGGCAACATTTTCTTCCCTTGCATCCGTACTAAGTTATTAACACTTAAAGTTAGTCAGTTCCTGATATTTACAAGCTTTTTGACCTTCATTGTCACTTACTTTCATTTAGTTTCTAACTAATTAACAATCGTCATGTTTATGGCTCAATGGTGAATGTATTACCTTGTGAAGGATATTACAATCTCATCTGTATTCTATTTGCTGTTAATTGTGTGTGGAATATGTGCTATATTCCCGTTCTATTTGTCAACATTTTTATTAGAAAAAATGTGCATTTAGTGCAGTATCTCTATTATCATTTCTACTTCTGAACAGCACTACATTTTTTACAAAATTGGAGTTGCTTTTTGATGATTGTGCATAGTAGACAGCATTATGGGCTACTAAACAGAGTTTAATGTTAGTTTGGAGTTGATCTAAACTGTAGTGAGGGTCGATGTGGACGACGATGTTAGGGAAGTTTTGATTACATTGGATGTGGGTGAGATGCCAGATTGTACTCTGATTGATAAATCTATCCTCTAATTAGTTTTTTTTTTCCCTTCTAATTGTTATAAATTGTTATAGATCTTCTAAAAATCCCTTTATCTCTAGAAGTGGTTGGTGGTATTAGTACATAGTCAAATTCTGAGTTTTTAAAACGAGTTTATTCTACAAAATCAAGCAGCAGATTTTGTGGTGGCTGCTAAGAGAGAAGGTAGATGGACAATTTTGTGGCGCTAGAATTTCCTGAAATTTTTTATCTATCTACATTTTGCAAAAGAACTTCGTGGAATGTACAATATTTTATTCTTTTCTCCATAGATATGTGGTCTCTGTAATTTTGTGTTTTTTTCTCCATAGATATGTGGTCTCTGTAATTTTGTGTTTTTGTTTACCTTAGTTCCTTACCTTGTTGCTATTGGTTGAGTTAAGTAGAAAGGGGAAGAACAGGAGTCACATCATCCTTCCCGTCACTTTTCTTTTCCATCCTTTCCTCCACTGTTGTGTAGCTGTTGGGGGATTGTCATTAGCCAGGGGTTTCCATACCTCTTGTTTCAACCATTTTCACTGGACTTGTCATCTTACTTCTTTTTCATGTGAAAAAAAGGAATGGTTGCATGAATGCCTCTCCTTTCAAGGGGTGCATGTTTACAATCTGTTATTTCCTACCTTTCTTGTTCTGATTTTTTATCTTGAGAGCTGCTACTTTCTATAAATAAAGTCAAAAGTTAGGTTTGTATTCATTCTGCTCCTCTTAGCATGTAGTGTGATGTGTTTTTGTATCAAACCTATTTTGATGTAGTGATTCCCATATAGTGCAGTGATTTTTTTTGAGTTCATGCTTGCCCCTGCCTAAACTTTTGGCTGATGTCCAAATGCATGTTAGAGCATGGATACATCAAGAGGGACCCACCTGCACACTATTAGAATACAACCCATGAAGAAACAGGGGGACACAATTTCTAAAGGGAATAAGAATTATGAACTTAATCTGTAGCTTGGAATAAGGTATTCATGAATGAATGCCATTTCAACTTTCCCTTTATACTCTCATTGCGCCATTTTGATTTGAGCATTTGGGTATGGTGTTGAGTTTTATCCTATTACACAAATATGGTTTATGAATTATTTTGGTTGAGAATTAGTTGTAACTTGTAATTGCTTGAATTTCTTTTTTGTTATTCACCTTATATAATGCTTCTTTTCTCTCCCCCTCTTCAATTGGCACTATGATTTGCAAAGCTCTTGAGATTAACTTTCTAGATCATCATTAAACAGTGTTGCACATATGTAAGGTGTTAGGATGGGTGGACTGAATAAGAACATAATCTTTGACACTACTATGCAAAAAATGGTTGCTACTCAAACTCAAGGCTGCATTCTCACACTTGGAGATAACTTTCTCTAAGTTAAAGCAAATGAAATTGATTTTCAGAATCTGTGAAGAAAATGTTATATATGCTTCATGTTAAGATGAATGACATGTTTTTCTACGTAATAAAAGAGCTAGTCTTTTATACATTTTATATCGATCATTGTCTTCTGTTTTGCTTTTGTACCTTTGATCATTCTACTTAACTATCTTATCTATTCATATCATTTGTTAGAGGAACCTATGTTACAATGATGCTGAAATAGGTTGTCATCTCTGAAAGGGTGTATGGCATGTGTTTGTCACAGTGTGGCCATCAGGGGAAAAAACAAAAGGCATACCAAAAAAAAAAAAGGAATGCATATGCTTTTTGTTCATAGATAAGACCAACTCCATGCTTTTACACACTTCAATTTCAGAAAGTTGTTAAATTGATAATACCAAGCCAATGCTTCTATACTTTCCTCAATTGAAGGAAAGGGAAAGTTAAATTTAGTACATTAGAGGGTTCTCTTTCTCTAAAATATGTCACATTCATAATTTATGTAAAGATTATTTAGCTTATAGCATTACAAAAGTACAAAAATAAGAATAAATCACTTCCTAAGATTGGGTGAAAAGTAAATATGTCAGCACTATAATTTTTTTCACAAAGAATGTTTCCATGCCTGAGAATGATGTTATTAGATCTATATATATAATTATAAGTTTCATCTTATGACTCATTTATAGTGCCACTGCACAGACATTCAATTGGAAGGCCTGCCCCAGCTACATCACTTGAATTGAGGGCTTCAGCTTTTGATCCTAAGGAAAAAGTATGGACCAAATTTCCTCCTGAAGGGTCCAAGTATACTCCTCCTCACCAGTCGTGTGATTTTAAATGGATTTCAGGTCAAGCCTCTGACATATTTCATTTACTATTCATTAACCATCTTTCATCAATCAACAAGAAGATTTTCAGTCCTCATTTGTTTGTGTATATGTGTTTGTGCATTTCTATTAAGACTGGACATGGTACTATGTGGAAGTTTCCTGAGAAATAATACAAGTTCCCAAAGCTGTGGTCTTTTGGGCAGGAGATTGATAATTAGTTCATAGCAAATTCTATGATCTTTCAAGTCAAATTAAATGAAGTTCTGAAAATAAACCAGAAATTAATTTTATGCCTCGTTCATCACATATATGCAGTAGTTGAATGTTAGCTGCTGTATTTGAAGCATAACATAATTATAATTTTTATACAAAAGGCCACGTAAATCGGTTACTGAAAAAAAATGATGCCTTATAAATTGCAATGAATATTTTCAAGTCTTTAAGGAAATTGTTCAAGGTGGTTCCAGCTGATTACATGTTGTCCATATGTGGGAATGATGCCCTTCGGGAGATCTTATCCCCTGCGAAAAGTGGAAGCTTCTTTTATTTGACCCATGATGACAAGTACATGATAAAGACCATGAAGAAGTCAGAAGTTAAAGTGAGTTCATTTTCCTACTTGCTTGCATATAATTTTGAGTTAGAAAAAAACTGGATTACTGAATACAGATAGTTTTCTTCTCAGAGCTTCTTACAAGCACCGAATTAGAGTCCGTAATCCATAAAAAACTTCCAGAACTATGCTGATATTTTCATTGCATAATTCAAATTCATCAACTGCCCTTAGTTTATTATTACATGAGCAATCTGTGAAACATATATATGTGTATGAGCAAGCAGCAAATATATGTATGTATGTATATATATATATATATATAGAGAGAGAGAGAGAGATAGAGAGGTACTCATACAATCTGTAGAAAGAGTACCAGATAAATTCTGGCTAGGAGTCCCCCTACAGCCAGACCACATATTACTAATTCAATTCATCGCCATTAATATGTTCATCATTTTGAGTACTATCAATTAATAAAATAAAATATGAATGGTTTGCTTCCTATACTTTCTTATTACAGTAATTAGTTCTCTGTCCTTTTTCTCTTTTTCTATTCCTTCCCGTTTTCTTTCGATGGAACCTACATATTTAAGAAAGACATTTACTTAGTAGATAATACTGCAATAACATAATAATTATATATAAAACATGCTAGTAACATGTATAAGGTTAGTTTCATTGTTTAACTTACAAATGATCCAAGTCCGTAGAATGTGCATGCTGATCTGGTAGATGCTGGAGTGGTTAAACTAAACTGTAACTATTAGTGGGAGGGAACCTACACTGCCGTCACTTAAGCTATGCCAAGCTGCTATGAAGTATTTGTTGTTGCTCTATGTTCCTAACGTGATGATATGATTAGAATTTTCAACAGAACAAAGCCTACTTTATACAAAATGTCTATATTCAATTTGTGGCAGTATAGTCAATCTGTGTTTTAAAGATGAGCTGCATATTGTTGTTTGATAGAAGAGTTGGGGATGTAGTATGGTTGTTGAACTTTGATTAACATGTGTTCATATTTTCTAGTCTTAATAATTACATTTATAAGAACTAGATGTAATGCAATACTAATTCTTTTTGGCCAACAGTATTAAAAAACAAAAAACTCAAGAATGCAGGGCAGCTTGTAGTGTGTTTATTTGTTATATCTGGACTTGGGTGATCAAGCTCAATTAGGAGGAGATTGTAAAAAAGTTTCCTCTGTTACCATGGATGATTTAGTCTAAATTTGTATGTGTTGGGTGGTTTTGTATGGTATAATTATATGTTTTCTTCCAAGTAGGGGACTTTATAACCGAACATTCTACAATCTTCAAAGTGGAATGAGGTTTAATTAGCATGAACAAATAGCTTTTAAATTATCTAACATAGAATTAGCTGTTGTTTTCTTTTTAGTAATTTCGCCACATGAACCTTTTTTTATGGGGATGCAATGCAGAGTTATATGTAGAGTAAAGGCCTCCATACCATACCAAAATATCTTCTTATTTCATTTCACACCAGAAATAAATTTCTCATGATCCCCTGTATATGGCCTTCACCAATTCTTAATTGGTCACATTCTTGCTCACTTAAATTTTTTAGATGGTTTTCTAAGCCTAATGCACATTTATATATGTACATCTTGAAGTTTTGGGGGAATCAGGTATGTTAAGATAATACTAGAACAATTTCTTCACTATGGTTTTCTATTGCTGCTTACTAGAAATACTCTTAGGCTTGGCTTGATTTTCAGTTCTGTGCTTTTACTTCAGAACATGTCTTAATTTTCTTTCCCTTGCACTATCCTAGAGCCTAATCCTCTTTATTTTGATAATGAATATGAGCTAATTTTGCAGTTCTATGCTTAATTATACTTCAGATAATGTCTTAATTTTCTTTCTCTGACACCATCCTAGAGCCTAATCCTGTTTGTTTGCTTATGAATGTGAGTTCCTAATACATAAGCATACATGAGTATCTTTAGAATAAACACCCTAATCAGTATCTAAGGAAATTGAACAATTGAGATGTACTATAAAGCAAATATACATAAATTAGAAACTGCATTGCATACAAAGAAATTAGGTAGTAAGCATACTAGTGACAATTTATACTTATTTTATTCAGAACTACAAAAAAGGTAGCTGGTGGGATGTGCAGAAACATGAAATTATAACTTGAAATTATAGCTTGAAATTAAAATACTATCTTTCATAATTATTAAATAAACTTAATATTAGCTAATGTGTCATCACTTGGCATGAGCTGAATCCATGTGTGACTGAGCCAACTTGAACTGCAAAATTTTGGCTCAACTTCTCCAAAGGGGCAGGTGGTGCCTATATTTCAGACAGTCAATACATTGAATTAAGTAACTTGAGAAATTTGAGCACACACGCATGTTTTCTTATGCATAAACACACCAAGAAAGGACCATTTTGAGAGCTGGTGGTACCTAAAAAAGCTAGAAATTTGTGGTTGGCTTAGGAGGAGTTTTTGACTTCCACACTATAATAGGACTTTAGTAGATCAAGTTGGAGTTTTTTTTGCGTAGTAGAAAGAGGAGTTGATAGAAATGATATGAGATAATCTTTTAGCTTAGTGATTTGCTACACATTTTTCATGCTTGAGCTTTTTAAGCGCTTAGATATGGTGAATTCTCTTGCAGTTAATAACAGAAAATACTATAATTGAATAGAATTAAAGAAAAATTGTTGTCCAGTATCTCAATTCTATGATGATAAAGCTTTAATGACAACCCCAAAAAACCTGGGAATTTATTATTATTATTATGATTATTTGGTTAGGTTAATACTCGCACACACCCACAAATGTCTACTATGATACTTGAATTCATGATTTCTCCTTTAAGAGAGGAGAGATTATACCAGTTGGGCTAATGGCCCAGTGGTAAATCATTTAGAGGTTTTGGTAAGGCTACATGATTCTTCTTCTTACTCTCTCTGTAAGGATTTGTGAGCTAATGGCCAGCTGAAGCATTGGGTTTTGTACATAAGCCTGCATGAAAGATCCAAGTGGGACTTGGACAAGTAATGTACACCCATTTGAAGATCAAAATAGATAACAAATTTGGGCTTTCAACTTAATATTTCTGAATTTTTTTTTCTAAATTGAAATTACATATAATATACATGCATTACATGACATGAACTACTCTTAAATCATTTGTTTAAATATGAAGTATTTTATCAGTGTACTTAGAGTTTAAACTGAACTGATTATTAGAACAAGTATTGGTTTTGATTGAGAATGTTTTATAATGCAGGTTTATTTTAGCCAACTTTTGGACATATATCTTTTTGAAGACTGATCAGATATTTTAGACATTGACACACTGGACAGTGGCTAACTTTTGGACATTATGACTATTTTTTTTAGTATAGTTGTGTTATGCATTTAAGTAAAGTGTTTTAGTTTTTAATGTAGTTTTGATATAGCTTAATGTTTTTTTTAAGCTACAGATTTTTTTAATTGAATTTGGTTATTTAAATGAGATTGAACAGAATCGTTTGATGCCCTCATGTATGCATATACTCTAGTTAAGCAACGATGCAAACTGAATTAATTTTGAGTATTTAAATCTGACTTTGTCACTTGTTACTAGTTTTAGAATTTGATTGGGCTGCTTGTAGTACTTGAGTGATCTAATTTATCTAAAGGATATTTTTGATCATTATTTTTTGAAAGTCTATTAATACTGATGTTAGCAAGGCTTGGTGTGAATATATGACTTTGGATGTTGTAACTGTGTATTGGTGAAATTGAAGATAGGTGACTTTTGTTGTACAGGTAGTTTTTGTGTTAGGAGCCACCAGGTATATAATTTTTTTTTTTAAATTAATAAACTTTCAACCACGGGCTCAACCCGTGGTAGAAAGGTTTTTAAAAATAGCAAAAAAATACTTTCTACCACAGGCCCAGCCCGTGGTGGAAAATGGACTTTCTACCACGGGCTGCGCCCGTGGTAGAAAGTATGTATTCTACCACGGGCTAAGCCCGTGGTAGAAAGTATGTTTTCCACCACGGGCTAGGCCCGTGGTAGAAAGTTAGTTTTCCACCACGGGTTGGGCCCGTGGTAGAAAGTCTATTGGCAACTACGACACCGGATACGACGGCGGGCCAAGCCCGTGGTAAAAGCCCTTTTTGCCCGCCGTAGAAAGTCTTTTTTCTTGTAGTGAAAAGCTCTCGATCTCAACGAATTAGGAAGAGACCTGGATAAAGGATTATGGATGATACTCTTGCTCATTTGCTTTATTATTAGATTGTGATCCAATAACATTCCTAGAAGCTGTCAAAGATTCAAAATGGCAAAAAGCCAAAGATGAGGAGATCAGGTCTATTGAGAAAAATAACACATGGGAGCTATTAGAACTTTTGAAAGGGCAAAGATCCATTGGTGTTAAATGGGTTTATAAAACTAAGTTGAACAAAGATAGCAGAGTTGAAAAGTATAAAGCCCGACTCGTTGTAAAGGGATACAAGCAGGAATATGGCGCTGATTATAAGGAAGTTTTTGCTCTAGTTGCTAGGCATGATACAATTCGAATGGTGGTGTCATTGGTAGCACAGAATTCTTGGTCTATCTGTCAATTGGACTTGAAATTAGTCTTTCTACATCGTAATCTAAATGAGCAGGTTTATGTTGATCAACCCCCTAGTTATGTACAACAAGGAAGTGAAAATAAGGTGTACGTATGGTTAAAGAAGGCTTTATACTGGCTGAAACAAGCACCCAGAGTTTGGTACAGCCATATAAATACTTATTTTGCTAAAGCAGGATTCCAAAAATGTCCATATGAGCATACTCTCTTTATTAAACTTCGAGTTGCAAAAAATTTTTTTATTGTTTGTTTATATGTAGATTATTTGATCTACACAAAAGATGATCTAGCAATATTTGAGGATTTTAAAATGTCCATGATGGCAGAGTTCGAGTTGACCGATCTAGGGATGATGCACTATTTTCTTGGTATCGAAGTAGTGCAATCAACAACTGGTATTTTCATCACACAAAAGAAGTATGCTTTGGAGATTTTGGTCAGGTTTCAAATGATGGATTGCAACTCAGTTGGAACTCCAATTGAACAAGGTTTAAAGCTCACAAAGGATTTTGAAAGAAAGAAAGTTAATAGTACATTATACAAGCAAATTGTTGGAAGCTTAATGTACTTAACAACAACTAGACCTGACATTATTTTTGCTGTAAGTCTTATTAGTAGGTTTATGAAATGTCCAACTGAGCTTCATCTCCTTGCTACAAAAAGAGTCTCGCACTACTTGAAAGGTACACTTGATTTTGGTATTTTTTATCAAAAAGGAAAGGATCAGATATTGTTGGCTTCAGTGACAGTGATTATGTAGGAGACTTAGAGGGTAGAAGAAGTACTTCTGGTCATGGTCATGTATTTATGATGTGTTCAGGGGCTATATCATGGGCATCAAAGAAGCAATAAGTTGTTACCTTGTCTACAACTGAAACAGGGTTTATAGCAGCAATTTCTTGTGTATGTTAAGCTATTTGGTTGAAAAGAATACTCAAGTTGTTGCATTGTTTCCAGTAGGGACCTATACAAATTTATTGTGACAATAGTTCAACCATTAAGCTCTCTAAGAATCCAATTTTACATGGTAGGAGCAAGCACATAGATGTGAGATACCATTTCCTTCGTGATCTCACAAATGAAAGAGTCATTGAATT
This sequence comes from Cornus controversa, assembly GCA_026545225.1. NCBI lineage: Eukaryota > Viridiplantae > Streptophyta > Magnoliopsida > Cornales > Cornaceae > Cornus > Cornus controversa. The sequence continues at coordinate 1,597,990 of CM048853.1, read as the reverse complement.
GGTTTATTGTCGTAGTGAAGACTAGGTTTCAGATAATCTAACCAAGCCTCTCAAATTGGCTGCATTTGTGAAGTTGCGCGCTTTACTTGGTGTTTGTTCAGTTTTTAGTTTAAAATGATTGTATGAATAACATTCAGTTTAAGGGAGGGTGTTAACGTTTTATTGTGTTATATTTTATTTAGCAGAATAAATGTTGGAGGCCTATTCTATAGGAAATTGGATATGCTTTACGAAAGGGAGAACCCATAAGTTTAGGAGTTGTTAGTCATGGGTTAGTTGTTGCTTATTTTCTACAAAGTTTGTTTAAATTATTTTCTATTTAAGTTGATTGATCTCATCAATAATATATACTTAAAAATTTAGACCAAAAAAAAAAAAAGCATGAAAAGAGTTGCACAAGGAAGCGATGGAGTCGCGCACCAGAGTTCAAACTCAAGAAGATGGGTGCGGAAGCCAATTGTGAAGGATGAGAATCTTGTCTGGAGTGTCTTAATTCGCAGTGGGAATGACCTGTTTGGTTTCATCTTAACATGAGCAATTAACTCCCTTTTAGGATTATAGATTTCACAAGCTTCTCCTTTAGTTGTAGCCACATAACCTTTCTATTGCAGCTGTCCCACACTTAACAAATTACTTTTCAGGTTTGGAATATAAAGGACATTTGATATAGTCTCAATATTGTCTTCTTTAGTCCTGATTTGAACATCACCCTTTCCCATAACATTTACTTTGGTAAAGCAAGTTCCGAAGTACACCAAAATCCTCACAAGCAGAATAATGCAGAGTTGTCCCTGGATAAACTTAGCAGCTTAGTAAAAGATACCAAGCACTTTACCACCAACTAAGTTTAATAGAAGAATATAAGAGAATTTTGGAGCCATTGATCAAAGAATTTTCTCCACCACAGCAACATCTTCAATTTTTTCACTATGAATATACATCTTGTTTACAATTGCTAGTGTTCTTGAGAAATACTCATCAACAGACTCTCCTTACTTCATGTGAAGAATCTCGAATTCTTTGCAAAGGGCTTGAAGCTGCTGTCGTTTCACCCTTGTTGTGCCCTGATACTTTATCTTCATAGAATCCCAGATCTGTTTGCAAGTATTTTTTTTGGAGAATCATCTCCAAAATGGCACGATCAATTGCTTGAAATAGGTAATTCTTTGGCTTGAGATCCTTCAGCCTTTATTCTTCCAATTTCTTCTATTAAGCTTCAGCTTCAGTCAACACCACTCCATGGTCTCGTTCAGTCACTCATGTTTCCACGATAGTCCAATATTCTTTGGATCGCACAAAATTCTCCATCAACATGCTCCAATGATCATAGTGACCATCAAAGCGAGGGATTGCTGGTTGCACTAATTATTTTTTGATTCCATTGATGCCTATTGATTGCTGCAAAACAAAAACTATTGTTTTTAAACCCCTCTCCGACTCTGATACCAGATCTACAATCATCTACTCTAAAAGCTTAAGTTATTAGAGAGGGTATAATTTTAATATTTAAATCTTTCAACAACATGGTCCTTTAGTATCACATTTATGTTTGGAATGGTGGGCCCACAAGGCATCGTGTCTGTACGCACAAATTTTGAGTTTGAAAATAAGATCAAAAATCGTAGACAAATATATCAAATATATTAATTTCGACAAATATGTGTTATAAATATTTGGAAATTTTTACAAAAGAAAGATAAATTCCTCTGATTCGATTTTCTTGGTGATCAGGATTCAAGGGCTGCTAGAGCTTGATCTTGAATTGGAATGAAACTTTGGTGAAGAATGGAACGTGGATGATATGCTTGTTGTTCTTCTCTTTCAGGGTTTAGATGTTTTAGAGCTTTGGATTTTGAGTGAAGAATCTTGCAGAGTTTAAGTTTTCTCTGAGAGTCTTCTTGTTGGTGATCTGAATTCAAGGGCTACTGGAGCTTGATCTTAAATCGGGTTGTTGAGAGTCTTCTTCAAGTGTTTGTTATTGAAGAAAGCCGGTGAGAATTTCTGATCGAGGGCTGAAGAAGCTTGATCTCGAACAGTCTTGTTGATGATTCTTTGAATTTTTTGAATCATGGAGGAAGAACAGCATGACTTTGAATGCACTTGTTGTTGTTATTCTTCAAAGATTTGAAGGTTGGATGAACGTATGTCTTCAAAGCTTCAAGTGTTGATTGAATGCAGAGTTTGGCAGAGATTCAGTATTCTGTGAGAGTCTCATCCTCATTCTCTTCACCATCTACCTCTATTTATAGACTTCTTGGAGGGGTAGATTTGTAACTTTATTTTCTTCTGATAATTATCTTTTATGATAATTGTGATAATTATCCAATAGATATATAATAATTATATATCCATTTGATCCATTTTCAAGTGGACTTGGACGTTTCTAGACAATTTGGATCAGCTCATGACCTATTTATTTGTGGTGGGTCTGGGTTTCAAATTATCTGACTTATTGGACCACATTTCAAAGTGAACTAAACTAAAGATAAATTCAAATTATATTTTGGGTGCATCATGTAATTTTTTAATGTCTATAGTCTTTCAACTTGACTTTATCGTAATTTTTATCCCAAGTTTGCTCTATATCATCACTTATTTTACTTCTTATATAAGCACAGAATAAGATTGGAAGATTTAATTTTTGAGTAGAGTAAATTAGTGCAATTCCTAATAATTGAAGATTGGTGCGTTGTCATGCTCGGAAGCCAACCACTGGACCAAATAATATAGGTCCTAAAAAATAAAACTAAACTGAGTCAATCTAAAGATAAGAAAATACTAGTGCATTAAGCAGTGCAGTAGGACTATATATTTTAGGGTAAATTACTCTGACCTCCCCTGAGGTTTGATCTAATTACACTCAGCATTAAACTATTGAATTTTGTTACAATGACCTCCCTTGAGGTTTGCTCCGTTATGACACAGACCCCTCCGTCCAAAATTCCGTTAATTTGGTCAAAAATTTTCTTTGAAAAGACCAAAATGCCCATCAACTTATATATATATATATATGCACATATATATAATATATATACATATATATACACTATTCCGGTCATCTTCTCCGGCAATGTGCACTATTCCGGTCATCTTCTCCGACGAATCTCCGGCGACTTTCACGGGTTCCGGTCATCTTCTCCGGCGAGCTGCAAGGTTCCGGTCATCTTCTCCGGCGAATTTTCGGCGAGCTGCTCTGTTCCGGTCATCTTCTCCGGCGAATTTTCGGCGAACTGCACTGTTCCGGTCATCTTCTCCGGCGAATTTTCGGCCACCTTCATTTTTCCGGCGACCTTTCCGGGAAGTCAATTTTGGCCATTTTTTACCAACTCAAACTGGTTCCTAGCTAAATGGACCATTCCGGACGCAACTGTGAAGTCTGTTTTTTAGAATTCAGCTTCGATTTGTCAGATTTAACATCCAAGTGTTGTGATATTAATAAAATATATTAATATAATATTAATAAGGGTATAATAGACATTTCACCCAAAAATTAACCTCTGTTAGTCAATTTCTGTTAGAGGGGAGGTCATTGTAACAAATTTCTTTAGTTTAATGCTGGCTGTAATTAGGACAAACCTCAGGGGAGGTCAGTGTAATTTACCCTATATTTTATGCAACAAAAAAAGTTAATTTTGTGATTTTATCATTATTCATTAATGTTTGGCTTAATATGGTCAGTTACTGACGCAGAACGAAAGTATAAGGGGTTACCCGCATAAACCCTAAGAACACAGAAACTGGAATCCACCAGCACAATTAATTATAAACTAAAGTAAAACTTTATAGATAAATTGATTGATCTTTGCCCTACGGCAGTACATATATTTATAATAATGGGACCATAATCCTAACAGTACTAGGAAACCTAAAAATAAAGGAAACTTGTAAAAATTATAATCCTAACAGGAAAAGAAAATCTATTTCCAAAGGAAACGAAAAAGGAAAGAAAACACTAAAACAATAAAGGAAACTTGTAGAAATTCTAATCCTAACAGGAAAAGAAAATCTATTTCTAAAGGAAACGAAAAAGGAAAGAAAACACTAAAACAATAAAGTTATGCTCGTTTCTTCGGACCAGCGCGTTTTGCCAATTTTCGATCAATCTCTTCTTCAAACTCCAAAGCCAATTGTCCTACATCAGTCTTTCTCACCTGCGAAGAACTCGACCTCGAGTTGTAATTCGAATAAAGCAGAACATCATCACTGAACTCATAAAGGTCAGCTACATTGAAAGTATGAGATATGTTCATATCAGCAGGCAAGTCAATCACATAGGCGTTGTCATTGATCTTCTCAATCACCTTGTACGACCCATACTTCCTTGGCTTCAACTTGTTATAGGAACCAACTGGGAACCTTTCCTTACGCAGAAACACCATAACCTGATTACCCTCAGTGAACAATTTCTCACGTCTCTTCACATTTGCGGCAGCTTTATGCTTCGCATTATTCTCCTCTAACCGCGCCTTTACTTCAGCCTGAACATCGCGAACTTGCTCAGCCAGGTTCTCGGCAGTAACACTTGTTCCAGTGACCTTGGAAAGTCGTGCCAGGTCTAACGCATGCTTAGGAGGCTGTCGATACACTAAAGCAAAAGGAGATTTACCAGTAGCAGTGTGAACTGCATTGTTATACGCAAATTCAGCTTCTGCCAGAACTAAATCCCACTATTTAGGCTTGTCACCACAAATGCTCCAAATTAAATGTCCCAGTGTTCTATTCAGATTCTCAGTCTACCCGTTGGTCTGCTGGTGTGCAGTGTTACTGAACTTTAGAGTAGTATCCATCCGCCGCCACAACGTAACCCAAAAATGGCTAAGAAATTTTGAATCCCAATCAGAGGTTATAGACTGAGGAACTCCATGTAAACGAACCACCTCACGAAAGAACAGGTGAGCCACATGTGACGTATCAGATGTCTTCTGACAAGGGATAAAATGTCCCATCTTGGAGAATCTGTCAACCACAACAAACACAGAGTCTACTCCACGCTGAGTTCGTGGAAGACCCGAAACAAAATTTATTGACAAATCCTCCCATATGGCATTCGGTACAGGTAGAGGCATGTAAAGACCTGTATTCTGAGCCTGCCACTTAGAAGTCTAACAAACATAACACTTGCGAACAAGGCTACCCACATCGCGTTTCAACTGAGGCTAGTAATACCGCTCGGCTATCCCACTAATAGTCTTGTCACGCCCCAAGTGACCACTCAAACCTCCACCATATAACTCTCGAATCAGCTTCTCCCTCAAGGAGCTCCGAGGAATACATAACTGATTACCACAGAACAGGTACCCTTCGACCAAATGGAATTCTCCCTCTGTCTGTCTACGACCACATTTTTTCCATACCTCAGCGAAATCTTCATCATCAGAATACAACTCCTTCAAGAACTCAAACCCAATAATCTCTTGCTGCATAGTAATCAGTAAACTCGCGCGTCGACTTAATGCATCTGCCACCTTATTCAAAATCCCAGATATGTGTTTCAGCACATAAGGAAACTTCTGCATATAGGTCACCCACCGAGCATGTATATTACTTAAACTCCTTTGACTGTTTAGATACTTCAAAGCTTGGTGATCAGTGTAAAGAATAAATTCTCGCTGAATCAGATAGTGCTCCCAATGCTTCAGAGCATGGACAATAGCATAAAATTTTTGGTCATAGGTACTCCACTTTCGGCATGCATCACTAAGTTTCTCACTGAAAAATGCCACTAGTCTCTTCTCTTATGACAGAACTGCTCCAACCTCAATTCCACTAGCATCACACTCCACCTCGAATAGTTTCTCAAAATTGGGTAAAGCCAAAACAGGAGTAGTGCACAGTTTTTCTTTAATGACTGCAAAAGTTGTGTCGGCATCTTCACCCCACTGAAACTTACCCTTCTTTAAGCACTCTATAATAGGAGCCACAATACTACTGAAGTCCCTAATAAATCGATGATAAAATGTCGCCAACCCATGGAAACTCCTCACCTCTCCTACTCTCTTTGATGTAGGCCAATTACGAATTGTTCTCACCTTTTCATCATCAACCATTATTCCCTTCGAACTGACCACATACCCAAGGAATAACAATCTTTCTGTCAGCCAACTACATTTTTTAAAGTTAATAAACAGCTTATTTTTGGACAACACCTCTAACACAACCCGTAGATGCTCCATATGATCTTTCTCACTCTGATTGTAAATCAATATGTCATCAAAATAGACGACTACATATTTTTCAATGAAAGGTCGCAATACCTGGTTCATAAGCCGCATAAAAGTACTGGGCGCGTTGGACAATCCAAAAGGCATAACCAGCCACTCGTAGAGTCCATCCTTTGTTTTGAAAGCCGTCTTCCATTCGTCACTAGGTTTGACCCGAATTTGATGGTATCCACTTTGCAGGTCGATATTTGAGAACAACTTCCAACCCTCCAATATATCTAGCATGTCATCCAATCTCAGAATTGGAAAGCTGTATCTGACAGTTATCTTATTGATCGCGCGACTATCAACACACATCCTCCAACTGCCATCTTTCTTTGGGACTAGTAACGCGAGAACAGCACAAGGACTCATGCTCTCTCAAATGAACCCCTTCTGCAACAATTCTTCCACTTTAGCCTGTAAACTCTGATTCTCCTTGGGACTCATCCGATAGTGTGGCAAATTTGGTAAGCTTGCTCCCGGACCTAAATCAATATGGTGCTGAATATCTCTCAACGGTGGAAGATTATTTGGTAACTCTTCAGACACCAACTCACTGAATTCGGTCAACAAGGACTACACCTCCTCGGGTAACACAACTCTCTACTCTTCCTTGCCTTGTATCACTAGAGCTCGCATAACCACAACATATACCTCCTGTGCCTCCTTAACTTTAAATTCCAACTCAGTTACTGACGTGACTAAAGAGACTAAGGACTGCTCTTTTACCATGGCCTTAGTTGAGCCACCACCGGAACTCTGCTTCGGAACCATTGCAATCTTCCTACCATCTCAACTGAAAACACAAACATTGTTGCGCCCCTTGTAGGTGATATCCACATCAAACTACCATGGTCGTCCCAATAACACGTGACTAGCATCCATGTCGACTACATTGCAGACCACCTCATCTCGGTAATGTTGCCCGATTGAAATAGGAACTTTACACACCTCTATCATGTTCGCTTTAGGCCCTTTCTGAATCCACTCAATCGCATACGGCTTTGGATGTTTTTCTGCCTGCAGCTTCAGATGTTCTACTAGTTTTCTGGACACAAAATTCTCACAACTTCCACTGTCAACAATTAAATCACAGACTTTGCCCTGGACACTGCAGCAAGCCTTAAAAATATTGTTTTTTTTTGTGAGAAATCCTCCAACTTCGTTGAACACATGACTCGCTGAATCACACAGTTGACATGTTCTCTCTATTCCTCTGTAATTTCTGCACCATCCAGGAGTTCATCAATGCCTACTCCTTCTTCAACATCCTGATCGTACTCGTCGTTTTCCCCAATATCCACGAAATTCATTGGTTTTCTGGCTGGACATTCATTCGAACGATGGCCTAGTTGGCTGCACCTGTAGCACTTCAAACCGCCTGTTTTAGCATATGGGTTTGGCGCCATCCGTGGGGCTTCCTTCGTAGCTGCTGTTGTCGGACGCGTCCCAGCATGGTTATTACTAGAAGACGAACCCCTTTGAGTATGATCTGTAGCAGTTTTAGACTGATAATTCTGCCCATCACCCGGTGAAAATCTGCTCCTGTTTGCAACTGCATTGGACGTCCCAACCGTGTCCTTCTTGTAGTAGGAAAATCGATTGGATGCCTTCTCCATTAACTCTGCTTTCAAGGCCATGTTTTGCGCCTCATCCACTATCCAAACAACTTGCAGTCCAATTTTGTCTCGAATGGTAAACTTCAATCTTGCTAAGTATCTGGAAACCTGCTGTCCCTCAGTCTCATTCAGGTTGTTACGAACTGACAGTCTGGTCCACTCCTCAGTATAATCTGCAATAGTCCTACTACCCTGCACACAATTTTGGTAATTCCAGAAAATAAATTGCTCAAAATCTGGGGGTAAAAACTTGCTCATCAGAAGTTGTTTCATTCTCCTCCAGGTTCGTATAGGAGCATTGCCTTGTCGTCGCCTATCATTTTGCAACTTCTCCCACCAAACAGCAGCCCCGCTTCTCAACTTATACGCCACCATCTTGACTTGTCGATCCTCTGTAACTTTAGTCATCTCGAAAAACCTCTCAACCTCAGAAATACAGTCCAGAAATTCTTCAATCTGCAATTTACCATGGAACAGTGGTATGTCTGCGCGTATTCTATAGTCAGGTTGATTTTGGTTTCGATTTTGTTGACGAATCCCTTGGTGACCTGCAATGTCCTCATCAGAGTCTTCATCACTCAAATCTTCGAACTGCTCGTGTCTCGCCGCTCTAAGCAGATGTCCACTTCCAATAAGGCCAAGGGCAACTCCCTCGACTCTAACTCTGTTGGCAGGGGCTTGAGCGTTACCAATAGGGATGTCGGGATTAGGCTGTTGCTCCATCAGTTGCTGTAACGTGGTCGTCAACCTCTCCATCACCTGTCGCTGCTCGTTAATCGCTACCCATATATCTTCATCCCTACAACCAGCGTCGCCAGGGTTAACTCCTCCGTCTTCGTTGTTGACCATCGTACAAGGCAAATCCTTATGCTCTGATACCACTTGACGAAAAACGGAAGTATAAGGGGTTACCAGTGTAAACCCTAAGAACACAGAAACTGGAATCTACCAGCACAATTAATTATAAACCAAAGTAAAACTTTATTGATAAATTGATTGATCTCTGCCCTATGGCAGTACATATATTTATAATACAAAAATCATAATCCTAACAGTACTAGGAAACCTAAAAATAAAGGAAACTTGTAAAAATTATAATCCTAACAGGAAAAGAAAATCTATTTCCAAAGGAAATGAAAAAGGAAAGAAAACACTAAAACAATAAAGGAAACTTGTAGAAATTCTAATCCTAACAGGAAAAGAAAATCTATTTCCAAAGGAAACGAAAAAGGAAAGAAAACACTAAAATAATAAAGTTATGCCCGTTTCTTCGGACCAGCGCATTTTGCCAATTTTCGGTCAATCTCTTCTTCAAACTCTAAAGCCAATTGTCCTACATCAATTACGTAGGCTTGTAAAATTAGTTAAGATACAGAAATATCCAAGTCTTGTACAGATCCATAAATTTAGTCATAGATTTTTACAATTTCATTAGAAGGAATTGGAGGTCAAGGTCATGATGGTTATCAGTCGTTCTGAAAGGAAATAATCATTTTTTTTCAAGTAAAATAAAATATTGATTAGTGTGTTTTTATGAAATTAATCATTTTTTTCAAGTAAAATAAAATATTGATTAGTGTGTATTTATCCTTGTAGCCCACTTATTTCCAGCATAAACTCTCTAAATTTCTTATTCTTTCAAGTGATCGATTACAATACTGATAAATAAAAAAATAAAAAAACTTGTGCAAATATCACACTATTAGATGCGAAAAGTAGCAAAATATTGGACGAATTCAAAAAAACTTGTGCACGTATTTTACTGAAATAACAAAGAAAGATAGCTACTCGAATGCATCAAAATTAAGCGTCGATTAAGAATGGAGCAGGAAAAGGCCAACCACCAAAACCAATATTTTATGTGTTGATAGATTTTCAATGTTTAAGCTTGTCACCATTTATCCACCTATTTCTTACTTGCATAAAAATGCAAGCTTTGTTTAGAGTGTTGACAGAGACAGTGTTACGGTGGAACAACTCCGACGGTTTTTTCATGTGAACAGAAAGTATGGATCTCAGTACAACTCAAATTATTTTTATATGAGTGGAGAATGTGAATTCAAGACAACTCCTCGTACAAGTTGGAGGCATGGGATTCCAATCACATGAAAACAATACTCAGTTGTCCGGCTACAAAACATTTTACTACTATTTACCATAGCCCTCTGTGTTTAGTTGCGGCTTGGATCTATTGGATTCTTTTTCGTCGAGTTTTTTTCTTTCTTCTAATAATCCAAATACGGGAAATAAAAAGTTGGCTTCTCGAATTAAAAAATAATATATTGTGCATCAGGTAAATTTTAATTACCGTGTTACGCACGCATAATTGAAATTGCATCGGAACATGCATTAGTCATGAGTCCGGGAGTCCGGTATATTTACCGCCAATGCATTAGAGTTGTTCTCTACATGATACATGTATGGTTGACGAAATTCAGTGCAGTTGATCAAACTACGCAGCAATTGAAGTGAAACACAATAAAAGCAGTTGTAGCTTAAACACCCTTTCTGCAATAAAATGTGATCCCTCACGTGAACACGTGTTCTTTGAGTGACATAATTTATAGAAGGTGATAGATTATCACAATAATTAGCAATTTCATTGTGTAAGATTAACTTGAGCTTATTTTGGATACAGTAATACTATTAAAAAAAAAAAAAAACTTCTTTCGTTACAAGAGCCTCTTTTCATATTTTATCCATGGTCATTATTAATAAGAAAAATTACAAATAGATGGACTTTTGGAGCCAAATTTACAAATACAGGAAGTCATGAAATTTTAAAGAAATGAAATTCTCCTAAAATGATGATATAAACATGGGAAAAATACTGTTCATTTAATTCAAGCGTCCAAACTACCTTTACTATTTGACAATCAATAATAAAAAATAATAAACTAAATTTTAATCAACGATCATCAAAATGGTCTGCACTAAACGTGATACTTACATGCACAAAAGTGGTACATGTTTGAAAATAATTTTTGTACTTTTCTTTTTCAAATAAACATAGTAAAATAACATTTCTACGACCTTAGGGTCATAATCTTGTTCCACAAATGTAAAGGTAAAGTCATTTGGTTATGGTAATTTGATTGGACTCTCAAATTGCATTTATTTGTTATTAAGAGATTATTAGTACATGAGTACTTTCACATATGCATAAAAAAATATAAAACTATTTTCATGTGATTTATGGAACAAGAATAACACCATAAAGTCATACAAATTTTATATTACTTTGTTTAATTAGGAAAAAAAATGTATAAAAATTATTTCCATTTCCGTACTACTTTTGTTCATTTAGATACCACTTTCGTGAACACATGTATCACTTTATGTGAATATTATTTTGCCAACCAGTTATCAAAATTTAGTGTTTTTTTTATTTTTTTTATCACCTATCGTTAAAATGGTAAAGGTAATTTGGGTTCTTGAATAAAATGAACATGTCCACGTAAGCATTTTAGGAGAATTCAATTTTAAAAAATTCATAACTTTGACTCCATGTATTTGTAAATTAGCCTCTAAAAGTCCATGTTGTAATTTTTCCTATTAACTATCACTTCTAAAACTGAGCAACCATATTAGTAATCAGTCTCACTGGTTAAAACAAAATTAATTTGAATTTGTTTCTTAAATTATGCATCATACATATACAAAGTGTATAATTTATCTGAAGATATCGTATGTAACAGCTTAATATTTTATTATAATAGCTTCTGAACTAATTTTAAATAATACATTTTCAATTGTTACATACCAATAGTCTTTCTTGGAACCATCATATAACTCCTAAGACTAACCAACATTAATCATCCCATCATTTTTTTTAAAAAAAACTTTGAGCTGAGATGATGCTATTCAACAATTTCTTTCAAAAAAAAAAGAAGAAGAATCTAAAGAGTTCATGGTTTTTTGTTATTGTCAACTAAGAGCTAGGTTCATCACTCCTTTTAACCTCTTCCAAAACAAACGAATTTTACATTATACTCTCTCTCTCTCTCTGTCTCTCTCTCTCTCTCTCTCTCTCTCTCTCTGTATATATATATATATATATTATAGGGTAAGAAATAAAAATGTCCAACTCATAACAATAACAAAAAAAAAAAAAAAACGTCAATTCCCGGAAAAATAAAAAAAAGAACAGTGATGTTGTTTTCAAACCCGGCTTTGGTGCTACCCTCAAGTCTCAACTGTTTGGTCTATATAAGAAACTTATAGTATGACGGGCTTCCTATACTGAAAAAATCCATTTCTGTTAACACCAAAAAAATTTCCAACTTGGTAGTCCATATATAGCTAGTTGGTGCTAGACAGTAGAGTGAGTGTAATTATATAAGAAAATATTGATGATGTGGTCAGTTGGAATAATATTGTGTATTGCAGCATTGGTTAGCATAGCAATAATTCAGTGGTTTCACAAGTGGAGGAACCCCAGATGCAATGGAATTCTTCCCCCAGGTTCCATGGGTTTCCCTCTCATTGGAGAAACCCTTCATTTACTTGCTCCCAGCAACTCCATAGATCTCCATCCATTCATCAAGGAAAGAATTCAAAGGTGAATATACATCTTTTTCTTTTCTTTTCTTTGAAGGTGATATATATCTGCCTCTTATTTCTATAGCTTGCCTTTTCAAGTTACATCATCTTCTCCCTCGAGAAAGTACACAATACTCGGAGGTAATTCTTATGTAATACTCCGACTTGTGTAAGCTCACCAATTCTCTTTGATAATAGAGAAATTAATAATATTAAAGAGAATTGGAGAGCTTACACTAGTCGTCCTACGTACTTTCTACTTCTCCTCCCACATGAGAGCTTCTATAATTCTATTGGAGTAACAAGGGGAGAGTGAGTGCATCTGAGAGTGTGCCTACCTTAATTACTGTGAAGTAGGATTTGTGGTGTGAGATCAGAAAACTCTAAAAGCCATTTGAGAGAGAGAGACGCAAAGGGTTTGGGGATTGAAACTTGTTTTCTTGGCATACTCTTTCGCCTCATCATTCACCGTAGACATAGGCTTTACGCGGAATTGACAGTTTAACTTCAAGAATCACAAATAGTGAATTGAATTTATGTTAATCTTGCAGGTATGGACCAATATTCCGAACTAGCTTGGGTGGTCGGCCTGTTGTAGTATCAGCTGACCTCAAATTCAACCATTCCATCCTTCTACAAGAAGGGAAGTCAGTTGAATTGTGGTACCTGGACACATGGTCCAAGCTGTTAAAACAAGATGGCGAATTCAGGACCAATGCAGTGGGAGCTCTTCATAAATACGCAAGAAGCATTCTTTTGAATCACTTTGGTTCAGAACCCTTCAAGGCGAAGTTACTCACTCAATTACAAGAAATGATTTGCAAAACTCTGCACACTTGGTCATGCCAGACATCTATCGATGTTAAACATTCAGTTTCAATTGTAAGTGTGTGTGTATATATATATAGACACACACACACTCTATTTCACAACTAAAATCTGCTGGTGTTGTATATAACATGTCATATTATGTTATTTGCGTGCAGATGGTGCTTAACTTCACTGCTAAGCATTTATTTGGTAATGATTTGGAAAAGTCATCAGAGAAGATAAGTGAGAAGCTCATTCATCTTTTAGATGGGCTAGTAACCTTTCCTTTGAACATCCCTGGTACCACCTACCATAAATGCTTGAAGGTTATTTACAAGAAAAAAAGATGAAATTGTATCTTCCAAATTGTTGATTTGTTTTAATGAAAAAAGTTGAGATAATTTTTGATTTAATTTTGTCCTTAATTAATGTTCATGGATCCAGGAGGGAAACAAGGTAATAAGCATGATCAAGGAGAAGCTAAAGGAGAAAAGAAATTCACCTGAGACATATCAAGGAGGCCTCATGGATCAAGCGCTCAAAGACCTGAATAGTCTGAAGTTCCTCAAGGATGACTTCATAGTCAGATTAATTTTTGCTTCTTTATTTGGAAGTTTTGAGTCAATTTCATCCGCAATAACATTAGCTGTCAAGTATCTTTCAGAGAACCCTTCAGTGGTGGAGGACCTGAAAGTAAGAAAAGCTATACAGTTTCAGAGGTTTTTCAAGCATGCATATATAGATAATGTATACTTAAATTTTATATTTTGATAAACATTCAGGCTGAGCATGAAGCAATACTCAAGAACAGAGGAAATTTGAATTCCATGCTCACATGGGATGAATACAAATCAATGACTTTTACAGTTCAAGTCGGTTTTACCATATATCTCAACAATTTTTCACTTTTTTGATATATAAGAAAAAATCATACTATCTAAAGTCTAAACTAACTTGCCCGGATGGTGAAATTACAGGTTGTGAATGAAATTCTTAGGTTGGGAAACGTCTCTCCAGGGTTGTTACGAAGAACACTGAAAGATATTCAAGTGAATGGTATACTTGCACTTAATTAAATTCAATCTCTTTCATTTTGATTTTGAGATATATAGATACATCCAAAATAAAAAGGCCTAATAATACTAAATATTGAACCATTGCTTTCTAGGTTTTACAATTCCAGCAGGCTGGACTATTTTGGTTGTCACTCCTGCTCATCATCTGAATCCAAACACCTTTAATGATCCACTTGCATTCAACCCGTGGCGTTGGAAGGTGCATGATTCAATTGCTTTTTTTTTTTTTTTAATAATGTTCAAACCTTTTCATATAATGTTCTAATTTTCAGTGACATTGTGTTGCATAAATCTTTAACACAATGTTCTTCTTGGTTATTTGATGAAATATAGGACTATGATTCAGTTACTATATCTAAGAATTTCAACCCTTTTGGTGGAGGAATAAGGCAATGTGCAGGTGCAGAGTATAGTAAGGTGTTCATTTCCACATTTCTCCATGTACTGGTCACCAAATATAGGTAATTTTTTCTGGTTGTTTTGCATGTACATCCCAGTTTTTCATTGAATCCTAATAGTTTTTGAAAAAATCAATTCTTTAATAGGTGGACAAAAATCAAGGGGGGAGAAGTTGGACGAAAACCATATCTATATTTTGAAGATGGCATTCATATTAAAGTTTCAGAGAAGCATGATTGAAGAATTACCTATTCAAGGCAGTGTTATTGACTACTCATTACATGAACTGTTGTTGTGGTTTTGTGTTTTGTGTTTAATCTTCTATCTCCTAGAGAGATTGTGTATCTACCATATCTAATAAGAAACTATATATCCTTGAGCTGTAAATTTGGCAGAGTTTGCCCAAGTGCAGCTTGTTGGATTTGAACCATTCTCGAAGGGCATGGTTTGACAAATTTAGTACTGTGGTGAGTAAATTTAAATTAAATAGAACTACATCAGGGCATATGGTTTTTGTGAGACATTGCCAAAGTGGTACTATCATCCTAGCAGTGTATGTAGATGATATTGTCGTGACAGGAAGTGATGAGTGTGGTATTGATGAATTGAAGCATTTTTTGAGCAAGCATTTTCATAAGAAAGACTCCTTGATTATTTATCAAGAACGGTGGTGATTGCAAACAAGATGTGTATATATGGTGAAAAGATGGAAGATGTTACCATAATCAAACAAATTATTTGATCGATGACCTTGAAATTCGATTGTCGTTTGTTCTATTGAGGATTCGAATAATCTTGACACACTTTCAATTAATGAATTGCAGAGTTCACTGTTGGTTCATGAGCAAATAAGTAATCAATCATGATGTCAAAGAGAAGCAAGCATTGCAGGTCTCAACCAACAATCAATCGTCAACATCGAGAAGACCATGTCGAGGCCAAGGAAGAAATAGAGGTAACGGAGATGGTAAATTCACACATCACAAATTAGAAAAGCACCACGCTCTCGATTCCTGAAGCAGAGGCAGGTGGTGTGATAATGAGCATTCAACAGACCAAGAATCAAAGTCCTTTAAGAAATCAAATGTTGAGTGCTTCAGATGCCACTGGTATGGTCATTATTGTTATGAATGTTGAACTAAATTACATAAAGAAAATGTTGAACTAAATTACTATGGGCATCTAAACTTTAGTGGATTGAAGACTACTCTATATCATAAGAATAAGAATGTGTTGTTGGCAAGCAGCATTGTGATCACTTCCTAAAGAGGAAAGCGTGGAGAGCTCAAAAGACGCTGGAGCTAGTCCATTCGGATATTTGTGGGCTCATAAATACGATATCCAATGGTAATAAAAGGTATTTTATTATGTTCATCGATGATTATAGTCGAAAAACATAGTTGTATTTTTCGCAAAAAAAATCTGAAACTTTTTCAGCATTCAAAAGTGCTTTAAGGCCTTTGTAGAGAAAGAAGTTGGGAGAGTTATCAAAACTCTTCGAACTGGTCGTGGAGGAGAATGCAACTCATAAGATTTTATAAATTTCTATGAGATGCTTGAAATTAAAAGGCAACTTATAGTAGCATATACCACAGCAAAATGGCGTGTCCGAAAGGAAAAACCGCACAGTCTTAAACATGGTGCAAAATATGTTAGCGAGAAGAAGCGTTCCAAAGAGTTTCTGGCCTGAGGTAGTCAATTAGAGCATTCACATATTAAATAGGAGCCCCATACTAGTTGTCTAAAACATAACCAGAAGAAGCATGGGCCAGACGTAAACCAGTTGTCGACCACGTCAGAATTGTTGGATGCATAACATATGCTCACATTCCTGACAAAAAGATAAAGAAGCCCAATGACAAAGGAGAAAAGTGTGTTTTTCAACTTTTTCTCGAGGTTAGTGAACATTCAAAAACCTATAAATTGTACAATCCTATCACCAAGAAGATTGTCATTTGTCGGGATGTAGTAGTTGATGAAGAAAGGACGTGGATATGAGGGTAACACATTCAAGCTAATTTTGATAATGAGATAGAAAAAGAAAGTCACCAGCCTCTCAATGATGAAAAATAGCCATCAGATTCCATCCCCACAAGCTTACCAAGTCCATCCACAACTATATCTGGTTAATTACAGCCATCAAATTCATCCAGAAAACACAACAATATTTCAACTGCGTCACGATCCCAATGCACCAAAAGGAAGCCAGGATGGAAGATATGAAATAAGTAAATTGGCCTATTCTAATGATGATCCATTTTTTCAGTTGGTTCTATACGCAGACTGTGATTCACTTACATTTAAAGAAGTTGTACAAGAACCAAAGTGGTAGGAAGCCATAAATGAAGAGATCAATAATGCTATAAAAAAAAAAAGCAATACATGGCAGTTGACTGATCTCTCATATGGCCACAAGTCAATTGGTGTCAAACAGGTGTACAAAACCAAGTTAAATACTGAAAGCAAAGTTGATAAATACAGAGAACGCCTAGTAGCAAAAGGCCATAATCAGGAATTTGGCATTGACTACAAAGAGGTTTTTTGCTTCAGTTGCAAGACATCATATGACTCGGTTGGTACTTGCATTGGTAGCAAAAAACTCATAGCCCATCTTCTAATTGGACATGAAATCTATATTGCTACATGGCGATTTGCAATAATAAATATGTTGATCAACCTCCGGGGTATGTGCAACAAGGAAATGAGAAGAAAACGTACAAGTTAAGAAAGGCACTATATAGGCTAAAACAAGGAAATGAGAAGAAAACGTACAAGTTAAGAAAGGCACTATATGGGCTAAAACAAGCTCCTCGAGCTTGGTACAATCCTGAATATTTTTTGAGCTCATGATTTCAATAGTGTCCATATGAGCATACTTTGTTTGTTAAATCTAGATCTGCTAGTGAGTTGCTAATAGTATGTTTATATATGGACGATTTAATTTTCACTGGAAATGATAGTATTATGTTGGTGATTTTAAACAGTCTATGATGGCTGAGTTTGATATGTTTGATCTTAGACTGATGCACTACTTCCTTGGAATTGAAGTAGCACAAACTTCTGACGGAATCTTTATTTCACAGAAGAAATATGTTTGAGAACTCTTGAACAGGTTTCAAATGGTGAATTGCAATTCAGTTGGTACACCAGCAAATTTTGGCTCAAAGCTAATCAACGACCGTGAAGAAAAAAATATGGACAACACTATATACAAGCGAATCTTGGGGAGTCTTATGTACTTAGACGACCACCCAGCCTAATGTAATGTACATAGTTAGTCTCATCAGCAGATACATGGAACATCCAATAGAGTTACATCTCCTAGCTGCCAAAAGAATTTTTAATATTTGCAAGGGACAATTGATTTTGGTATACTTTATAGGAAGGGAGAAAAGTTGGGTTTAATTGGCTTCACTGATAGTAATTATGCAGGAGATCCAGATAATAAAAGAAGCACATCAGGTCATAATCTTATGATAGGATCAAGAGTTATTTCATGGTCATTGTACACACAAATTTCGTGTCCGAAAATCTAGGAACGAAAATTAGTGACAAATAAACGATTTTATTAATTTAAGAAAGATGGATACAATCCTCTGTAAATCTTTACAAAAGAAAGATAACTTCCTCTGATTTGATCTCCTTGGTGATCCGGCTTCAAGGGTTGCTAGAGCTTGATCTTGAATTGGATTGAAACTTTGGTGAAGAACGGCACGTGGATGATGTGCTTGTTGTTTTTCTCCTTCAGGATTTAAGTGTTTTGAAGTTTTGGACTTTGAGTGAAGAGTTCTGCAGAGTTTCAGCTTTTTCTGAGAGTCTTCTGGTCCTCCTTCTCCCACCTTTGGACCTTTATTTATAGGCCCACCGGAGGAGTAGATTTGTAACTTTCTTTTTCTTTAATAATTATCCTATAATTATCTTTTATGATAATTTTGATAATTATCCAATATATATATATATATATATTAGACCCATTTTCAAGTGGGCTTTGACTTCTTAGACAATTTAGACCAGTCCATAACTCATTTATTTGTGGTGGGTCTGGCTTCAAATTATCTGACTCATTGGGCCATATTTTAAAGTGGGCTAAACTGAAGATAAACCCAAATTGTATTTTGGGTTTATCATGTAATTTTTTAATGTCTACAAATTGCCCCCACTTTAAGTCTCGCGCCATGTTGAGTTTGTCACGTATTTAAAGCGGGACTTGAAGTATTTAAATTTCGCTTTTTTTTTTTGTGCGAAAATTCAACTGCAAAAAGATGTATTCTTTGTCAAGTTGAATCAAATATTTGAGGATCATATTGCCAATAGGATTTTTTTTCTGGTCCAAGTGGAATTGAAGACTTGAGAATCCTATTGCAAATAGAATTTTTTTTTCTTATCCAATTTCAAATAGGATTTGTTGTTTTCCATGTTC
The DNA here is from genome assembly GCA_026545225.1 of Cornus controversa. NCBI lineage: Eukaryota > Viridiplantae > Streptophyta > Magnoliopsida > Cornales > Cornaceae > Cornus > Cornus controversa. Next base: position 1,578,921 of record CM048853.1, on the reverse strand, counting down.
AAACGGAATTGGAGTCTTGAAAATCCTATGTCAAATAGGATTAACTCACCACTATATATATGTAGCCTACACTTCAGACTCTTCATATCAGAAATTCCATAAATTCCAGCAACTATAAGCTCTCTTTTCTTTTTCCTTTTTTTTTTTTTCTTTTCTTTCTTCTTTCTTTCTCCTCCAGCGCCTCACGACAGTTCTTCTTTCTTTTTGTTTTTCACTTTTTTTTTCTTCTCTTCTTTCTTCTTCTTTTTTTTCTTTCTTTTTCTTTTTCTTCTTTCTTTCTCCTCCAGCGCCTCACGACACTTCTTCTTCTTCTTCTTCTTTTTTTTTTTCTTCTTTTTTTTTTCACTTTTTTTTCTTTTTCTTCTTTGTTTCTTCTTCTTTTTTTTTTTTCTTTCTCTTTTCCTTTGATATGTAAAAAAAAACAAAGCTTCTTTTTTGTTGCTTGGTAGATTTGAACACAAGATCTCATGAGAACATTATAGCACCACACCATCTCTACTACACAACTCCTTGTATTATAAACTTTTGCAACAAAATATATATATCCTTAAACTTTGAAAGGAACATTGTTCTTTAGTAACAACTTTATCTTCCGTAACCGCTATTAATCAAATCTATTTTTTTTCAGATCATATTTCACTTGTGGGTCCTGCTCGAATTTTGTGCTGTCTCTAGAACGACGAATAGATCTATCGAACTCATTGAGGAAGATATCTTTACGTAAGTCACTCAACTTTTCTTGGCAAGTTTCAAATATTTTCTTTTATTTCAGTTTCTTGCAGGTCAAATCGTCTTTCTCAGAATATGGAGTTCCAGACGCCATTCATTAGTCCATTCGGGGTCCCTTAGTGCACTTCGGTGTCACTCTTATTGTCCCTTTAGGGTCCCTTAGTGCACTTCGGTGTCACTCGTCCCTCCGGGGTCCCTTAGTGCACTTCGGTGTCACTCTTATTGTCCCTTCGGGGTCCCTTAGTGCACTTCAGTGTCACTCGTCCCTTCGGGGTCCCTTAGTGCACTTCGGTGTCACTCTTATTGTCCCTTCGGGGTCCCTTAGTGCACTTCGGTGTCACTCTTATTGTCCCTTCGGGGTCCCTTAGTACACTTCGGTGTTACTCTTTCGTCCCTTCGGGGTCCCTTAGTACACTTCGGTGTCACTCTTATTGTCCCTTCGGGGTCCCTTAGTGCACTTCGGTGTCACTCTTTCGTCCCTTCGGGGTCCCTTGGTGCACTTCGGTGTCACTTTTTCGTACCTTTGGGGTCAGGCCAAATTACCACGATGCAGCAGACATCCGTCAATATCTCGACGGCAGGTCAGGTCACCCAACTCTTCTCTTGCAAACTTCAATTTTTTTTTTTTTTTGTAAAGATAGTTTATACTCATATCAAGGAGTGATTATTTATTTATTTATTTTTTCATGCAGACAGTTTACACTTATGTCATGAGTATTTTTTTTTTTGGTAGACAGTTTATACTCGTGTCAAGGAGTGTCATCTTTTTTTTTTTTGATAAACAGTTTATACTCGTGTCAAGGAGTGTCATCTTTTTTTTTTTTGATAAACAGTTTATACTCGTGTCAAGGAGTGTCATCTTTTTTTTTTGGTAAACAGTTTATACTCGTGTCAAGGAGTGTCATCGATAGTTTAGGCTCGTATCGGGGAGCACTTTTAGATTTAATTAGTCTTTAACTTTCCAAGACTCAGGAGACAGTCCAAGCTTGTGTTGAAAGGTGTGAATCAGCTCGACGTCAATTTGGAGATTTTCTTCTTGTTTTATTTCTTCATTATACTCTTCTCGTACTTGAGAAGAAACATCGTCTTTGAACTCGTCTCCCCACCCAGAAAGAAGAGGTATTTCATTCGTCGTGGTCCATGCCGGAGAATTGAACCTCACCCAATATGCTTTTATTCCGCTACGAGATTCGATCCAGACAGCATTTTCGGGCTTTGGTCCCCACACTTTTCCTTCCTCTAGTCTTTTGATATTTTGAGCCTCTTGTTGTAGAAGATTTTGTTCTTGTTCCTCGCTTTCTTCTTTGAGACCTTCGTTTCGCTGATTGTTAGAGACAGTTCGAGAAACTGACTCTTGAGATATCACTTGTGTGTTTATGGGCAATGATTCATGCGAGATCATTGCAAGACTATTCACATCTTGAACTTTCTTTTTTGGCCTCCATGTGAACACAATTTTCTGATTATTTCTATTTGAAGTTGCTTGAGGAGAGCTTGAATGAGCTTTATATGGAGGGTTTGCCCCCTTTCTGCCCAGTCTTCTACCGATGTTTTCTTGAGTCAATGTCTTATGTAACTGAGAACTTTCAGATGAAGTTACTGAAGCAACACGATGTGTTTCTTGATACAAGTTGTTAGAGACGATACTTGTAACATAACATGTATTTATTTCATTGTCCGAGTTAGGAAATATTTCATCTTCCTCTTCAGACTCAACCTCTTCATCTTTAAGACAGTTGTCAGACATGTTGGGAAAGGCAAAATCCTTTGCACCACGACTTGTTATGCTGAGCTCCATATCATGGGCATGAGTAACCAATTCTTCAAATGTACGAGGCTTGATTCCTTGTAGAATGTAAAGAAGCTCCCAGTGCATGCCTTGCATACACATTTCGACTGCTGATACTTCAGAAAGACGGTCTTTGCAATCAAGACTTAGAGCTCGCCAGCGGTTGATATAGTAGACCACAAGCTCATCCTTAATTTGTTTCATGCTAGTGAGTTCTAGTATGCTTACTGTTCTACGAGTACTGTAGAAGCGGTTAAGAAACTCTCGCTCCATCTGCTCCCAACAGTCAATACTTCGAGCTTTGAGGTCCGTGTACCAATCAAATGCATTCCTTTTGAGGGAACGAACAAATTGCTTGACCAAGAGGTCCCCTTCGGTGCCAGCGTTATTGCAGGTCACCACAAAGTGTCCAACATGTTGTTTGGGATTGCCTTTTCCATCAAATTGTTGAAACTTTGGCAGTTGATATCCTACTAACGTCTTTAAGTTGTCAATTCTTTCGGTGTAGGGTTTTGAGTACACAAAAGTGCTTTGAGGGGCGTCGCCATACTATGCTCGGATTGTGTTCATTATTATATCTTACAGTTGTTGGACAGATAACAAAGTGACTGGCAAAGCAGGGTTAGTTTCATCAGCCGTGTGTCCTGACACAAATGTATGACGACGATCTTTTGATTGGACACCTTGAAGAGATGAATTTGAAATATTCGCAGGTAAATGTGTTGACTTGTCAGGATTTTGGATTTCAAGCTTCCTCATTAGCGCAGCGATCTGCAAGTCCTTCTCTTCGACGGTCTTTGTGAGGTTTTCGATTGCGCGCGCCATGACTGCCAGTTGGTCTTCCGTCGAGATTATTCCAGTCATCATAGCTGCGACAACATTCGAATACGAAAGACCTTGATGGCCAACATTCTTTGAAGGGATCGATTGCTCTGAAATCTCAAGTAACGACTCTGAGAGCGAACCGACGCTAGAGTTGGCGTCAGAGACGGAGTGGGATGAATGTGGTGGCGCCGACTCTTCTGAAACTACGTCAGAGTTCTTTGCCCCCTGAGGACCAATGGTGTTAACATGTTTAGTTTTCACATCCATTGGTTTAGCATGATTGGTTTTCACCAAATCTTGCTGATTCTTGAGCGAAGCAATTGCTTTGGTCTTGCTACGCGTCATAGGACTTGCTGAGGTGCTGCTGGCACTTGACAGGTTCCTAGTGTTCTTGTCACAGCTTGCGGCAACTTTGGTGTTAGCCATTGCAGCAACGGTTTCTTTTGAGTTTTTCTTGTTTGTCGTCTGAACCTTGGTAGGAGCCATTGATTCTGATGAACAGAGTTTTGGAGGTATGATGTAGGAGACAGAGATGAGAGGCAAAGATGGTCCCACCGGGCGTGCCAGAAATTTGTACACACAAATTTCATGTCCGAAAATCTAGGAACGAAAATTAGTGACAAATAAACGATTTTATTAATTTAAGAAAGATGGATACAATCCTCTGTAAATCTTTACAAAAGAAAGATAACTTCCTCTGATTCGATCTCCTTGGTGATCCGGCTTCAAGGGCTGCTAGAGCTTGATCTTGAATTGGATTGAAACTTTGGTGAAGAACGGCACGTGGATGATGTGCTTGTTGTTTTTCTCCTTCAGGGTTTAAGTGTTTTGGAGTTTTGGACTTTGAGTGAAGAGTTCTGCAGAGTTTCAACTTTTTCTGAGAGTCTTCTGGTCCTCCTTCTCCCACCTATGGACCTTTATTTATAGGCTCACCGGAGGAGTAGATTTGTAACTTTCTTTTTCTTTAATAATTATCCTATAATTATCTTTTATGATAATTTTGATAATTATCCAATATATGTATATATATATATATATATATATATATATATTAGACCCATTTTCAAGTGGGCTTTGACTTCTTAGACAATTTAGACCAGTCCATAACTCATTTATTTGTGGTGGGTCTAGCTTCAAATTATCTGACTCATTAGGCCATATTTTAAAGTGGGCTAAACTGAAGATAAACTCAAATTGTATTTTGGGTCTATCATGTAATTTTTTAATGTCTACAGTCATCAAAAAAGGAACAATTTTTTACTTTCTCAACTACTGAAGTTGAGTTTGTTGTTGCGATATCATGTGCATGTCAAGTCGTCTAGTTGAGGAGGGTACTTGAAAAGCTACACTACCATCAATAAGGTCCCACTGGTTTACTGTTATAGTAGTTCAACAATCAAGCTCCCAAAAATCATGTTTTACATGGGAGAAACCAACACAGATGTGTGATATCATTTTTTATGTGATCTCACAAAGGACGAAACCATTGATCTGATTTATTGCAAAAGTGAGGATTAAGTTGCAGATATTCTAACCAAGTCCCTCAAATTGGTCATGTTCGTGAAGTTGCGAAGATTACTAGGTGTCTATTTTATGAAGGATCCAGTTTGGGAGAGGGAGCTGCAAGGTTACTTGGCAGCAGAGAAGTTGAGAAGGACTAATGTCGGAGGGGTTAGGCTGGTATCGTACCCTTTCTACACTGATGTTTGAAGAAAATTCAATTTAAGGGAGGGTGTTAAGAGTTTAGTTTCAATTTTGAATAAATCTTTGTTTGTCCTAATCTTTAGGAGCATGTTGCTTTACCAAGTCTTCAAGAGTATCCTAGTTGTGGAGTAAGTTTGTTAGTAGTAGATGATGTTTGTTAAGTCATCTCCTTATTTTGTGCTTTGTAAGTCTCTATTTAAGCAGCTGAATACAGTAAATAAATGCATATTTTTTAGACTCAGTTTTATTGTGTATTCTTTTGTGTTTAACACCCAGGAAGTACCTGAAAATATAATTTGAAATGAGTTAAATTTTTCAAGAGAATGAAAGATTTTGTTACAGAAAATCAATCAAGAAAAACATGATGCTTTAAAGGAGATTCAAAGGAGCTTGTCTAAATTCCGCATAACATTTTTTGATATGTCTTGTTGGTGTTACCAAAATGATGCTTAGATATTGTTGATGCAATTTTTTGCACGATTCCTTCATGATCCGATTCGACGCAGTACTCCTATAAGACAAAAGAGATATGACCAGGCTGGCATCGGTGGGGTGACAGCAGGACACTCCGACGCTCAAGTTAGTGATCGAAGACCATAAATTAAGAGAGAACAAGTAAAATATTCAATGTTGTGTACCTGTTCAAACTAATAATATTCTTGTTGGATTCTATCCGGGCTGTTTAAATTTAAATGGTCTTAGTTTGAATTTAAATGAGTTTATCCCATCTGTTGGTGGAATTGCTTACTAATATCCCTATCAGTTCTAGTTGTTTCTCACATACGGTGCCAATTGTTGATGCAATCTTTTGTACAATTCTTTCGCGATCCAGTTCGATGCGGCGCTCCTACAAGACAAAGGGAATGTGACCAGACTGGCAATAGTGGGGTGCCAACAGGGACACTGCGATGCTCAAGTCAATGATCAGAGACTATAAATTAAGAGAGAGCAAGTACAATGTGATAACCAGTATTTATTATTTTATTATTATTATTAGATTTTGATAGATATTTTTTTATTATGAAATAAACATGTAGATTTATATATATGTGGTTATATCATCATGAGAAAATTTTGGTTGATAATTGATAAAGCTTGATTTGGCATGATCCGGATCCGTTGTGCTCTCCTGAAAAAAAAGAAAGAATGTCAGCTCCTTTGCACCGATTTGGTACTGGCAGGTGGCACTTAGACGGCCAATTCAGTTCTCAGAGTTTTCACAAAGGAGTAATTACTACTCGATAAAAATATCTCATACCTGATCAGTTTATCTCCTCTTATTTATGAGGCATTCTTGACGTTGCGTAATTAGGCTCTTTTCCTCTTATCCAATAGATTATCTCTTCCATCATTCACATCATACTGCTTTTGAATTTGAACCACTCTATATTAGCATCATCTCTTATCAATTTTTGACTTACCCTATCTGTCTCCTTATCAATTTTCCTCATCAATTCACCAGAATGTTAGCTTAATTCCTTTTCGAATTGGTAGTAGTAAATCTTCAAAATTGTAGATAAGTAGGGCCAAAAACTGATCCCAAACTCTGAGATTATGTTTATAAACCTATTTTTTAAATAATAATAAGTAGGGCCAGCAATGTTCGATCATCCGCCACTCATGGGATTAGGCTCACTGCCGGAATCCCATTTTTTCTTTCTTGGAACAGTAAGCAACAATCTAGTCCTATCAGATAAATAAGAACTAATCCCACCTTGGTAGAACCAGGTGGTGGTGCTCTACTTTTAAATGTAACCAATTTTGCAGAATGCTTGTGAGTTGCGCGGTACGAAAACGGTTGTCAAAAGTTAGATTTAAAACCTAGACGGGGGGTGATTAGGTTTACTCGATTTAATCTTAATCGTTCAGATTATCTAATATTAAGTCCAATTAAAAATCTAAGCAATCCCACAAAGCAAGTATATAAAATAAAGTGCAGTAAAGTAAACTAATACGAATACACCAGATATACGTGAAAAATCCAAATCGGGAAAAAACCACGAGTGAGGCTTTATGGTCCTTGAGAAGAAAATCCACTATTGTCAAAGCAAAGTATAACTGAAATACCCCCCAGAAAATTTCGCGTATAATTATATGTTCGCTGATACAATTTGGAAGTCCCGTAACCCAAGGACCCCTTAATCATAATAAACAAAAGTTTAAGACTCAAATTTAAAACTAACAACCAAAATCTCTAAACGAGTTCATAGTCTGACCCTTGAATAAGATGATAGGTTTCTACCTATGACCGATGAAAAGAGATGTCTGCCACAACCAACCCTAAAACTCTATGAAATATCAACAAAGTGGGTTAAACCCACGAGCAAGTCCTATCTACTACATCCCAATCAGAGAACCAATATACATACTCTCAGTATAATGGACACAAAATAAATTCATAGATTTAACATACAAGTTATTCTTTTATCCAGTTTCATATTTCCAAAACAACAGTCAATATTTATAATATTCCACCCAAACCCTTATTATGAAAAAGTAAACACATTCCTTAAGTTCACCATAAATAAACATAACATGAAATATTATCAAGTTTAAGTAATCCTAACATGTCACCATTTTATCTTTTGATATCTTAATAGGTATAGGTATATACATACTAGTCATTCCCTACCTAGTTCATGTTTTCAGAAATCAAAATCATCTTATACGTTGTCCCAACAAACCCTTATCATTCAACAATGAACCCATTCTTTAAGTTCAAAGTAAAGAAACATATGCATGCATTTTATTAAATCTAGGCAATCATGACAAAGCAAATATAATGTATAGATATCTTATTAGGTATGGGCGATCCTGACACGCCGGGTAATCCTGACATGCCAAAATAAAATGCATAGATACCTTATTAGGTATGGGCGATCCTGACATACCGGACAATCCTTACATGTAGTAACCCTTGTGGACGGGTGTGAGTGGGCGGGTGCGAAGACAGACACTGGGCTGAGCTACCACACTGACAGGGAACAGGGTGCTCAATCTCACATCGTCTGGGTGTGGAAAAGGGGATGTGCTTATATGTAGTATGTTCTCTTCAAATGGTATGAGGCCTTTTGGGGTAAAATCCAAAAGCAAAACCGTGCGGGCTCAGGCCCAAAGCGGACAATATCATACCATGTGTTGGAGCGGGGTATTACAGTTGGTATCAGAGCCTGAACTCAGCCGGAAGTGTGCCGACGAGGACGTCGGGCCTCGTAGGGGGGTGGATTGTAGTAACCCTTGTGGACGGGTGTGAGTGGGCATGTGCGAAGACAGACACTGGGCTGAGCTACCACACTGACAGGGAACATGGTGCTCAATCTCACATCGCCTGGGTGTGGAAAATGGGATGTGCTTATATGTAGTATGTTCTCTTCAAATGGTATGAGGCCTTTTGGGGTAAAACCCAAGAGCAAAACTGTGCGGGCTATGACCCAAAGAGGACAATATCATACCATGTGTTGGAGCGGGGTATTACATTACATGCCAAAATAAAATGTATAGATGCATTCCCAATATGAAACATAAAATAAACAAGGTACATTATGATTTTAATTTACACAAACAAAGTAATTCAAATTATCCGACATGAAATTATCACCATAAGACAAATTGTTCACAAGTAAACTATAATCAAGTATTTAATGGGCATTTATATCCTTAAAGGAAAATACATTCAGGTAAATCAAATAACACAATTTAAGCACTTTAGAAGCGAACACCCAATCCAACCCCTAATGCACTCAAATCTACGAGGGAGTCTAAACCTAACTCTTATCTAGGTTTCTGGGTTTATTCTACTTCCAAGAACCCTATTAAATCATTCTAGAATTTTCTAGAATTTTTGGGAATTTTAAAAAATATTTTTCTATCAAAAATAAAAATAAAACATAATTCAAGGCATACGTTTACAACCAACACAATCACAAGGGAGATTCACCTTCACATGAAATTTAAAACCCATATGCATTTTAATCCTATAAAGTTGCCTAAATTTTACAAGAATTTTTCTGGAATTTTAAAATATTTTCTAAAAATAAAAGATGGTGAAAATCCAACTTTTAGATACTTTAAAAATTAATTTAACACCGAGGGAAACTCATTTCGAGATCAAAATTTACAACCAAGTTTATTTAACCTCCAAAAAGTTGTAGTAAAAATTTGGGAATTTTTGGAGTTATAAAAGTATTTTCTAAAATTACAGAAACTGAAAATCCCAACTTTTGGACACTTTAAAAAATAATTGAATAACAAGGAAAGATCATTTTGAGTTGAAAAGTTAAACCCAAGTGTATTTAGCTTCCAGAAAGTTACAGTAAAAATTTTGGAATTTTTGAAATTTTTAAGTATTTTCTAAAGTTAAAGAAATTAAAAAACTCAGTTTTTAGACAATTTAAAAATTAATTTAAAGACAATGGGAAATTATTTCGACATGAAATTTAAGAAACCAAGCTTCTAAAACTCCCAGAAAGTTGACATAAAAGTTTTGGAAAATTTCAAATTATAAAATTATTTTTAAAAAATGTTTTTTCAAAATTTTCAAGTTTTTCTAAAAATTTCAAAAATTCAAAACAAATGCCAAAATAATTCGGAATGGGCCCATATCGGAGCCAGAGGTGGGCCCCCGCAAATGGGGCCTAAAAATACTTTTTCAGCCACCGTCGCCGGCGGCACAGGCCCCCACGCGCCGACGGAACATGTGGCCACCTTTTTTTTTCTTTCTTTCTTCTTCTTGAAGCTCTACGCAACAACAATGGTGGAGAAACTTCCCGATCACTTTCTGATCAGTTCCAGGCACCGAATCGCGCATATGAATATACCATTGAAATCGTATCGATCTAAGCTGCGTATTGGTACCAAAATCATCCCCTCTCGCAGCCTAAATCAAAAACGCCCAATTTCAAGTTTCGAAAATCTAAAATTTCAAACTCAATTTCTCATCAATCTACCCAACGGTTCACAACCAAAATTTCAATTCTAGGAAGTAAGATCTACCTTTTAATTGGAACAAAAACGTTCAAAAATGATGAATACACTAAACCCAATTTCATGTTAATATATATATATATATATATACCCGCCTATACAGTCATATATACATGTATATATATATATGCAAAAATACCTTAAAACAGTACCAAAACTCCAAAATCTTCATGTTTAATTCACATAATTATTTTTAGCATGCAAAATCATTTAATTTCATAATTAATTGCATACAAATTTCTAGCAACATGTCTATACAATTAATATATATATTATACATATATTTCAGCAACATGAATATACAAATAATATATATGTATACAGATTCAAAGGGGAAGAGAAGAGTTCAAACTTGCTTCTTTGACGATCCAACAACTCGTTCACCCGATTGTTCCTTCACTCCCTTCTCTCCTTCATTTACTCTCTTAGTTCTGTGGGTAAAGTAAACGGCAGGAACCCTAGTTTCTTATTTTCTTTTGTCCTAATTATTTTATTATATTATTGTTTTTCTAAAAACTAAATAACTAAAAAAGAAATAATAACAATAATAATATAACTATAACCCTGGCTCAACAACTTAAGCATATCCTTAGTCCAACCATTCTAGCCCAAATTCCTTCCTAGCCCAAACCAAAGCATTTAAAATATTTAAATAAAACAATACATAACCAATAAACAATTCACATAAAATCATAAAAATATAAACAGAGAAATTTACATGAAATAATTAGAAGCTATAAAATATACGCAATCCACATAAAATGATAACATGCATATAAAAGAAAAGCAACTCACCTAAAATGATAAACTATAGAGACAAGACATTTCACCAGAATTAATAATAAAAAAAATAATAATAATAATATAAAGCAAATTCAAATTCTTTAAAATAATTGACGTCCAAATTTTCAGGGTATTACAATAACAGAATCTATCCCAAACTCACTCACTCCACTCTAACAAGAACTTTGATGTGGAACAACTCAAGCTTACTATTGCGGCTACCTCGTCCAACTGCTGCAGATTCTCAGTTAATGTTAAAATCCTCTCAAAATGGTAACTGGAAGAACACAAACACTCAACAAGTATTATGTCCCCTTCATAGCTCTATCTTCTTCTCTTTCCTCACCAACGAACAATTGTCGAAGAAACCAATCCATTAACTTTATCACGAAGAAATCTTCAATGCAGTCTTTGAACAGTTGATCAAGCAAATAGAGATACCCTAAATCACTTAGTGAATATGTGTGGGCTCTCAAAAATATAAATAAAGAATTTGAGGGAAAAATCATTTGCTAGAAAAATATCTCAATGCTTTCTCTCTAAAAATTCTCAGTTTGATGTATATTGAAAGTTCTGTGAAAGCACACTAAGAGAGAAATTATATGAGATTTTTATAGAGATTAAAAACCCTATTTTTTATTGAAAAACAAGTTGAGAATCAATAGAAAATAAGTTCCCACATTTTAGAAAAGTTCTGGGTCAAAATCGGGTCAAAACAGGACTCTGCAAGACAAAATTTGCCAGAGTAGAAGCATGGACCGGTCCAACCTATTCTTGGACCAGTCATTCTTTTGTTTGTCCAAAAATAATATTCCGAGACCTCTTGGACAGGTCCAAGTTTGAGCTAGACTAGTACAATTCGATCATGTTTGGTTTTGACACCGAAGATTGTCAATTATAAAAATATACGTCATAATCTCCCCCTTTGACAATTTCGTGACAAAATCAACCTATACAATTATAACCTAACCACTAAAAAAATCATATTACAATATGTCTCAAATACAAAGAAATATAACTTGAAGATCTCTGAACATCATGAGCAAGTTTTTAAACTTCATGTGTAGTGTCTACCAAAAACTTGTAAAATCTACACATCATGCAAACAACATTACCTGTGAAAGCTTAATTAAGAAAAACATAATGATAACAACTATCATAAAATCATCTCCAAACTCTCCCTTAGTCATATAATCAATGAAGTATACTATCTCTCCGCATGTCTCAAAGAAAACATACTTGGGGTACATGCGGAGAGTATATTATCTCTCCGCATGTATCAAAAAAGTGTTTTAATATTGTCATCTAATCCTACTTGGGGTACATATGCGCTAAATATTAACTATATATCCTCTTAATACGAGTTTTACTAATATGATCTTATCTTCTTTTCTAGTAACGGTTATTACACCATCTTTTAAATTTTTCTCTATGATTATCCCTGCTTCATTCCTATGTCTAGTCTTTCCGGTAAAGTATAATTTATATCCCTCAATTTCTCTAGCTTTTTCACCTACCCACTTAGTTTTTTATAGACATACGATATTAATCTTTCTTCTAATCATAGTGTCTACTAACTCCATTCCCTTACCCATCAAAGTTTGAAATATCCCCTACAAAATTTCATGCATGAGGTAGCCAATCTCACACATAAAACATAAGGGATATCTACAACTAATAGCAAACAATCATATAATACGAAGACAAGAGAAAAGAATTTTTAACTGCTGAAAGGAAAGTCTAACTGAAATAAATAAATAGCGTCAAATAAGTATAATACCAATCTAAACGTTACAACTTGGAAGTCTTGTAACTCAAGGACCCCATAACCAAAAATAACAAAAGTAAATATTGTTCTAGAAAAAATCTAAGTCCCTACACTGAAGTTTGGTAAGGAATAGATGGTTACCATGCTCTAGGAACTCCACACTCTAACCTCGAGGTGGAAACTGCCTGGGACTTGAAATATCTACAAAGTAGGTTAAACCCACGAGCAAGTTCCCTCTACTACAACCCAATTAGAGAATTTATATGAGGACAATAAAAATATATAGATATAATTATATCGTTTAGTCATTTAATCAACTATCTCAGAAATAATTAGAACTATGTTCTGAACAAACACATCCATTATCACAATAAAGGTAGAACAAAATTCTAAGTTCAAACCATAGGCAATCCTAACATGACTAACACGCTAAGTTTTATCTAATTAGATACTCGGCAATCCTACCATGCCTTCCTCCCTATTTTACATATACCTTACTAAGTAATAGGCAACCTAACATACCTTCACAAATAATCCTTCCACAAAACACTAACATATATAAGTTTATATACACTTAAATACAACCCACCAGACCATACAATTATCCACAATTAATCCTGTGACCCAAGAATAGAGCAGCCCCACACACTACACTAACCCTTCTGTTATCACAATGTAAGCATAGACTAGTTTTAAGTTTACACAAGAGGCAATTCTAACATACACGAAAATAATGTAAAGATACCCTATTATGTATTAGGCAATCCTGATATGTCGTAAGATATAATGTATAGATACCTTATTAGGTATTAGGCAATCTTGACATGCCTTGGCAATCCTGACATGCCAAATATAATATATAGATACCTGATTAGGTAATAGGCAATCCTGACATGCCAAATAATGTATAGATACCTTATTAGGTATTAGGTAATCCTGACATGCCTTGGCAATCCTGACGTGCCAAATATAATATATAGATACCTTATTAGGTATTAGGCAATCCTGACATGCCTACATAACACATTTAAATAATAATCTAACACACTTAAAAGCATGCTAATTAAAATCCAAAAAAATCCTATCGTCATATTTATTATCTAAAGAATTAAAATGACACAGCATATCATGCATGTAATCGAAGTTTAAAATAATCCCATAAACTGATCTAAACATCATATAATTTATCACAAACATTTATAGAAGCAAAGAAAATAATAAAAAGAATTCAAACAATTTATTAAAAAAAAACCTCCAATGAAGCCAACACCTCAATTTAAACATCAAGTCTCAAAATCTAGGTCTAAACTAGGTTTCCGTATATATTCTGTCCTTAAAAGTCTTATATAATTTTCTGGAATTTTCTGTAATTTAAAAATATTTTTCAAAACAAAAGAAAAATAAAATTTCAATTTTAAAGTATACTTTTGGTACAAATTCCAACAAGGGGAACTTATTTCATCTTGAAATTTAAAACCCAAGTATATTCTACCCCTAAAATATTAATTTAAATTTTCAGACTGTTCACAAATACTTGATAATTGAATGGGTTGCATGATCTTCTCTCCACAATACATGCATTTATTATAAATAAAAAAATCATAATCCTAGCAGCACAAGAAAACCTAAAAACAAAAGGAAACTAGTAGCATAAGGAAATCGCTAAAAAATAAAATTTCTCTAAAAATTCTAAAAAATATACATAAGAAACCTAATAATTAAAAAATACTAAATATTAAATTTTAGCCAATTCTGAGTTCGTTTGGTCTACAAACAAAATTCTCAAAATATTTAGCACGCTTCCTATAGGATGAGAAAATGTAATTTTGGAGACCTAGATGAGGGTGTTTGGGTGAAAAACGACATGATCCAGTAGTTAAAGCTAATGTCCACTAGACATCGACACTGTTCACAGAAATTAAATGTAAACACAAACAATACGATTTAATTCACTACATATAAATTTCATTAACAAAATCCTAGATTTTGGTCAACATACATATCTCCAAAAATGAAACCTTAGTTTCTATCAATCTATATATTAGAAACGAAACCCCTGTTTAAAAAAATACATTCATGCTTAATCAAACGAAAATTCCTTTAACATGCAATTAAACAAAAATTTCAAATCGTTAAACCTAATCATACATAAACCTATATGCATATACATGTATATTCATGAAATCAAATAATACAAAAATTTATATATATTTACAAGTTCAAAGGAGAAGTGAAGAGATTGAACTTGCCTTGTGATTTTGAGCAAAATCACATTTTCTCCCTTTTCCTGGCATCTACCGTTTTCTCTCTGTCTGTGGGTAGAAACTACTAAACCCTAATTTATTTTCTCTTATTTAATATTCCTAAATAATTAAACTAATAAATATAAATATTTAGCCCAACTATATATAAATATATATAGCCTAACCCAGTAATCTAGCCCAACCTGATAATAATTAAAAAATAAAAAAGGAATCGCAACCCAAACCCACATATTTTTATTTAAAAGAAAAAAAAACTATATTTAAAACAAATATTTCACACACAATTAAACTCAATCAACACTTAGAAATAATTCAAACATCCACATTAAACACATAAAAACAAGCATTGACAAAATTATTAAAACATTTAAATAATTAAAAACCCAATCAAATAAATAAAAACTCAATTTAAATATCCTCAAATTACGTGGTATTACGAAGTTCTTATATTCCAAATCCCTATTCTAAGCCTAATATCATGGGCTAACTTCTTTACCCGCACTTGTCTAGGAAAACGCTAGAACCCTTACTGATTTTTTACCACACCCGACCATCGATGCGGTGCCCCTTGCCCATTTTTCAAAGCATCTGAAAGCCGATGCAACACGTCACTTAAGGGGAACGCTCTACTATTTACTCATTTATTCATAGGATTCATGTTCATATTAGTTATGACAAGTTTTATGTCAGCTGTCAAGTTACCTGACGCAACCCTCCTCCTTTATCCGGGCTTGGGACCAGCTATATAAAAAAAATACAGGCGGAGTTAATCTAAGCAATCCCACAAAATAAATAAATAAAATAAAGTGCAGTAAAGTAAAGAATGCATCAGATATATATGGAAAACCTAGATCAGGAAAAAATCACGGGCGAGACTCTGTATCCCTAGAGAAGAAAATCCACTAACATCGAAGCAAAGTACAATAGACTCTGACCCATACTCTCGTCCACTCCACTCTAACAAGAACTTTGATGTGGAACACCTCAGGCTTACTATTATGACTACCTCGTCCAACTGCTGCAGATTCCCAACTAACGTCAAAATCCTCTCAGAAGGGTAACTGGAAGAATATGAACACACAACAAGTATTCTATCCCCTTCGTAGCTTGATCTTCTTCTCCTTCCTCACCACGAATGGTTGTCGAAGAAACCAATCCAGTAACTTGATCACGACAAAATCTTCAATGCAATCTTTAAACAGTTGATCAAGCAAATAAAGACACCCTAAATCACTTAGTGAATATGTGTGCGCTCTCAAAAATATAAACAAAAAATTTGAGGGAAAAATCATTTGCTAGAAAAATATCTCAATGTTTTCTCTCTCTAGAAATTCTCAGTTTGATGTATACTGAATGCTCTGTGAAAGAACACTGAGAGAGAAATCATATAAGATTTTTATTGAGAATAAAAACCCTAATTTTTCTTTAAAAAAAATTAAAAATCAATAGGAAACAAGTCCCACATTTTAGGAACGTTCTGAGTCAAAATCGGGTCAAAATAGGACTTTGCAGGACAAAATTCACTAGAGCAGAAGCATGGACCAGTCCAGACGTTTGTTGTCTATCCAAAAATAATATCCCGAGACCTCTTGGACCAGTCTAACCTTGAATATTGAAGCATTTTGCTCAAAAGTCCCTCTATTCAAGGTTAAAACATCCCGATTTGAAATATATGTGTTCTAACCACTTTACCTTGACTATGTGACTCTCATATGTGATCAACGATGCCCTCATACACTCAGAACCATCTCAAAACTTTACTTGAATGAATCCTTGTTTAGACCATTGATGGCTTCTTTCAAAGATTCAAGCTTCATCCTTTGAATAACATTTACATGATTTGTGTAGAACTTCATGCTCACTCTGAGACTTCATTTACATGATCAATGATAATAATATAACTCAAATAATAAAATTTCATCATGTTTGGTTTTGACACCAAAGATTGCCAATTACAAAAATATACGTCACAATGCTGTGAATGATAAATACCAAAAGAGGGAGTATGATAAAATTGTGAGTGGAAGGTCAACCCATGTTATAGGAAGACTCTCAAATTTCATAACTTGTATTTATTGTATGGATTGCTTTACAATTTTAACTAATGTATAAGAAATTTCATTGTTTTCCCAATGCCTTCTAGTTTTGTTGCTAAAGTGCAAAAATTTCTAACTATGACCTGGCATCATGTCTAGTTCCATCTGATCAGTGAAAGATCAGGTATAATCCCAAAAAATAGTGGGATCAAGCATACCCTGATCCGATTAAAAAAAAGGTGGGAGCAGGTTTTCCATTAAAAGAAAATAGAAGGGATCAGAATAATGATCTTTGTGATCAAATAGAAAGGTAAGGTTTGTTTTGTTTTGATGATGAATATGATCCAGCTATTTATAAGTTACTCCCAAAGGACTCTACATATGTTTCGTAATTGTAGAATATATCAAACTCCACTGTACTTCAAATAACGCTATTTAAATGTGGATTTTTAAGTATTTATGCAATAAGAAATAACATATTTTTATTGAAAGAAAAATTATAATTGGTAATACATATACATATATATATATATATATATATATATATATATATGAAGCAAAAGAGAAAAGACATTTAAAAGCATTTCCATTACATTAAGTAAGGACTAGGCCCTGGTCCCATCTAATTTGAACAAGAGACTAGGCAGTGGCCCGATCTTGTTCATTTCCTGCTATTGCCTGTCCCACCTAATTTACTAGGTGATCAAGTTATGCCTAATCACATGCTAATTGTTACATAGTTATCAAACTGCACATAACTACATAACTGATCTCTATTGCACACAACTACACAACTGATCTCATGAGCCTCTTATATCATTCTTAACTCAAAAACACAAAGTGCTTGTTTGTTAAATACTGACCATAATAAACATATATCACATGGTAACAGAGAAAATAGTTTGTAATCAGTGTATATATGTGTCAGTTTGCACTTGCATGTTCAACCTCATGTATCTGTTGTAATCCAACATATATTATCATTCCTTAGTCCTATGTACATACGTTTATGTACGTATATAAATTGTTTATCTTTAAATTTGAATAGATATAAAATTTTGTACCTCTTAAATGATCAATGGTCATTGAGGCATCCACAGTGGGCCCACTAGAAGCATAAGCGAAGTTGAACAAATTCGACATCACACAGGCATTGTGATTCTCTAGCTTTCCATAAACATCATTTTTTTAGCTCAAGGTACTTTGGCACAATGCATTGTGCATTACCAATGTAATCCAACTCGGTCTTTTTTTTTTTAGTGGGCCCTTTAATAAGAGGAAAGCTTTTCTAACTAGTGGTTGCTCGACCCCTTAATAAGAAGAGTATTTGCTCTAACCTTTAATAAAGGGATGTGTTATGCTTTCCTTTTACTAAAGAGTGGCATTTGGCTTATCATTTAATAAGGAGTGGAGATCCGCACACCCTTTAGGGGAGGAGTTCGGCTCACCTTTTAATAAGAGGAGGAGTTCAAATCACTTTTTAATAAAAGGAGGAGTTATAGCTCCGGGCGTCACTTAGCCTTGTGTCGGGGTTTTGTAATCTTACCCATTTAATAAGGGGTAGCCCCGAGCTTCACTCAGCCCTTTACGCGGGTTCCTAGTCTCACCCCTTTAATAAGTGATAGTCTTGGGCTTCACTTAGCTTTTACGGGAGTTCGTAATCTCACTACTTTAATAAGGGGTAGCCCTAGGCTTCACTCAACCTTTTACGGGGATTTGTAGTCTCTCCCATTTAATAAGGGGTAACACCGGGCTTCACTCAGCCCTTACAGGAGTTTGTAAACCCGAGCTTCGTGAGCTCACTCCTTTAATAAGGGGGTTTGTAGTCTTTCAAGTTTCACTGCTCGCCCCTCTTCTCATGAGGGGGTTCATAGATCTGAGCTTCACTGCTTGCCCCTTTTCTCGTGAGGGGGTTCGTAGATCTAAGCTTCATTGTAACTCTGTAATGCCATCTGTTGGGGCCAGTTCTTCACTTTTTAAATGCTTAGCATTCTATATTGTAACTTGATCACCTTTTATGTTATGATTATGTCTCAGTTTGGTTAGGCAGCTTGGCTAAATAATTTGGTAGGTAGGCCAGTTTAACATATAGGCTTTGACCTGTAAGCTATTTTGGCCATTCCAATATCCAATTCTGTATGTGGCCCAATTTGGCAGGTAGGCCTCAGCACATAGTGTAATACCCCGCTCCAACACATGGTATGATATTGTCTACTTTGGGCCTAAGCGTGCACAATTTTTCTTTTGGGTTTTACCCCAAAAGGCCTCATACCATTTGAAGAGAACACACTACATAGAAGCACATCCCCTTATCCACACCCAGGCGTTGTGGGATTGAGTACCCTGTACCCTGTCAGTGTTGTAGCTCAGCCTAGTGTCTCTTTTTGCACCCGCCCACATCACACCCATCTACAAGGGTTACTACACGTAGGCAGACTTTGATAGGTAGGCCTTATCAAATAACTACGCCAAAAAGAGGAGGTGGACTAGATTAAAAGACTAGCCAGATTGGGACATTAGTGTGGCGGGCCAGATTAGGAGGTTGGACAAAGTGGGCGACTGGCCAGATTAGGATATTTTGATCTCTTTGAATCGGTTACTAAAGATTATCCTGATATACTTTGAGTGGGCTGGATGAGGGATTCTGATGTGGGTTTTCCTATTGATTATATTAAATGGAGGATCTTGATGTGGGTTTCCTTAGTTATTGTGCTGGATAGGGAATTTTAATGTGGATTTCCCCACTGATTGTGATAGATGGAAGATCCTAGCGTGGGTTTCCCCACTGATGGTGTAGCAGTGGAGAAAGATGCCCCCAGACCGCCGAAAACTTGTAATGAATGATAGTTAGATGTGTCTGAACCGGATCGTATCAGAACTACTTCCTTTAGGAAACTTTTCATTTCCCATAGACGGCGCCAACTGATAAAGCTCAATTTGGCATGATTCAGACCTGCTGTGTTCTCCTAAAAAAAAGGTCACCTCCCATGTACTGATTTGGTACTGGCTGGTAAAGCTCCGACGGCCAAGTCAATTCTCAGAGTTTTCACAAAGGAGTAATTACTACTCGATAAAATTATCTCATACCTGATCAATTCATCTCCTCTTATTTATGAGGCATTCTTGATGTTGCGTAGTTGGACTCTTTTCCACTTATTTAGCAGTTTATCTCTTCCGTCGTTTCATATCATATTGTTTTTGAATTTGAACCGCTCTATATTAGCATCGTCTCTTTTGACTTTTTGACTTACCATATCTGTCTGTTGGGACTCCTTATCAATAATGATGGTCTTGCTTTATTATTATTGTCAGTTATCGAATGGAGTTAAAGACTAGAACAAATAGAATGACCTTAGAATTTCAACTAACGAGTAACTAGCCTTTCATTTTCCAAAGGTGTAAGTTAGGTATTAATGCCAAATAATGATTGACCTTTTATTTCCTCACCTCAGTTGCAAAAATTAAGTATAAAAGGATTTCATATGGTCACTCACATACCATTCGTAAGATAGAAGAGTGAGGTTGATAAAAAAATTAAAAAAGAAAGGGCTAACAGATTGGTGCACTTTTATGCACAGCAGAAATGTCGATTTAAAATTTTTGATGAAAAACTTATTTTTGATTTTAAACCAAATTAAATGTTAAAAGAGTTAAGGAAGTGATTTAAGAGCAATAGGCGCTTTCAAAATCGAAAACAGAGGTCCGGAGGGTACGTTAAGTGGCCTAGGGGTATTTTGAGCTCAAGATATTATAAATATCAAGTGGCTGGGAGATTTTCCTCATTTCTCATAGACCAAGAACCGGCCATAGCTCTCTCTTTCTATCTCCATCTTTATCTCTTCTCTTTCTTTCTTCATTTTGGAGCCATAAGGCTTAGATTTGGAAGTTCCCGAATGAGGACAACTTGTTTTACAGCTCAAGGGTTTCAGTTTGAACTGAACAAATTAAAGTGTGGTTTTGACAAAGTTGAAGCTTGAAAGATCCTAGGATTTTCCTAGAAAAAGCTTCAAACTTAAGGTAGGGGTGTTTCTTTTATCTTATTCATCGATTCCTAGGTTTTGGTGAGTTTGTAATGGTTTGGTTAAGTTAGTATGTATGGGAGAATGGTGGGGCTATGTGATATTGCCTTTCCCTCTTCCATTATGATTTAATACATGTTAATATGGTTCATATTGTGATATATGATGTTTGCGAATGTATACGTGCAATATTTACAAAATTATTAGCATGAGATTTGCATATGTGGCCTAGCATACATGTATGAGGCATATGTGTGATTTTGGACATATAGGTGTTTATATGTGATATGTGAGGATACAATGCATGCTAGAACCTATATGAAGTATGAATGTGTATAGAAGAGCATGAAAAGTATGTTATGTGTTATACGTACCTAATGAGCATGTCTATATGTATATTAGAGGTTTGTCTAAGTGTGCCTTACATGGAAGTCAGAGGTGTCCAACCATGTATTGGAAGTGGTAAAAATACCCACATTGGGATGATCATCAGAGATGCCAATTATACCCCAAAATTTTGTGATCGTCGGAGTTACCCAATCACAAGGGCAAAACCAATATATTGTCATGAATGTATGATCAACTGAGTTGTCCAATCATACGATTGTCGTTGGAGTTCTCCAACACTATAGTGTCATTGGAGTTGTCTAACACTACATGATCATTGGAGTTGACCAATCATGTCTAAGTATAGGATTATAATCGTAGAAGATGTATATTTAAATATACTTATATGTTTAACTATTAAGCATGAGAAAAGTTTCAAATGCATTTGTACATGAATTACATTGAGTTGACTTGGCATGAAAACATGGAATATGTCATGTAAAAGGGTGACATCATGGTTGCATATCATGTAGGTCGGTGTCAGGTCGATGCATAGGTGGGTTGGGGCATTCCTACTGAACTAGTTGATTTGCTCACCCTTCTCCCCCAAAATATTCTTAGATAAGGCACTGGCGATAAATGTGACTTGAGTAGCTAAGCGAAACTCTTAGTAGCATTTTTGAGTTATTTTTGGATATTGTATGTATTGATGTCCATGTCGGCTTGTGGCATGTTGATACTTGAAAAAGTTGTGGTATGATTAAACAACTTGTAATTTGGACTCTCATATGTATAATCCACATGGACAACTCATGGATTTTGGAAAAATGTTTAATGGAATGTATGTTTTGGATCAAATGTATGAGATGTATGATTTTGTAGCATTTTAATTATTTACGTTTCAATGTAGCATGGGATATCATGAAGATAAAGAATGAAATTGGACATAAATTGCATAGCTTGTTGAACACTTGAGAATTCTGCAGAAATTGTAGGTCGAGTGATTATTATACATCATAACCCTCATTACGATGGATCGTAATCTAGCGATACATCATAATCTCTATTATGATGGATCGTAAAAATGTTGAAGAAAATGAGTTGAAACTCGCGTGTTTCGCAGGATGTAGTGATACATCGTAGATTAGGATACATCATAATCTCCCTTACGATGGATTGTAATCCACATCTAGGTTGATAATTGGAGTATTGTTTGGACATATATGTGTGGTCACGTGTGGAGCCCATTAATATGAGTTGATGTTGAGTTATACAAATATAACCATTTTTGTATGGTTAAGCTTCCACGGTAATGGAAGGTTGAGATAGTTCATTAGGACTTATTGGACAAACTCACCCTCAAGATTTGGGCTCGGAGATGGAATATCTGATGACTTAAATTTTTGTGCGTGTCAACTTGGTATCAGAGCGTGATATCATAGTGGGATCGTATGTGAGAAATATAGATGTTTAACTTTACCACTCCTATTTCTGTGCCCTCTTGGGTGTTGGAAATTGGGGCGTGACAACTTGGTATCAGAACAGTAGGTTTTAATACCTTGGACGATAGGTTATGGTGAGACCACATGAGTATTTGAGGCTAAGGATTTAGACTTAAGGTCTATGAACTATTTATGTGTAGCATGACAAATTATTTTCACTTTATAATTTGCTAATTGTGGAATGAATTACCATCATGTTGTGTAAGCATGGTGAGAGTTATATGACTATGCATACTTGGTGTTAAGTTTTCCTTGTTATGTATATAACAAGATGCCACTAAGAAGAGCACGAGGTAGAGGCGCTCACATTCTACAAGAAACCGTGGATGAAGCCCATTTTATGTGAGACATGGTAGATACTATAAGATAAATCATAAAGGAGACTCAAGAGGAAGAAGTTCAGGCACAACCTAGGATTGGCTTGAGCCAGAAAATGATTATCATGAAGAAGTTCGTGAAGTATAAACCACCCACATTTGCAGGCGAATCTGATCTACTAGCGACGAAGGGTTAGATTGACCAAACCTTCAAACTCCTGGTTGCTTTAGCAATCGATAAGGACCTAAGAATTGGTGTGGTGGCGCTTCATCTTCAAAAAGAAGCGGATAGACAGTGGTAATTCATCGGTGATACTCATAAGATTGAGACAATGGAGTGGGATACCTTCAAATGACTTTTCTTTGATAAGTTCTTCCTAGCTATAATGAAGGATCGATTGAGGCAAGAGTTCATTGATCTCTTGCAGGGTGACATGGACATAATAGGATATAAGACCAAGTTTACTTCCTTGGCTCACTTTGCACCAGAGATGGTGAATGATGAAGAGATGAAAGCGAAGAAGTTTGTGAAGGGGCTTAAGACCTCTATAAAGAAATGAGTGTCAATCTTAGGTTGAGAGTCTATGCCGAGGTGGTTAATAGAGTTTTGATAACGGAGGAAGATGATAGAGATGCCCAAAGAAACTAAGACTCTAAGAATCATTCAAGGGGTGCTGGGTCAACTTCTGGTAATTAAGTGAGGAAGAGGCATAGAGATAACATATTGCTTTCTCAAGGGCAACAATAGGCTTGCCTAGTGCCATCATTTTCTTTGCCTACCGAACCTTCATGGTCTACGATAGTGTGTTACCACTGCCAGTAATATGGTCATTACAGATCTGAGTGCCCTTAGAGGCAAGTAGACATATCAGTGCTAGTGGTATCATGAGGTGAGCGGATGTGTTTCTATTGTTAACAGCCTAGATATGTTAGAGCAAACTCTTCCTAAAGGCAGAATGTACTGAGTGGTTTTGGATCTCAGCAGAAGACCATTCAGGGTGCCATGGTTTAATCAGGCTATATGGCATTGCCACCGCCCCAGTTAGCACAGTCAATTCATGGTTCTCAAATAGCAGAGGATCTACACCTACTGCTTCTAGTCAGTAGTCCATGTTTCAGGGTATTGACCAACGGGGTCAGTAGACACAAGGTCATGTGTTCCCGCTTGCTCAAGTAGAAGATATACCAGGACCATCAGTGGTTAATGGCATTTTCTAAGTTTTTAGCTCGTGGGCTAGTGTGTTAATAGATTCGAGTGCATCTCATTCATTCATATCTGTTGTATTTGCCTATGCCTTGGGACTCGAGGTGTCATCATTGGAGTCACCATTGTCAATTGATACGCCTATCGGGGGTAGAGTTACCCTAGGTAAAGTGTGTCAGTCTTACGAGATCAAGGTTTCTAGACGTCGGCTAGTGTTCAACTTTGTGTTGCTAGACATAACTAGTTTTGATATCATCTTAGGTATAGATTGGCTATCTATGTTTAGATTCGCGATTAATTGCCTCTATAGGAGAGTGATAGTGTGCATACTTGAGGGTGATTATTCCCATTTTGTGGGAGAGCGTGATAATTTTTACATACCATCATTATATAGTTTTGATGTCCGAAACGGGATCAGATGTTTCTTAGCTAGCTTGTTAACTGAGGAGGATAAGGTTATGACTCGTGGAAGGTTTCCACCAATAGTAGGAGATTTATTAAATGTGTTTACGAGGGACTGGACGGAGTTAAAAAAAATTGATGTGGGAAGTAATGTTCGGCATTGATCTTACTCCTGGTACTGCACCTATCTCTATGGCACCATACCGTATGACATTAGCAGAGTTGAAGGAGTTGAAAGATTAGTTACAAGAGTTGTTAGACAAGGGATTTGTACGGCCTAATATATCACCTTGGGGAGCTCCGGTCCTATTTACTAAAAAGAATGATGGATCTTTAAAATTGTGTATAGACTACCGAAAACTGAACCAAGCAACTATCAAGAACAAGTAGCCTTTGCCAAAGATAGATGACTTGTTTGATCAACTCAAGGGTTCAACATGCTTTTCAAAGATCAACTTGAGGTCAGGGTATTATCAATTTAGGTTAAGGGATAAGGACATTCCAAAGACAACTTTTCAGAATAGATATGGACACTGTGAGTTTCTAGTGATGCCATTCGGGTTGACGAACGCACCGGTAGCGTTCATGGACTTAATGAACCGAGTTTTTAGTGTTTACTTGGAAAATTTTGTGGTGGTGTTTGTGAATGATATTCTCATGTATACATCTTCTATAGAGGAACATGAGATTGATTTGAGGACAGTGTTACAAATTGTGAAGGAGCACTGTTTGTATGCCAAGTATGAAAAATGTGAATTTTGCCTAACGGAAGTAAAGTTCATTGGATATATGGTGTCAGAAATAGGAGTTTTCTTGAATCCTTCAAAGATTGAAATGGTGATGAATTGGAAAAGGCAAAAGAACGTATTTGAGATACGTAGCTTCTTGGGGCTAGTGGGTTAGTACCGGAACTTTGTAAAGGACTTTTCGAAGTCATTGACACCTATGACTAAAATTACTTGTAAAAGAGTTAATTTTATATGGAATGATGCTTGTGAGCATTCATTTATGTAATTGAAGAGCAGACTGACTAGTGCTCCAATATTGATAATTCTCGAGAGTGGATTGGGTTATGTGATCTATTATGATGCTTCACGGGATGGATTGGGATGTGTATTGATGCAAACTGAGAAGGTTGTTGCATATGGTTCCCGACAATTGAAGACACACGAGCAAAATTACCCAACTCATAACTTAGAGTTAGCAGCGGTAATTGTTTCTTTGAAAATGTGGAGACATTGTTTGTACAGAGAAAATTTTGAGGTTTTCTCCGATTATAAGACCTTGAAGTACCTTTTCACGCAAAAGGACTTGAATATGAGGCAAAGGAGATGGATGAAGTACATGAAAGATTACAACTTTGATCTTCAGTATCACCCAGGGAAGGCTAATATGGCAGCCGATGCTTTGAGTAGAAAACCACATGGTACCTTGGGAAGCATTTCCATCCGTGAGTGAAAAATGATGGAAGATATCTCAGAAATGGGATTACATTTTAGTGAGGGTGGTGAACCGGTGACTTTGTTCACCCTTATTGCACAACCAACTCTAGTGAGTAGGGTGATTGAGGAATAGAAATAGAATAGTCAGATGGAAGCCATTCACACTCAAATTTTGGGTGGCAAAGTAGTGAAAAAATGGATTGTTCATTCCGATGGAGGCTTGGGGTTCAATGGGAAAATGGTTGTACCATTGACTTATAGAGATGAGATTTTTAGAGAATTTCATTACTCTGGACTTGCAGTGCATCCCGATGGTGCCAAAATGTATCATAACTTATGTAGACAGTATTGGTGGAAAGGTATGAGGAAGGATATTACACAGTTTGTAGCAAGGTGCCTCACTTGTCAACAAGTAAATTCGAACATTAGAGACCAGCGGGTTTGTTGCAACCATTACCGGTAGCTATATGGAAGTGGGAACACGTTACTATAGGTTTTGTGACAGGATTACCGAGGTCGAGGAAGAGTCACGATATAGTTTGGGTCATTGTGGATAGGTTGACCAAGGTGGCTCATTTTTTTCCTATTCGGGTGACTGATGATGTGGATACTCTTAATCAGTTGTATATTGATCAAATTTTGAAATTGCATAGAGTGCCAATTTTCAATGTATCTGATAGAGACCCATGGTTTACATTACAGTTTTGGCAGAGTTTTCAAGCAGTAGTTGATATAGACCTTCATTTTAGTACATTTTTCCATCCTCAATCAGATAGCCAATCAGAACGTACTATACATATTTTGGAATATATGCTTCGAGCGTGTGCACTTAATTTTTGTGGTAGTTGGGAGGATCACCTTCCATTGGTGGAGTTTGCCAACAATAATAGCTATCAAGATAGTATTGAGATGGCTCCATTTAAGACATTGTATGGTAGGTCACCTATTTGTTGGACAAAAGTCGGTGAGACAGTGGCTTTGGGACTGAACATAGTTCAAGAGACTATAGAAAATATTAAAGTGATAAGGTAGCGGTTGCTTACTGCTTAGAGCCATTGTAGTAACCCTTGTGGACGGGTGTGAGTGGGCGGGTGTGAAGACAGACACTGGGCTGAGCTACCACACTGACAGGGTACAGGATGCTCAATCTCACATCGCTTGGGTTTGGAAAAAGGGATGTGCTTATATGTAGTATATTCTCTTCAAATGGTATGAGGCCCATGTGTTGGAGCAAGGTATTATAGTTGGTATCAGAGCCTGAACCCAACCGAAAGTGTGATGATGAGGACGTCCGACCTCGTAGGGGGTGGATTGTAGTAACCCTTGTGGACGGGTGTGAGTGGGCGAGTGCGAAGACAGACATTGGGCTGAGCTACCACACTGACAAGGTATAGGGTGCTCAATCCCAAATCGCTTGGGTGTGGAAAAAGGGATGTGCTTATATGCAGTATGTTCTCTTCAAATGGTATGAGGCCTTTTGGGGTAAAACCCAAAAGCAAAATCGTGCGGGCTATGGCCCAAAGCAGATAATATCATACCATGTGTTGGAGCGGGATATTACAGCCATCAAAAGAGTTATACCGATAGGAGGCGGTGACCTTTGGCATTTGAAGTGGGAGAACATGTTTTTCTAAAAATCTCGCCATGAAGAAGTTTAATGATATTTGGGCGTAGTGGCAAGCTATCACCACAGTTTATCAATTCGTTTGAGATATTGGATCGTGTGGGGGAGGTTTCATATCGCTTGGCATTGCCACCACAAATATTAAGTATGCATAACACTTTTACGTTTCAATGTTGAGAAACTATGAGTCGGATCCTTCACATGTGTTTGATTGGACATATCTTGAGGTGGAGGAGAACGTTTCGTATGAAGAGAGGTCAATTCAAATTTTGGACTCTAGAGAACAATTGCTTCAGGGCAAGACCATTCCATTGGTCAAAGTGCTTTAGAGGCATCACGGAATCAAGGAGGCTACTTTGGAACGAGAACAAGAGGTTCACTCAAAGTGCCCCGAGTTATTTACCACTTGAGCTATGTTTCTAATTTTGAGGATGATATTCCTTGAAGGAGGGGAGGTTGTAGAGACCATGTCCAATTTTGACTTGTTTTCTCTTTATTTATCATTTTTGTCATAAATAGATTTTAAATGATGTTGTGTATGTTTTGAATATGAAAAATATGATTGGTAAGTTGTTCAAAAGTTCAAAAAAGTTTTGGGAGAGATTGGTGAAATTTAATATTTTCGAGTCGGCAAGGCTCGGGATGTGGGTCGGGTGGTCCCAGGAATTCGAAAAAAAATTTGAGAAAAAATTTACTTTTAGTTTTAAACCAAATCAAATGTTAAAAGACTTAAGGAAGTGATTTCGGAGCCGGAACCGCTTTCAAAATTGAAAACGAAGGTCGGGAGGGTACATTAAGTGGTTCAGGGATATTTTGATCATTTTGCACCCAAGATATTATAAATATGAAGTGGCTAGGAGATTCTCCTCATTTCTCATAGACCAAGAACCGGCCATAGCTCTCTCTCTCTCCC
Organism: Cornus controversa; assembly: GCA_026545225.1. Lineage (NCBI taxonomy): Eukaryota > Viridiplantae > Streptophyta > Magnoliopsida > Cornales > Cornaceae > Cornus > Cornus controversa. The sequence goes on along the minus strand of CM048853.1, from coordinate 1,550,290 downwards.
TCTTCATCTCTTCTCCTTCTCTATTCATTTTGGAGCCATAGGGCTTGGATTTAGAAGTTCCTGAAGGAGGACAACTTGTTCCACATCTCAAGGGTTTCGGTTTGAACCAAACAAAGTGTGGTTTCGATGAATTTGAATCTTGGAGGATTCTAGAGTTTTGCTAGAAAAAGCTTCAAACTTGAGGTAGGGGTGTTTCTTCTCTCTTATTCATTGATTCCTAGGTTTTGGTGAGTTTTTGAATGGTTAGGTTGAGTTAGTATGTATAGGAGAATGGTGGGGTTGTGTGATATTGTCTTTCCCTCTTCCATTGTGATTTAATACATGTTAATATGGTTCATATTATGATATATGATGTTTGTGAATTTATACGTGCAATATGTATGAAATTATGATCATGAGATTTGCATATGTGACCTAAGGTTGGTCACTTGTTTGTTAGACAAAGGTCGGTGAGATAGTGGCTTTGGGACCAGACGTAGTTCAAGAGACTACATAAAATATTAAAGTGATAAGGCAGCAGTTGTTTACTGCTCAGAGCCGTCAAAAAAGTTATGCCGATAAGAGGTAATGACCTTTGGCATTTGAAGTGGGAGACCATGTTTTTCTAAAAGGCTCCCCACGAAGAGGTTTAATGAGATTTGGGCTTAATGGCAAGCTATCATCATGGTTTATCGATCCGTTTGAGATATTGGATTATGTGGGTGAGGTTTCATATCGATTGGCATTGCCACATCTAATGTCAAGTGTGCATAATACTTTTCACGTATATGAAAAAAGTTTCAAATGCATTTGTATATAAATTGCATTGAGTTGACTTGACATAAAAACATGAAATATATCATGTAGAGTAGCGACATCATGGTTGCATATCATGTAAGTTAGTGTCGGGTTGATGCCTAGGTGGGTTGGGGTATTCCTACTGAACTAGTTGATTTGCTCACCCCCTGTCCCCCAAACATTTTTCAGATAAGACACTGGCGACAAACGAGACTTGAGTAGCTAAGCAAAACTCTTAGTAGCATTTTTGAGTTATTTTTTTATATTGTATGTATTGATGTCCATGCCGACTTCTGGCATGTTGATACTTGTAGAAGTTGTAGTATGATTAAACAACTGGTAATTTGGACCCTCATATGTATAATTCACGTGGACAACTCATGCATTTTGGAGAAATGTTTAATGGAATGTATGTTTTGGACCAAATACATAAGATGTATGATTTTGTAACATTTTATTTATGTTTCAATGTAGCACGGGATGATATGAGGATAAAAAATGAAATTGGATATGAATTGTATAGCTTGTTGAACACTTGAGAATTCTGTAAAAATTATAGTTCGAGTGATTATGATGCATCGTAACCCTCATTATGATGGATCGTAATCTAGTGATACATCATAATCTCTATTGTGATGGATCGAAAAAATGTTGAGGAAAATGAGTTAAAACCCACATATTTCGCAGGTTGTAGCAATACATCTGCGATACATCATAGATTACGATGCATCGTAATCTCCCTTATGATGGATCGTAATCCCCATCTGGGTTGATAATTGGAGTATTGTTTGGACGAGCATGTATGGTCACGTGTGGGGCCCATTAATGTGAGTTGATGTTAAGTTATACAAATATAATCATTTCTGTATGATTAAGCTTCCGCGATAATTAAAGGTTGAGATAGTTCATTAGGACTTAATGGACAAACTCACCCTCAAGATTTGAGCTAGAGGAAGAAATCTCTGGTGACTAAGATTTTGGGGTGTGACAACTTGGTATCAGAGCATGATATCAGAATGAGATCGTACGTGAGAAATATAGATGTTTGACTTTACCACTCCCATTTTTTGTCCCTCTTGGGTGATGGAAATCAGGGCATGACATACGGAATCTTTAAGTTTTATGTTTTTAAAGTGTTTATCTCTATTCCTATCTACACAGGGCAAGTTGGGTTTTTCTGCCATTGGTTCTTGTTTATAAGTATTATGATTTTGTGAAAGATTTCTACTATAGTTAAGTTTCTATATATGGTCTTTTAATTTTAAATGGTTACTTAAATTGAAGAATATTTTCAAATTTATATATATTATATATGAGATAGTATATTGATTCCTTTCTACCATTTATGGGTTTATATGTATATATATATATAAAAAGTAATACAGTTAGTGTATCTCAGAGTACATATATAAATATATAAGTTAGTTTATTTGTTATAGCTACTATTAATAGGTACCAAAGATGGTCATTGAATTGTTTAGCTTTGGGTTCCTATAATTAATTTCTATAATGAGATATTTACTTATGTAACCAATTGTACTTTTGAGTCTAGGTTTATTCAATGTTTCTTCCAACAATGTGTATATATATCTAATGACACACATGCTTGCTTATATTAGGAAATAGAATCAATTCATGTATATATTTTTGTCATTTATTTATGTTAAAGAATATGGAAATAAATGTTTATTATTTCTATGGATACCTTACTATTGCTACCACCTTAGAATTGTTGGACATATAAACTACGTTTTGTTTCTTGAGTTGTACTTTCAATGATGAAAAGTGAAATTATGGACCTGTAGTGATTTCGAATACAATTTGATGTGACATTAGATTATGTGAAGTTATTTTGTGTCCTATTATTTGAAACATTTGAAATATGTTTGTGTATGCTCATACATGTATAGCCAACTAAAAATAAGGAGGAATAGAAAATCCTTCGGTTGAAATGTCGAGAACTATTCCAGAACATAGTTGGGGGTCAACGGTTCATTGAGAGAATGACCGAGAATCCGTTGGTGTGTTAGCTATACATGTCGAGGGTTGTTGACTAATGTCATGAGTTGGAATTGAGTTACAACTTGGAATTTGACTACCTATTCTGTTTCTTGACTTCTTTATATTTCAAATTTATATATTGAATCACTTATAAATTTACAAATGTGTTAAAGTGCCCCAAATGCAAAATCTTATATTTATTAGTGGTGTTTTTATCTTATCGTAGATATGGATTCAGAGTTATTTTCCTGCTGGGCGGTAGTTGCTCAACCTAACAATTTTCAGGTTCGGCTGAATTCGAGAGTAATGAAGGATTTTCTGAACTGACTTGATGACATGATTCTGTATAAGGAGCTAATAGCACGTTGCTTGTATTTTAATATAGTATTTGCATGAAAGACTTTGTTTTCAAATTAAGTCAATGTTTATTTTCTTTGTTATGAAACCTTTTATCTTAATAGTTTTTGAGTGTGAACTTAATGTTATGCTTCTTTTAATTTTATATGGGTTTTATTTTAATTAAATAAGGTTTATTTTATTTTATTCTATTTTATCTTTTCTTTAATCATGTCCCAAAATCGGGGTATGATTCAATGTTGCGTACCTGGTTAGTTCACCTTTTTGCCTACATACATCCATCGGATTCTATCCGGACTATTTGAATTTAAATTGTCTTAATTTGAATTGAAATGACTCTATCCTATTCATTGGGGGTAATTACTTATCAATTTTCCTATTAGATATTGTAGAGACCGTGACCAATTTTGATCGATTTACATTTAATGCATCATAATTGTCATAAATGCATTCTGAATGATATGAAACATGTTTAAAGTGTGGAAAACATATTTGGGAAGTTTTATAGAGGTTTTTGAAGTTTTGAAAACATTTAGAGAATATTGACTTTTTGGTCAAACGGGAGCCCGAAACATAGACCGGGTTGGCCCGTGGAATCCAAAAAATTTTAAAAATAATTAGTTTTTGTTTTAGACCAAATGAAATTTTTAGAGAGTTACGAAAGTGATTTCAAGGCCGTATGAACTTTCGAAATCGAAAACGGAGGTTGGGAGGGTACGCTAAGTGGTCCGGGGGCGTTTTAGTCATTTAGCACTCCAAATAGTATAAATATCTACGGCTGAGAGATTCCAGCCATTTCTCATGACTTTTTATCTCTCTAATTTCTCCCAACTTCATCCTTCCATCGTCTCTCTACATTTTGAGTGGTTTTGGCTTGGATTTGGGATTCGCCGAAGAAGGAAAGTGTGTAGAGCTCGGCAATGGTTTCACTTTGGACCAAACAATCTTTGATTTTGGCAAGGTAGACCTCAGTGTGATTCTTGGAAATATCTTGAAAGCCTTCCAAATTTGAGGTAGGGGTTCTCTTTCTCTCTTAGTTGTAGATTCTAGGGTTTCAGAAGGGTTGGAAGAGCATAGGATATGATTGCATGTATGTGAGTGTTGAGAGGGGTTGGGATTTGATATTTTCTCCTTCCCTTGTGATTCTTACATGCAAAATAGATACATTATATGATATGTATGTTGTGGTAATTAAGTATGTACAATGTGTAAAATGTTAGAGCATGAATACTAATGTGCTAGGTTATGTGCATATTTGACTTATAGGCAAGTTTTGACATATATGTGGCTATATGTGCTTATGTGGTGAGAAATACGTGCTAGATACTCTAATTGCTAGCTTGTGCATTTGAGAAACATAAAAACGGCATGCTATACATAATATGTTTGAAATGCATATATGGGGTTATTGTGGGGAAACGGGGAAAATGGACCTTGCATGGAATGTCGGACTTATTCAACCATGCTAAGTAAGTGGCATTTTATATGGTGAGAAATGCATGCTAGATATTCCCATTGCTGGCTTGTGGATTTGAGAAGCATGAAAATGGCATGCTAGACATAATATGTTTGAAATGCATTTATGGGGTTATTGTGAGGGAACGGGGAAAATGGATGATGCATGGAATGTCAGAGTTATCCAACCATGCTAAGTAAGTGGCATTATTGTCCAATGAGGTATGAGCATCGAAGTGGTCCCACCATACCAAGTCATACGAATGTTATTGGAGTTGTCCAAGGTCACATGATCGTTGGAATGGTCCAATCATGTTGGTGTATCAGATTAGGTCCGAGAGAGAGGGAAGCTATATCTTTATGCTTATGTGATCAATTGTTGAGCATAATATATGTTTTAATGCATTTTTCCAAATATGCATTGCTTGAATGAGCATGTGAGTGTTAAAGGTGACATGTATTGTAATGGCATACATTCATATAGGTCGGTGTCGAGTCGGCACCTAGGTGGGTTAGGGTATTCCTACTGAGTCATTGAGTTGCTCACCTATTTTTCTCCAAACCATTTAAGGATAAGGCGCCCATAACGGATGAGACGTAAATGGCTCAAGTAAAGTATTTAGTAGCATTTTTGCTTCATATTTTGGATATTGTAAATTTGGCTATCCATGTCGACACGTGGCATGTTGAAATGTACTTGTAGTCATTTATGAATTCTTAATGCTTTGGATTATGCATGTAATTCAAGTTATAACTATGTGATTGTAAGGATTTTCTTATGAAATACATGGTTGGGTAAATTGTGTTTCTATTGAAGATGATGGATGGGGAAGGAAAATGATTTGTGGTTATGAGATATGTAGTTGGAGTTGAACTCCACATGTGTTGAGCTCATGAATGTGTATTCTCTTTGTATTGTATCATGTGTGAATGATGTATGATGGAATTGAAGTCATTAGGAAGGAGAATGGGGGGGACACATTACCAAAGTGTCAATTTTGGATTCATGGATGAAAATTATGAATTTATACCATTTTTAATAGGTTTCAATCACGATTTAAAGTGGATTATGATTTTATATTGTTGTCTTATGCATTTGGACATGAAAAACACAAGTTATAGGTCCTTTAGCCCTTTTGGTCACCTAGGCTCTACAGGAGCTGACCGAAAGTGTGAGATCTAGAACATTGAAAAACTGGGTACCTATTTCAGACGGATAAAAGAGGATTTTAGCTGGCTAAAAGCACTTTTTTAGCTGACTGAAGTTACTCACCAACCGACCGACAGAATTAGCTTTCTGAAGGTTTGCTGAACCTATTTTTCAGCCAACCGAAGGCTAATGTCAACTGACCAAAACTACTCTGGGATGAAATTTTATGATTTATGAGATAGGAGTGAACATGTATATGTACATGGACTAGTATGGGGCCCATTGAAGTGAATGATGATGAGTATACACTCCCATGAGTATGCGTATAGGGTTATGCTTCCGTGGTAATTGAGAGGTTAGGGAGGTTCCTTAGGGTACTAAAAGACGGATATCACCTCTGGTCTCCGGGAGTGAAAAATTGGTCGTGATAGCTTGGTATTAGAGTAATGGTTTGAATACTTTGAACGAAGGGCAAGATTTGGTTAAGTGTTCATTAAGGTCAATAATCGAAACATAAGGATTTAGACTTAAGGTTTATAAATTTCTTAAGGTCATGATTATATGTTTATGCCTTATAACATGCTAGTTTTGAAATGACTTGACATGGCTTTTGATAAGTGTTCAATTCTATGCATTTGAACCCTCTTTATTGCATATGTTAGTCCCGTTTCTATGTTTACCGAGATATGTTTACGGTATTTTTATGTTTTTGATGTATTACAGGTCTTGTAGTAAAAGGAGCAAAGTTTGAGACTATTTGCAGCTGAAGAGAAAAGTCAGAATTGCAGCCAAGGCATCTCGATAAATCGAGATCTCGATTGATCGAGATCTTGCTTCGATTGATCGAAATCTCGATCAATCGAGATTCAATCTCGATTAATCGAGATTCTGCAGAGCCACTTGCCCACTTGCTCACCTGCTCTCCCACTTGCAACAAAATCCCCCTTTTTGCACGACTTAGAGGGATTGTCTGACTTGAACAAGACCTTTGGGGACCTTCTTGATAAAGTTGGTATATATATTGATACATATATATATATGGTGGGCCCCAAGGTTGAAACGGTGGCCATAAAGCACAAAAAGAAGCCATTTCTCACCTATCTCTCACACACATCAGATTACACAAGGAGAGACATTCGGGAGAGGAGAAGAAGGAGCTAAACCAGACCTTGAAACTCCATTTTCTTCATCAATGGAAAAGTGCAAGGCAACCATGAGCAACTAACTTCTATACTAGGATGTTGTTGAAGCCCTATCCATGTAAACTTGTTCATTGTTGTAGCATTTTGGGATTTGTTGTTAAATGTTGATTATTTAGCCTAGTGACCATGTACACTAATACATCTCTTTTATATATTCATTTGATTTTGATTTTATTCTTGTCTTAGAGTAGAATCTATCTTGTGAATGCACAACATTTGTTTCTTCCACAAGAAGGGCAAATGATGGCTAAGTAATGGTACTTTAAATGTATGTGGTGTGCTTGCTTGTATAAACTATGCCAAGATAAGGTAGTTTGGATGCATGTAGGTTCACTTAGAAATTAGGGTAATTAGTTAGGTTGAAGAACTATGCTTATTGAAGATGGATTATGATAGATTGGTGCTCACATTAATCTTTTGATATGTCATTGAGGTCACAAGCCTAATGACATTGTTAGGCATTTAATTTATGAATCCCAAGCTTGCTACACTTATGAACATGTGAATGGCTAGTGGTAGAAACCACCCCTAGTTCTCTCTCTCTCAACTTTTACTCTTTAAATTTATTGTTATTACATTCATGCAATAGTTTTATAAACAAAACTCAAAACCTTATTTTTAGGATTAAAGTGGAAGTAATCTTTCTTTAAAACAATTACGACTAGTCCTCGTGGGATCGATACCCTCTATATAGAACCGTGTCTACAAAGATTCGTGCTCTTGCGAGTGGTTAAATTATATTTTGATAAAAGGGGCAAAAATAAGCTTACAATATAGTTCAAGTTTAAACCACATCAAAATTTTGGTGCCGTTGCCGGGGATTACGGTTTAATTGTCGCCATTGGAAGATTAAATCTGGTTTAATTCTTAGGCTAGAAATTCTTTCATTCTTTTTCTTTGTATATATCTTATTCTTATTTCTCAAATTTCTTGATTTTAGGTATACCACATAGCGGGCATCTAAAAGGGTTAAAGTTGGAGCCCTTTATGAGTATAAAGTCTAAAATTATGGGTTTGAGTTCATTCATTTTTTTTGTATATATTATTGTTTATTTTGCGTATTGAGGTGTTGTTCTACTATTAATGCATGCTAGGTAGACGGTCCTTGTCACTTCCGTTGCTTCCGTGTAATTTTGAACTTGAAAGAACATTTAGACAACGTAGAGGAACCTCTAGGGACCCTATATTGCCTAGGACTGAAAACATGGACCCAAATGAGAGACAACCTCCCGGTCTACCTCCTTTTAATCATGAACAACAACCTCCACCTCCTCCTCCTCAAGGAGAGTTGCTTATGGACTTTTATCTTCCGACTACATTTGAAGTACCTTCATGTATTCAATTTCCGGATGTAGCGGCAAATCAATTCGAAATAAAGTCCTCCACCATCAATCTTCTTAATAGCTTCCATAGTCTCCCTAATGAGGATCCATACCGGCATTTAGATTAATTCCTTTCGGTGTGTTCCACCATTCGTGTACCACACTTTACGGAGGATGATCTAAAGCTGCGTATGTTTCCATTCTCCTTAAAAGACAAAGCGAGAAGTTGGTTCAATTCCTTAGAATCTAACTCAATCCATTCTTGGGCAGAGATGCAAATAGAGTTCTTAAAAAAATACTTCCCAATGGGAAAGAAGGGTGATATTCGGAGAGCAATCATCGAATTCACCCAAATTGATCAAGAACAATTTCATGAGACGTGGGAGAGATTAAAAGATCTTCTTAAATCTTGTCCGCATCATGTTGTCCCAAAATGGCAGCTAGTGCAAAGTTTTTATGATGGGGTGAGTGAGCAACATAGGCAAATGATAGACTCCGCTTGTGGAGGTGGATACCTTTTGAAAAGCCCCGATGAGGCATGGAAACTTTTTCAAACCCTAAGCAATAATTCAGCTCAACGCTCCTCCACTAGAAAAGGGAAGGCCACCCAACCTTGTAGAGGAGTGCATGAAATTTCATGAGTAGATGAGGTTGCCATGTAAATAGAAGCCTTATCCCAAAAAATGGACCTAATCATGAAAAATGGGTTGCCTACTCCTAGCCAACCTAATCAAAATCAGGAAGTGTGTTCGTTTTGCTATAGCACTTCACATTTTGTGCGAGATTGTCCTATAGCCGGGCAATCTCCCGATTATGCTCAAGAGCAAGCGAATGCCTTGTACTCTAAACAACTGAATGATCCATATTCAAATACGTACAATCCTGGTTACAAGAATCATCTGGCTTTTTCATGGAAACCTCAAGAATCAAGTCCCTCTTTTCAAGGGCAAAATTCATTTACTTCTCAATCTCAACAGCCTCAATATAGGCCAAATCCTCAACCTTACCATCAAAGGTCCAATTACCAACAACCACCACCTCTTCCGAGAAGCCAAGGCTTTGAAGAAAGAGTGATAAGCAATCTTGAGGCTAATACCCACTTATTGCAAACTCACTCTCAATCAATCTCTAAGCTTGAAGCCAATGCTCAATCTATGGCTAAGTTAGAAGCTCAAATCGGGCAACTAGCTAATGCCTTGAATAGAAGGGAGGAAGGTAAGTTGCCGAGTCAACCGATGGCAAATCCTAAGGGTGTTCATGTGATTGAGGATCCATCATCTTCATCTTGTAATGCTCCTCCGGAGCAAGTTCAATCAATCACCACCTTAAGGAGTGGTAGAATCATAAATTCTAAAGTTGGGGAAGAAAAAGAAAAAAAGGAATTCAATGAGTAATCCAAAAATCCAAAAGAATCCCAATGAAATCCAAATGTTTTTCCTTTAAATCCAAGAGTGACCAAAAACCCACAAAATCCAAAAGGAAAGGCAAGTGAAGTTGTGTCGTCATCAAGTCCAAATCTTGACACCTCTTTTGAACCTTCGGTTCCTTTTCCTCAAAGATTGAAGGAACCTTCTCATTTTGGGAAGCAAGGAGAGAAAATTCAAGACATGATGGAGATCTTCAAACAAGTAAAGATCAATCTCCCTCTCCTTGATGATATCCGACAAATTCCCTCCTATGCTAAATTCTTGAAAGACTTGTGCACTCAAAAGCGTAAATCTAGGAATAATGCTCCTAAGAAAGTCCTCCTAACTGAGCACATAAGCTCCATTTTTCAACACCAAGCCCCTCCTAAATTCAAAGATCCGGGTGCTACTACCATTTCTTGCACCATCGGAAATCAATCTTTTGAAAAGGCACTTCTTGATTTAGGGGCTAGTGTCAATTTGCTTCCATTTCAGTTTACCAACAATTAGGTTTGGAGGAACTTAAGCCTACCACAGTTGTGTTGCAACTTGCCGATCGCTCGGTGAAGCAACCACATGGCATCATTGAGGATGTAATCATTCAAGTGGACAAATTCTACTTTCCGGTGGACTTCATAGTCCTTGACACGGAATCGGTTCAAAATCCAAATCGACATATTCCTATCATTCTAGGTCGTCCATTCTTGGCTACGGCAAACGCTTGCGTTAATTGCCGTACCGGAGTGATGGACATCTCTTTCGGGAATATGAAAGTCCGTTTGAATATCTTTAATGCTTCTCACCACACATCCGATGACAAAAGTGAGTGCTTTTGTGTTGATGTAGTGGAAGACCTTGTTCAAGAAGCACTTCCTTCTATTCTTTCTAAGGATCCTCTAGAGGCATGCCTAAGTCATTTCAACTGTGATGATTTTGACATTGAGCAATCCATTTGTGAAGTTAATTCAATGCTCGATGTCACTACTGTCATGGATTTGCCTAAATGAAGAGTTCCGCGAGAACCCTTGCCTCCTTTGTCCAAAACTTCCCAAACTCCTTCTCTAAGTTCCCCACCACAACTTGAGCTCAAGCCTCTACCGGCTACACTCAAGTATGTTTTCTTGGGCATTAATGAGACCCTTCCAGTCATTATTGCTTCCAATCTCACCAATGATCAAGAGATGGAACTCCTAAAAGTGCTAAAAGAGCACAAGGAAGCAATAGGATAGAGTGTAGCAGATCTTAAGGGAATAGATCCTTCTATTTGTATGCACCGCATACACTTGGAAGAAGATGCAAAAATCTCAAGAGAGGCACAACGTCGATTAAATCCAAATATGAAGGACGTTGTAATGAAGGAGGTGGTGAAGTTACTTGATGCGGGAATCATTTACCCCATCTCAGATAGTAAGTGGGTTAGTCCCACTCAAGTGGTTCCAAAGAAGTCCGGTATTACGGTGCAACCAAATGATAAGGGTGAATTAGTTCCCCAATGCACCACCACGGGATGGAGAGTGTGCATAGATTATCAGAAATTAAATTCGACAACTCGGAAAGATCATTTCCCCCTCCCATTTATTGATCAAATCTTGGAAAGATTAGCCGGGCAAAGTTTTTATTGCTTCTTAAATGGATATTCTGGCTATAATCAGGTTGCTATAGACCCGAGGGATTAAGAGAAAACCACCTTTACATGTCCTTTCGGCACATTTGCTTATAGATGCATGCCCTTTGGGTTGTGCAATGCACCGGCGACTTTTTAACAATGTATGATGTCTATCTTTTTGAACATGGTGGAAAAATTCTTGGAAGTGTTCATGGATGATTTTTTCGTGTTTGGACCTTCATTTGAAGCATGTCTCAAAAATCTATCCCGTGTTCTCACACGATGCCAAGAGACCAACCTAATTCTCAGTTGGGAAAAGAGCCATTTTATGGTTCAAGAGGGTATTGTCCTAGGGCACATTGTGTCTAAGAGAGGAATCGAGGTTGACAAAGCCAAGGTTGAACTCATTGCCAAACTTCCTCCACCATCAACGGTGAGAGAGATTCGTTCATTCCTTGGGCATGCGGGTTTTTATCGCCGTTTCATCAAAGACTTTAGCAAGATCTCCCAGCCTTTGTGTCGTCTTCTTGAAAAAGAGTCTTGCTTTACCTTTGATGAAGCGTGCCTTAACGCTTTTGAAAAACTCCGCACCATGCTTACAACTGCTCCAATTCTCACCCCTCCAAATTGGGCTCTCCCATTTGAGATCATGTGTGATGCATCCGATTACGCCATGGGTGCGGTTTTAGGGCAACGAGTAGACAAATTGCCGCATGTCATCTATTATGCAAGTAAAACCCTTTCCAAGGCTCAAATCAATTATACCACAACGGAAAAGGAGTTGCTTGCGGTAGTATTTGCCTTGGACAAATTTTGAGCTTATCTACTAGGGTCTAAGGTCATTGTCTATTCGGACCATGCTGCCCTCTGGCAACTTTTGGCCAAAAAGGACACCAAACCTAGGTTGATCCGATGGATACTCTTGTTGCAAGAGTTTAATTTTGAGATTAAAGATAAAAATGGCACCAAAAATGTGGTAGCTGATTACCTATCTAGAATTCTTGTTGAATCCCTCCATGACTCCATTCCAGTTTGTGAATCCTTCCCGGATGAACAACTCTTTGTCATTTCTCAAGAGAGTATCCCTTGGTATGCGGACATTGTCAACTATTTGGCAACCGGCAAAATACCGTCTTCTTGGACCAAGCAAGAGAAGGATCATTTTTTCTCCCAATCATGATCATATTATTGGGACGATCCTCAATTATTCAAATATTTCCCCGATCAAATAATCCGAAAGTGTGTACCCAACAGTGAATTTCAAAGTATTCTCAAATTTTGTCATACACTCGCTTGTGGGGGACACTTTAGTGCTAAGAAAACCGCAGCCAAAATTCTTCAATGCGGGTTTTTCTGTCCAACTCTTCATCGGGATGCATATTCATTCTGCCGCTCTTGTGAGCAATGTCAGCGCCTTAGCGCGATGTCTCGAAAGGACATGTTGCCTCTTAACCCTATTCTTATTATTGAGATATTTGATGTGTGGGGCATTGACTTCATGGGACCTTTTCTACCCTCTACTGGTCATGAGTGCATACTTGTGGCTGTGGACTACGTATCTAAATGGATAGAGGTCGTTGCTACCAAAACCAATGATCACGCAGTCGTGGTTAAGTTCATTCAAGCGAATATCTTTAGCCGATTTGGTACACCTCGGGCTCTCATCAGTGACGGAGGTAAACATTTCTATAACCAGTTCCTTCGAACCTTGCTTACCAAATACTCTATCACACACAAGGTAGCCACCCCATACCATCCTCAAACTAGTGGCCAAGTGGAGGTATCTAATAGGGAGGTTAAGAACATTCTTGAGAAAATAGTTCAGCTGGACCGGAAGGATTGGTCATTGCGACTAAATGATACATTATGGGCTTACCGAACTGCTTATAAGACTCCCATTGGAATGTCACCTTACTGGTTGGTTTATGGTAAAGCGTGCCATCTTCCGGTTGAATTGGAGCATAAAGCTATGTGGGCCACCAAAACTTTCAATTTTGATATGCAAATGGCCGGATCTAATCGGAAGCTTCAATTAAATAAATTGGAAGAATTGTGACATGATGCATATGAAAATGCTAAAATCTATAAGGCAAAGGCAAAAGCCTTTCATGATCGCAATATTTGAGTCAAAACGTTATCCCCGAGCCAAAAAGTATGGTTTTACAATTCGCGCCTCCATTTGTTTTCTAGAAAACTTCACTCCCGTTGGGATGGTCCATTTTTGGTTAATTCCGTTGCTCCCCACAGAGCGGTAGAATTGAAGGACTTGAAAGATGGATCATTGTTCAAAGTAAACGGGCAGCGTTTAAAATTGTGCATGGATGACCAAGTTACCACGGAATACGTGGATGTCGTCACCTTGATGGATCCCGTGTATTTTGACTCGTGAGCCGATTCAGACGTCATGCCATAGACGTGTAAGGTGGCAAGGCCATGGTAGCTATCATGCTTCCATGATGTCCCTTTAATCCAAGGTAAATTTTGTATCTAAGCAATTTAGTATCTAAGTCCCATAAGTCCAAGTCCATGAAGTATAACTCAAGCTGGCTATTTTTGAGCATCTCGATTGATCGAAGCAGAGATCTCGATCAATCGAGATTTTGATTGATCGAGATTTTGGTCTCGATTGATCGAAATAATGTAGAGAGTTTGCTAAGTCCAAAGTCCCGAGAGGTAGTATTCTTCGATAGCACTTCGATAAGTCCTTGATCAATCAAAATCTCGATTGATCGAAGTGAAATCTCGATTGATCGAAGTTGATCTCGATTGATCGAGGTAGGATTTTGATTGATCGAAATCTCGATTGATCGAGATGTGTATCTCGATCAATTGAGATTGACGCGATGCCTGCACGTGAGCCGAATACTTATTTAAACCGTTGGGCTTCCCTCTCATTTCAAAAGACCATCCGACTTCCTTCTCTTCTCCGAGCAATCCAAAGCATCCCAGAGCACAGTCCCACACTTGATCTACCATCCCGCACCGTTCGCCGTAGTCCGAGGTCTCCGCGAGCACGCGCACGCTCATCTCTTCACGGCTGCGAGTTGGGTCTTCATCTTTTTGTGCCGATCATCATTTTCACCTTGAGGTAAGTGATGCATGGCTATATTTTGCTTCCTTTCTCGCTATTTTTGTTAGTTTCTCGGCGTAATAAGCATAGACCGGTGATGTTGGGTGGAATGGTGCATTCGCTATGTTCATAATGGGATTTTGCGGGTTTCGGGGGTAGGACCAAATATATGGGTGAGAGATTTTGCATATTTTTTTGTTTTTGTATCGAATACTCCCATTATTCGGGTGCAGTCGCTTGCACTGCTTTGTTGAGAGCGAGATGAGAGACATATTCATATTCATATGGGTTGTTTTTGCTTCCTAGTTCACCTCATCAAGTCAACTCGAACGTATGTTGGAATGCATGTGTCAGCACCATGGACTAGAACCTCCTTTTTAATTTTTATTCTTAGTTTAGAATTTTCTCTATTTTCTTTTTATTTACGTAATTTTTGGAATAAGTGCAGACTATTTTGGGTCGATGGCGCGTGTGAAGAACGCCCCCGATGCTATTAGAGACGTGCCCGGGCGAGCTTTCCGGGCACGGAAGTTTCACCCGGAGCAGATATTTGAGCTGAGAGAGTTTGAGATGCGCCCTGACTGCTCATGGGCTGTAGCAGAGCTTAGGAGGCATCGCCTTGATCGGTTATGTGTGCCACCCACTGATGTGGCACACGAGCGCTTGGTGCAGGTCTTTTATGAGTGCATAACCTATTCCTGCACTGAGCCAGACACATTGGAGACGGTTGTAGGTAGCGTGACGATTACTATCACTCCGAGCCGGATCGCACAGATGCTCAGCATTCCTCACCAGCAACCTCCAGATATGGTTGACCAGGATGGTCGACCGCTTTACAAGCCCGAGTTCTCGGCAGACACGACCTTGTTTTCCATCGTGATGGACATGTGTGGTGGGGCGTTTACCACGCCCAGTCACAACTGCATGTCCAAATCGATGTGCCCGCGTAGATTATGGTTCCTGGACACCATTCTGATCAAGAACGCGTGTCCTCTGTAGCATGTGGCAGAACGCAGAGGCGACCTCCTCCGTTGCCTTTATGCTTTCCACACGGGCACGTGGTTTTCTGTCTCGGCGCTGATATGGGGGCAGATGTTCAAGATCTGGGACGGCCTTGTCAATAAGAGGATGAGGCGAGCAGCGAGTTGGCGGCTTCCCTTTCCTTTCCTCGTCGCCGCTTTCCTGAGTCGTGCCAGTATACCGGTCAGTGATACTGACGTTCAGTTGGCACCGCCCACCCACTTCGCACCTGCTCAGTGGGAGAGGGTGAGGCGACACTTGGAGTGACAGGACCACCAGGGCAATCCACCAAAAGATGTAGACATGGATGCCCCAGTGGAGATGGATGAGGGTGAGCCTACAGAGGGTGAGTCATCTGAGGAGGAGATGGAGGCGAATGAGATGGATATTGCTGCCGAGCGGCATGACATCCTAGCGACTGGCTATTCCTGTCTGGCAGCTGACGTTGAGCGGCTCCAGCAGGGTTTTGAGGAGCACGTCCAGGTGACGCAGAGTCAGTTGAAGGGCATTAGATCGGACATTTCATCTCTGGTACAGGGTCAGAGGGCGATTTTAGACGAGTTTCGGGCCTTCCGGCAAGACCTGCAGTTCCTGTTTGCAGGACGAGCTTCCACCTCCACCTCTACTCCCACCGAGCCACCACCACCACCACCCGCCCTCCAGTAGATCTATCTATTTGCACTTTCTGTTTTACTATCTGTATTTTTCTTTCTTTATTTTTGATAGGCCATGTTGGCCATATTAGTTTTTGTGTATTCCACATCCATGTACCCTTTGTACTGAAACTTATGTTCACATATATGGAATACAGTTCTCCTTTCTTTTATACCATGTGTTCTATTTTCTGTCTTTATTTTTACTTTCTGCCAATATCAATGCTCTATCTCTACTTTGACTATGTATGTAGTACCACTTGCCTAATTGTTATATGCGATTCAGTTGATGATTTCTGTTTATTACCGCCTGGTTTCAATTCCCGATACTGTTGAGATTGCTTCAATGCAGTATGGCGTTAATAAAGAAAGGCAGCCCCTTTGCATACTATACGTTAGCGTGCCTGGATAGTCAATATCTTATCGCATAAACCTCTTAGTCAATCGGGAAACACCAGTTCAGAGCCTTGGATATGTAGTGATATTGGCAGTATCCGCTTGTCCATAATTCTTTGATTATATTCTTTTTATCTACTTTTTGTTCCATTTAATGCTCGTGGTATCTAGTTGGTGTTCCGTGCAGGTTTTTCTCATTCCCAGCATGACCGCCGGTATTGGACTGCCATTTTTGTCGCGTTCTGCCATCCCGGTAAATTTTTTCCTTGCTCTTCTTGTCCAAACATTGAGGACAATGTTGCGTCTAAGTTTAGGGGTGCGGTATGCTATACCACTTGCATATGCATGCAATGTTCAGTCTTTGTATTGATTGTCATTGTAGAGCAAGTTTCTTTTCTTGATATTTTTGCATGCTTGCTATGATGTCTTGCTTTTTAAAGGAAGATCATTCGAATAAATGTCTGAGGTAAATGCAGTAGGTAGTTAAGAACTTTAACATTGTAAATGCCCGCACTTTTGCAAGCTACGTAATAGGCTAGAACGGTCTACATTTTTGTCCAAATATGAGCACGTACAGTTCTTGCCCTAAATTTGTCCTTAACCGCATAAATTCGCACACATGCATTTTAAATTGTGGGGTATAAGTCTGATGGAGAATTTTATAAATCTCTGTTTTTATTCGAACAACTTAAAGAACAAGTTCTTCCGGTTGTTGTAAAAAAAAAAAATTATTATAGAATAAATGCAATAAGCCTTCTCACTCAATAAACCGGATCTTTATGCCTCAAAGCAAGGAGTATTCGCGTATAAGTGTGCAAGGTTGAGCAATAATAATTCGGTGGCTTGCTTAAGCTCATTGCCTTGTAAGCTCAGTTATTAAGTCCGAGGGGTGTTTCTTCACCTAATGCCCTAAAACCAATTGGTTTGGGAGTCATTGGCCCAATGCCGCTACATGGGCTTACAAGAAAGCAAAAAGAGTTAAGCATTGCACGGTCATCCGCACATGAGCAATCATGAATGTTTTGTGATAATTAACAATAGTGTTGAGCCATTGCAAGGAGTTTTTCTTTTAAAAACAGATTTGTTCTTATTCTTCTCCAAATATGACAAAGTCACGCGTTAGAATGCATGTTCACTTTTCAAAGAGGATTTTGGGGTCGGAGTCGGTATGTTTGTTCGGACTGCCCATTATGTGGGGACCGTCGGTTATTTATAGCTTGTGAAAGTCCATTTTTGCTAATGACTGCATAGTTCTGTAATACTTGTTGCATTTACCAAATGTGAAATGAACGGATGATCGCCCTTTATCTAATTGATGACTGAGCATGATTAAATTTTTGTATAAGATAGTTAATTCCATTTTTGTAATATTGCATTGCTAAGGGACTAGCAATATGTAAGTTTGGGGGTGTGATAAGTGTTCAATTCTATGCATTTGAACCCTCTTTATTGCATATCTTAGTCCCGTTTCTACGTTTACCGAGATATGTTTACGGTATTTTTGTGTTTTTGATGTATTGCAGGTCTTATAGTAAAAGGAGCAAAGTTGGCTATTTACAGCTGAAGAGAAAAGTCAGAATTGCAGCCAAGGCATCTCAATCAATCGAGATGTTGATCTCGATCAATCGAGGTCTCGATTGATCGAGATCTTGCTTCGATTGATCGAAATCTCGATCAATTGAGATTCAGTCTCGATTAATCGAGATTCTGCAGAGCCACTTGCCCACTTGCTCACCTGCTCTCCCACTTGCAACAAAATCCCCCTTTTTGCACGACTTAGAGGGATTGTCTGACTTGAACAAGACCTTTGGGGACCTTCTTGATAAAGTTGGTCTATATATTGATACATATATATATATGGTGGGCCCCAAGGTTGAAAAGGTGGCCATAAAGCACAAAAAGAAGACATTTCTCACCCATCTCTCACACACATCAGATTACACAAGGAGAGACATTCGGGAGAGGAGAAGAAGGAGTTGAACCAGACCTTGAAGCTCCATTTTCTTCATCAATGGAAGAGTGCAAGGCAACCATGAGCAACTAACTTCTATACTAGGGTGTTGTTGAAACCCTAGCCATGTAAACTTGTTCATTGTTGTAGCATTTTGAGATTTGTTCTTAAATGTTGATTATTTAGCTTAGTGACCATGTACACTAATACATCTCTTTTATATATTCATTTGATTTTGATTTTATTCTTGTCTTAGAGTAGAATCTATCTTGTGAATGCACAACATTTGTTTCTTTCACAAGAAGGGCAAATGATGGCTAAGTAATGGTACTTTAAATGTATGTGGTGTGCTTGCTTGTATAAACTATGCCAAGATAAGGTAGTTTGGATGCATGTAGGTTCACTTAGAAAGTAGGGTAATTGGTTAGTTTGAAAAACTATGCTTGTTGAAGATGGATTATGATATGTTGGTGCTCACATTAATCTTTTGATATGTCATTGAGGTCACAAGCCTAATGACATTGTTAGGCATTTAATTTATGAATCCCAAGCTTGCTACACTTATGAACATATGAATGGCTAGTGGTGGAAACCACCCCTAGTTCTCTCTCTCCCAACTTTTACTCTTTAAATTTATTGTTATTACATTCATGCAATAGTTTTATAAACAAAACTCAAAACCTTATTTTTAGGATTAAAGTGGAAGTAATCTTTCTTTAAGACAATTACGACTAGTCCTCGTGGGATCGATACCCTCTATATAGAACCGTGTCTACAAAGATTCGTGCTCTTGCGAGTGGTTAAATTATATTTTGATAAAAGGGGCAAAAATAAGCTTACAATATAATTCAAGTTTAAACCACATCAGCTTTATGTGAACATGATGGAAGTTGTGTGTATATGTTTATACCTGGTGTTAAAATTTCTTGTTATGCATATAACAAAATGCCATCAAAGAAGAGTGCGAGGTAGAGGTGTTGATGCTCTAAATAAGCCTATAGATGGAACACAATTTATGCGTGACATGGTAGATACCATGAAACAAATACTAAGGGAAGCGAAGGAAGAGAAGGTTCAGGCACCACCTAGGGTTGCCTTGAGCCAATAGATGGTTGCAATGAAAGAGTATGTGAAGTTTAAACCACTTACTTTCGAAGGTGGACGCAACCCACTAGTGGCGGGAGGTTAGATTGATCAAACTCATGGATAGGTAGTGGCAATTCATTGGAAATACCAACAACACCAATTTTATGGATTGGGAGACTTTTAAGAGATTGTTCTTCGATAAGTTCTTTCTAGCTTCAGTAAAACACCGGATGAAGTAAGAGTTTATGGACTTAGTCCAAGGGGACATGGATGTTATGGGATACTAGACCAAGTTTACCTCATTGGCTTATTTTGCCCCATAGATAGATAATGATGAAGAACTGAAGGCGAAGAAGTTTGTGAAATGGTTGAAAACATCTATTAGGATGAGGCTGTTGACAGGGCCTTAGTGGCAGAGGAAGATGATAGAGATACCTAAAGGATATGGGACTCTAAGAATCAGACGAAGAGTGTTGAAGCATCTTCTGGTAGTTAAGGGAGGAAGAGGCACAGATAGGGCATGTCACATTCTTAGGAGCAGCAGCAGGTTCACCCGGTGCCTTCATTAACTCTACCTATCGGATCTTCACAATCATTGGTAGTGTGTTATTATTACCAGCAGTCTAGCCATTACCACAATAAGTGCCCTTAGAGGTAAACAGGGGCACCAGTGCCAGTAAGGGATAGGGCATGCTTCTTTTGCAAGCAACCCAGACATATTAGGATTAACTGTCCATGGAGACAGGGGCATAGAGTGGTTCAAGGTCCCAACAGAGGTCCATACAAGTGGCTACAATTCAGTCTAGTTTTAGGGCATTACCACCACCTCAGCCAGCACAATCAGTTTAGGGATCTTGGGTACCGAGAGGTTCCACGCCTACTTCTAGTCAACAGTTGGGGTTTCAAGGGACTGGCCAGTAGGGATAGCAGACTTGGGGCTGTATTTTTACGCTTGCTCCGGCAGAGGATGTGTCAGGACCGTCTATAGTCAGTGGTACCTTCCTAGTTTCTAGCTCGTAGGCTAAGGTGTTGATAGATTTGGGTGCATCTCATTCATTCATTCATATCTACTGCATTTTCTTGTGCTTTAGGGCTGGAGGTGTCATCACTGGAGTCATCTTTGTCCATTGATACACCTATTGGGGGTAGAGGTAGAGTGTGTTGAACTTGCGAGATCGAGGTTGCGAGACGTCGGCTAGTGTTTAACTTTATGGTACTAGATATAACCGCTTTCGATGTCATTCTAGGTATGGATTGGCTGTTTACATTTAGAGCCATGATTGATTGTCTCTGTAGGAGAATGACAGTGTGCACACTTTGTGGGAGAGCTGGATGATTTCTACATTCCGTCATTGCTTAGTTTCGATAGTTAGGACAGGGTTGGATACTTTCTAGCTAGCTTATTAGCCGAAGAGGATGAGGTTATGACTCTTGGAGAGTTTCCACCAGTGGTTTACGAGTTTTTGGATGTATTTTTGGGGGACTTGATAGAGTTACCTCCGATGAGAGATGTGGTTTTTAGCATTGATCTTACTCCTAGTACCACGCCTATCTCTATGGCAACGGTAGAGTTAAAGGAGTTGAAAGATCAGTTGCAATAATTATTGGATAAGGGATTTGTACGACCAAGTACATCACCTTGGAGAGCTCCCATCCTATTTGCTAAAAAGAATGATGGATCCTTGCGGTTATGCATAGACTACCGAAAATTGAACCAAACAATGATTAATAACAAGTATCATTTGCCAACGATAGATGACTTGTTTGACCAACTAATCGACTTGAGATCGGGGTATTACCAGTTAAGGGTAAAAGGACAAAGACATTTCGAAGACTGCTTTTCGGACTAGATATGGCCACTATGAGTTTCTAATGATGACATTTGGCTTGATGAACGCACTGATGGTGTTTATGGACTTAATGAACCGAGTCTTCAGTGTGTACTTGGACATATTTGTGGTGGTATTTGTCGATGATATTCTTGTGTATTCTTTTTCTATAGAGGAGCACGAGATCCACTTAAGGACTATATTGCAGATTTTGAGAAAGCACTGTTTGTATGCCGAATACAAAAAGTATGAGTTTTGGCTAACGGAAGTGAAGTTCCTAGGACACGTGGTGTCGAAAAGAGTTTCGGTAGACCCTTCAAAGATAGAAGCGATGATGAATTGGGAAAGGCCTAAGAATGTATTTGAGATACGTAGTTTCTTGGAGTTGGTAGGATATTACAGGCATTTCGTAAAAGATTTTTCGAAGTTGGCAACGCTGATGACCAAACTTACTCGTAAAGGAGTTAAGTTTGTGTGGAATGATACTTGTGAGCATTCTTTTATAGAATTAAAGAGTAGATTGATGAGTGCTCTTATATTGATTATTCTCAAGTGCGGTTTCGGTTATGTGATCTACTGTGATGCTTCACGGGACGGATTGGGATGTGTATTAATGTAAATGGAGTGGGTTGTTGCATATAGTTCCTAGCAATTGAAGACACATGAGTAGAATTACCCAACTCATGACTTGGAGTTAGCAGCGCTAATTGTTGCTTTGAAAATGTAAAGACACTATTTGTACGGGAAAAGTTTGAGGTTTTCTCTGATCACAAGAGCCTAAAGTACCTTTTCACAAAAAAGGACTTGAATATAAGGCAAAGGAGGTGGGTGGAGTACATAGAAGACTACAACTTTGATCTTCAGTATCACCTGGGGAAGGCCAATGTGGTTGTCGATGCTTTGAGTAGAATATCACATCGCACCTTAGCTAGTATTGTTATCCAATAGTGGAAAATGATAGAAGACATCTCAAAAATGGGATTGTACTTTAGTGAGGGTGGTGAACTGGTGACTTTGTTCACACTCATTGCACAACCAACTCTAGTGAGTAGAGTGGTTGAGGAGCAAAGGCATGACAATGAGATGAAGAGTATTTGCACTCGGATTATGAGTGGCGAAGTGGTAGAAGATTGGGTTATCCATTCAGATGGAGGTTTGAGGTTCAGAAGCAAGATGGTTGTCTCATTGGTTTATAAGGATAAGGTCTTGAGAGAGTTTCATAACTCTAGGCTTGCAGTGCATCCCAATTGTACCAAAATATACCATAACTTGCGCCGACAGTATTGGTGGAAGGGTATAAAAAACAACATCGCACAGTTTGTGACAATGTGCATCACTTGTCAACAAGTGAAAGTCGAGCATTAAAGACCAGGTTTATTATAGCCATTATCAGTGGCTATGTTGAAGTGGGAGCACGTCATTATGGATTTTTTTATGGGGTTACCAAAGACGAGAAAGAGTCACGATGCAGTTTAGGTCATTATAGACAGATTGACCAAGGTAGCTCATTTCCTTCCGATTCGAGTGACGGATAACGTGGATACTCTTAGTCAGCTATACATTTATCAAATTTTGAGACTGCATGGAGTGCCAGTTTCCATTGTGGCTGACAGAGATTCGATATTTACGTTATGATTTTGACAGAGTTTTCAGGCTGCACTTGATACAAACCTCCATTTCAGTACAACTTTCTATCCTCAAACAGATGATCAGTTAGAGCGTACCATACAGATTTTGGAGGATATGCTTCGGACATGTACACTTGATTTCTATGGTAGTTGGGAGGATCACCTTCCATTGGTGGAGTTTGCATACAATAATAGCTATCAAACTAGTATTCAGATGGCTCCATTCAAGGCTTTGTATAGTAGACCTTGTAGGTCACCGATTTGTTGGATAGAGGTCGAAGAGGCAGTGGCATTGGGGCCGGATATAGTCCAAGAGACTACAGAAAAGATAAAAATTATAAAGCAGTAGTTGTTTATGGCTCAAAGTCGTCAGCAAAGCTATGTCAACAGGAGGCAGAGGCCTTTGACATTTGAGGTGGGGACCATGTCTTCCTAAAGGTCTCGCCACGATGATGTTTGATGAGATTTGGGCGTAGCGGTAAGCTAGCACCGTGGTTTATCAATATGTTTGAGGTATTGGATTGGGTAGGGGAGGTTGTATATCATTTGGCATTGACACCATTAATGTCAAGTGTTCTATAATACCCCGCTCCAACACATAGTATGATATTGTCCGCTTTGGGCCTAAGCCCGCACGATTTTGCTCTTGGTTTTATCCCAAAAGACCTCATACCATTTGAAGAGAACACACTACATATAAGTACATCCCCTTCTCCACACCCAGGCGATGTGGGATTGAGCAGTCCTAACATGCCCCGGCAGCAATCCTGATATACCCCGACAATCCACCCCGCGGGTGATTACAATCCACCCCCCTATGAGGCTCGACGTCCTCGTCGGCACACTTCCGGCTGGGTTCTGGATTTGATACCAACTGTAATACCCCGCTCCAACACATAGTATGATATTGTCCGCTTTGGGCTATAGCCCGCACGATTTTGCTCTTGAGTTTTACCCCAAAAGGCCTCATACCATTTGAAGAGAACATACTACATATAAGCACATCCCCTTCTCCACACCCAGGCGATGTGGGATTGAGCACCTTGTACCCTGTCAGTGTGGTAACTTATCCCAGTGTCTGTCTTCGCACCCGCCCACTCACACCCGTCCACAAGGGTTACTACAATCCACCCCCCTACGAGGCCCGACATCCTCGTCGGCACACTTCCGGCTGGGTTCAGGCTCTGATATCAACTGTAATACTGATCGGCGTTGAATGTTACGCATTCTAGCCTCTTAACTTATGTATTTTATTCTCTTAGTGATAGATTATTTTGTTATTTTACTTTGTTTTAGTGTTTTCTGTATTTTCAGGGCCTTAATGATTATTTCAGTTAAAACCAAGTTTTTGGGCTTTTAAAGAAGACATCCAAGATGGTGAGATGAAGCCTACATCAAGGAGATTCACTCAACCATTTATTTCAACTCAAATCAGCCCAAGAAAGAGGTCCAAGAGAATTATAGCAGCTTAAGAAGGTTTCGGGCCTGAAGCCCAAATCTGCGCATAATGCAGTCTTAATCCCGTTTTGGAAAACGGACCAGAAGTCTTATTTCTGAGCCTCAAATCGACATAATTCTTGAGCTAGGTTGAACGAAATTTGATTCTGCACACTTTTGTATTTCACGAAAATTCCGTAAATCGGACTTCTAGTGGGCCAAAAATTGGGCCGAAGTCAGCAGGAAAAACCCACCTGATTAGTGCTGCGGGAAACCCTAATTTATTCCTAATTGGATTAGGACTTTGGTGTATTCTCTTGGAGAATAAAGTGAAGACTTGAAGGCTGAGTTGAGAGAGCTTACACAGAGATTCGAGAGTCTGAGAGGGCTAAGAAGAGAACAGAAACATATTGCAGAGCCATTGGAGAACATAGTCATACGCATAATTCATGAAGATGATGCCTTCTTCCTCAACAGTTGAAGCTTCTTCTTCTACCATGAGCGGCTAGTTCATCCACTAGGGTTTTGATGTAGCCCTAACAAAGCATCAATGGTTTGATTGTTTTAATTATTGGGGACCTTTATATACATGCATAGATTGTGTAATTGTGAGGATTCTTATTATAGAATTGAGCAATAAAAGTCTTGTAAATTCAATCTCAATGATTTCTTATCTTGTCTTAGATATTTAGTTGTTGTTATTGAACTCAATCCCTCTTGTTTTCTGTGATCATGAGAGAGATTATTACACAATGGTAATCACTGAATATATTGTTATGAGCTTTGATGGATTATGCCTAGAGAAGATGAACCATACTGCACCCTAGATTAGAGTAGTTAGGCAGATGGCTCATGCCAATCGAAGATAGTCCATGGCTTAGCCTTAATCATATGTTATCTTCTTGACGGATGAAGGTGAGCTTGTAGCCACCGACACCACTTATGCATGATGTAATTCCCCTATAGTTGATTCAATTGACCATTGATTGTGGAGTTAGTGGTGAAGTCAAACACCCTAGGTTTCTCTCTTATATCTTCACTATCTTGTTTACTTTGATTTATTTTATTTTATCTTTTTAATTAGTTTAAAAATTAAAATTCTTTTCTTATAAATTTAATTAGAATTAGTTCTGTGTTTCAACTCATCAGACCATAATCCCGGAGGTACGATACCCCTTTCGATAGCCCTATTCTGCAAGGAATTCATTCTATTGCGAAGTGTGGAAATTTTTAATTGGTATACTTTTTGAGTCACACTCACACACGAATCAAATACCCCGCTCCAACACATGGTATGATAAAGCGGACAATATCATACCATGTGTTGGAGCGGGGTATTACATGTTCACAATACTTTCCATGTTTCAATGTTAAGAAAGTATGAATCGGATCCTTCACATGTACTTGATTGGACAGGTCTTGAGATGGAGGAGGACGTGTCTTACGAGGATAGACTGATCCAGGTTTTGGATGCTAGAGAACAAGTGATAAGTGTTCAATTCCATGAATTTGAACCCTCTCTATTGCATATGTTAGTTCCATTTTTGCGTTTACCGAGATATGTTTACGGTATTTTTGTGTTTTTGATGTTTTGCAGGTATTGGAGTAAATGGAGCAAAGTTTGAAGCTTTCTACAGTCAAGAGAAGAAATCAGAAAATGCAGCCAAAGGTATCTCGATCAATCGAGATGTTGATCTCGATTAATCGAAATCTCGATTGATCGAGATCTCATTTCGATTGATCGAAATCTCGATCAATCGAGATTCAATCTCGATCAATCGAGATTCTGCAGAATCCACTTGGCCACTTGCTCACCTGCTTTCCCACTTGCAACAAAATCCCCCTTTTTGCACAACTTAGGGGGATTGTCTGACTTGAACAAGACTCTTGGGGGCCTTCTTGATACAAGAGATATATATAGTGATATATATATATATGGTGGGCCCCAAGGTTGAAAAGGAAGCCCAAAAGCACACAAAAAGGGCCATATCTCTCATATCTCTCAATACACATCAGACCTTAAGGAAGAGAGACATTCGGGAGAGAGGAGAAGGAGCTGAACCAGACCAAGAAGCTTCATCTTCTCCATCAATGGAAGGGTGCAAGGCAACCATGAGCAACTAACTTCCATACTAGGGTGTTGTTGAAGCCCTAGCCATGTAAACATGTTCCTTTTTGTAGCACTTGGGATTTGTAATTAAATGTTGATTATTTAGCCTAGTGACTATGTATACAAATACATTTCTTATATATATTCATTTGATATGAAATTTATTCTTGTCTTAGAGTAGATTTTGTCACTTGAATGCACAACATTTGCATATTCCACACGAAGTGCGAATGATGGCTAGATAATGGTGTTTAAATGAATGTGTGATGTTAGTTTGTATAGACCATGCCAAGACAAGGTAGTTTGGATGCATGTAGTGTTCACTTAGAGAGTAGAGTAATTAGGTAGTTAGTTAGGTTGAAGAGCTATGCTTATTGAAGATGGATTATGATAGGTTAGCACACACATTGATCTTTTGATATGTCATTGAGGTCACAAGCCTAATGACATTGTTAGGCATTTAATTAATGAATCCCATGCTCGCTACACTTATGAACATGTGAATGGCTAGTGGTGGAAACCAACCCTAGTTCTCTCTCCCAACTTTAAACTCTTTACTTTTCTTGTCATTTCATTCATGCAATAGTTTATAAACACAAACTCAAAAACCTATTTTTAGAATTAAAGTAGAGTTAATCTTCCTTTAAGACAATTGCGACTAGTCCTCGTGTGATCGATACCCTCTATATAGAACCTTATCTACAAAGATTCGTGCTCTTGCGAGTGGTTAAATTATATTTTGATAAATTGGGCAAAATTAAGCTTACAATATAATCACAGTTTAGCCGCATCAAAATTTTGGCGCCGTTGCCGGGGACTTACGGTTTAATTGTCGCCATTGGAAGATTAAATCTGGTTTAATTCTTAGACTAGAAATTCTTTCATTATTTTTGTATATATTTTTTTCTTATTGCTCAAACTTCTTGATCTTAGGTATACCACATAGCGGGCATCGAAAAGAACTGAAGTTGGAACCCTTTGTGAGTATAAAATCTAATTTAGTGGTTTGAGTTCTTTCATTCTTTCTGTATATATTATTGTTTAATTTATTTCTCTTTGTGAATTGAGGTGTTGTTCTATTGTTAATGCATGCTAGGTAGACGGTCATTGTCACTTCCTTTGCTTCTTTGTAATATTGAACTTGAACGAACACTTAGACAACGTAGAGGAACCTCTAGGGACCCTATATTGCCTAGGACTGAAAACATGGACCCAAATGAAAGACAACCTCCCGGACTACTTCCTTTTAATCATGAACAACCACCTCCACCACCACCTCCTCAAGGAGAGTTGCTTATGGACTTTTACCTTCCGACTACATTTGAAGTACCTTCATGTATCCAATTTCCGGATGTAGCGGCAACTCAATTCGAAATAAAGTCCTCCACCATCAATCTTCTTAATAGCTTCCACGGTCTCCCTAATGAGGATCCATACCGGCACTTAGATTATTTCCTTTCTGTGTGTTCCACTATTCGTGTACCACACTTTACGGAGGATGATCTAAAGCTGCGTATGTTCCCCTTCTCCCTAAAAGATAAAGCTAGAAGTTGGTTCAACTCCTTAGAACCTAACTCAATCCATTCTTGGGCGGAGTTGCAAATAGAGTTCTTGAAAAAATACTTCCCAATGGGTAAGACAAGTGATATTAGGCGAGCAATCACCGGATTCACCCAAATTGACCAAGAACAATTCCATGAGACGTGGGAGAGGTTAAAAGATCTATTAAAATCTTGTCCGCATCATGCTGTCCCAAAATGGCAGCTTGTGCAAATTTTTTATGATGGGGTGAGTGAGCAACATAGACAAATGATAGACTCCGCATGTGGGGGTGGGTACCTTTTGAAAAGCCCCGATGAGGTATGGAAACTTTTTCAAACCCTAAGCAACAATTCAGCTCAACGCTCCTCCACTAGGAAAGGGAAGGCCACCCAACCTTGTAGAGGAGTGCATGAAATTTTACGGGTAGATGAGGTTGCCATGCAAGTAGAAGCCCTATCCCGAAAAATGGATTTAGTCATGAAAAATAGGCTGCCTACTCCAAACCAATCTGTCCAAAATCAGGAAGGGTGTTCGTTTTGCTATAGCACTTCGCATTTTGTGCGAGATTGTCCTATTGCCGGGCAATCTCCCGATTATGCTCAAGAGCAAGCGAATGCCTTGTACTCTAAACAAATGAATGATCCATATTCAAACACGTACAATCCTGGTTACAAGAACCATCCAGCTTTGTCATGGAAACCTCAAGAATCAAGTCCCTCTTTTCAAGGGCAAAATTCTTTTAATTCCCAATCTCAACAGCCTCATTATAGGCCAAATCCTCAACCTTACAATCAAAGATCCAATTACCAACAACCACCACCTCCTCCGAGAAGCCAAAGCTTTGAAGAAAGAGTGGTAAGCAATCTTGAGGCCAATACCCGCTTATTGCAAACTCACTCTCAATCAATCTCTAAGCTTGAAGCCAATGCTCAATCTATGGCTAGGTTAGAAGCTCAAATCGGGCAACTAGCTAATGCCTTAAATAGAAGGGAGGAAGGTAAGTTGCCTAGTCAACCGGTGGCGAATCCCAAAAGTGTCCATGTGATTGAGGATCCATCATCTTCAACTTGTAATGCTCCTCCGGAGCAAGTTCAATCAATCACAACCTTAAGGAGTGGTAAAATCATTAACTCTAAGGTAGGGGAGGAAGAGAGAAAGGAATTCTAAGAGCAACCTAAAAATCCAAAGGAATCCCAATTAAATCCAAAATTGTTTCCTTTAAATCCAAATGTGAATATCATCCCTTTAAATCCAAAGGAAAGGCAAGTGAAGTTGTGTCATCATCGATTCCAAATCTTGACACTTCTTTTGAACCTCCGGTTCCTTTTCCTCAAAGATTGAAGGAACCTTCTCATTTCGGGAAGCAAGGAGAGAAAATCCAAGACATGATGGAGATCTTCAAACAAGTAAAGATCAATCTCCCTCTCCTTGATGCTATTCGACAAATTCCCTCCTATGCGAAATTCTTGAAGGAATTGTGCACTCAAAAGCGAAAATCTAGGAATAATGTTCCTAAGAAAGTCCTCTTAACTGAGCACATAAGCTCCATTTTCCAACACCAAGCCCCTCCTAAATTCAAAGATCCGGATGCTCCGACTATTTCATGCACAATCAGAAATCAATCTTTTGAAAAGGCACTTCTTGATCTAGGGGCTAGTGTCAATTTGCTTCCATTCTCAGTTTACCAACAACTAGGTTTGGGGGAACTCAAACATACCACGGTTGTGTTGCAACTTGTCGACCGTTCGGTGAAGCAACCACGTGGCATCAATGAGGATGTAATCATTCAAGTAGACAAATTCTATTTTTCGGTGGACTTCATAGTCCTTGACACGGAACCTGTCCAAAATCCAAATCGACATATTCCTATCATTCTAGGTCGTCCATTCTTGGCCACGGCAAACACTTGCGTTAATTGCCGTACCGGAGTGATGGACATCTCTTTTGGGAATATGAAAGTCCGCTTGAACATCTTCAATATTTCCCACCACACATCCGACGACGAAAGTGAGTGATTTTGTGTCGATGTTGTGGAAGACCTTGTTCAAGAAGCACTTCCTTCTATTCTTTCCAAGGATCCTTTAGAGGCATGCCTAAATCACTTCAACTATGATGATTTTGACATTGAGCAATCCATATGTGAAGTCAATTCCATGCTCGATGTTAATACTGTCATGGATTTGCCTAAGTGGAGAGTTCCGAGAGAACCCTTGCCCCCTTTGTCCAAAACTTCCCAAACTCCTTCTTTAATTTCCCCACCACAACTTGAGCTCAAGCCCCTACCGGCTACACTCAAGTATGTTTTCTTGGGCGCTGATGAGACCCTTCCAGTCATTATTGCTTCCAATCTTACCAATGATCAAGAGATGGAACTTATAAGGGTGCTAAAAAAGCACAAGGAGGCAATAGGATGGAGTGTGGCAGATCTTAAGGGAATAGACCCTTCTATTTGTATGCACCGCATACACTTGGAAGAGGATGCAAAGACCTCAAGGGAGGCACAACGTCGATTAAATCCAAACATGAAGGACGTTGTAATGAAGGAGGTGGTGAAGTTACTAGATGCGGGAATCATTTACCCCATCTCAGATAGCAAGTGGGTTAGTCCCACTCAAGTGGTTCCAAAGAAGTCTGGTATTACGGTGCAACCTAATGATAAGGGTGAATTAGTTCCCCAACGCACCACCACAGGATGGAGAGTGTGTATTGATTATCGGAAATTAAATTCAGCCACTCGGAAAGATCACTTCCCCCTCCCATTTATTGATCAAATATTGGAGAGATTAGCCGGGCAAAATTTTTATTGCCTTTTGGATGGATATTCCGGCTATAATCAGGTTGCTATAGACCCAAGGGACCAAGAGAAAACCACCTTTACATGTCCCTTCAGCACATTTGCTTATAGACGCATGCTCTTTGGGTTGTGCAATGCACCGGCGACTTTTCAACGGTATATGGTGTCTATCTTCTCGGACATGGTGGAAAAATTCTTGGAAGTGTTCACGGATGATTTTTCCTTTTTGGGCCTTCATTTGAATCATGCCTCCAAAATCTAGCTTGTGTTCTCAAACGATGTCAAGAGACCAACCTAATTCTTAGTTGGGAAAAGAGCCATTTTATGGTTCAAGAGGGTATTGTCCTAGGGCACATTGTGTCTAAGAGAGGAATAGAGGTTGATAAAGCCAAGGTTGAACTCATTTCCAAACTTCCTCCATCATCAATGGTCAGAGAGATTCGTTCATTCCTTGGGCATGCAGGCTTTTATCGTCGTTTCATCAAAGACTTTAGCAAAATCTCTCGGCCTTTGTGTCGTCTTCTTGAAAAAGAGTCTTGCTTTACCTTTGATGAAGCGTGCCTTAACGCTTTTGAAAAACTCCACACCATGCTTACAACCGCTCCAATTCTAATCCCTCCAAATTGGGCTCTCCCATTTGAGATTATGTGTGATGCATCCGATTATGCCATGGGTGCAGTCTTAGGGCAATGAGTAGACAAACTGCCACATGTCCTCTACTACGCAAGTAAAACCCTTTTCGAGGCTCAAATCAATTATACCACAACGGAAAAGGAATTGCTTGCGGTAGTATTTGCATTAGACAAATTTTGAGCTTATTTATTAGGTTCAAAGGTCATTGTCTATTCGGACCATGCTGCCCTCCGGCATCTTTTGGCCAAAAAGGACACCAAGCCTAGGTTGATCCGATGGATACTCTTATTGCAAGAGTTCAATTTTGAGATTAGAGACAAAAAGGGAACTGAAAATGTGATGGCTGACCACCTGTCTAGAATTCTTGTTGAATCCCTCCATAATTCCATTCCAGTTTGTGAATCCTTCCCAGATGAACAACTCTTTGTCATCTCTCAAGAGAGTATCCCTTGGTATGCGGATGTGGTTAATTACTTGGCAACCGGTAAGATACCATCTTCTTGGACCAAGCAAGAGAAGGATCGTTTTCTCTCCCAATCACAATCATATTATTGGGACGATCCTCAATTGTTCAAATATTGCCCCGATCAAATAATTCGAAGGTGTGTACCCAACAGTGAATTCCAAAGCATTCTCAAGTTTTGTCATACACTCGCTTGTGGGGGACACTTTAGTGCTAAGAAAACCGTAGCAAAAATCCTCCAATGCGGATTTTTCTGCCCGACACTTCATCGGGATGCATATTCATTCTGCCACTCTTGTGAGCGATGTCAGCGCCTTGGCGCGATGTCTCAGAAGGACATGATGCCTCTTAACCCTATTCTTATCGTTGAAATATTTGATGTGTGGGGCATTGACTTCATGGGGCCATTTCCACCCTCTACTGGTCATGAGTACATACTTGTGGCGGTGGACTACGTATCTAAGTGGATAGAGGCCGTTGCTACCAAAACCAATGATCACGCAGTCGTGGTTAAATTCATTCAAGCTAATATTTTTAGCCGATTTGGCACGCCTCGGGCCATCATCAGTGACGGAGGTAAACATTTCTGTAACCGGTTCCTTCGAACCTTGCTTACCAAATACTCCATCACACACAAAGTAGCCACCCCATACCATCCTCAAACCAGTGGCCAAGTAGAAGTATCCAATAGGGAGATTAAGAACATTCTTCAGAAAACTGTTCGGCCCGACCGGAAAGATTGGTCATTGCGACTAAACGATGCATTATGGGCATACCGAACTGCATATAAAACTCCCATTGGAATGTCACCTTATCGGTTGGTTTATGGCAAGGCGTGCCATCTTCTGGTTGAATTGGAGCATAAAGCTATGTGGGCCACCAAAACTTTCAATTTTGACATGCAAAAGGCCGGATCTAATCGAAAGCTTCAATTAAATGAATTAGAAGAATTACGACATGACACGTATGAGAATGCGAAAATCTATAAGGCAAAGTCCAAAGCCTTTCATGATCGTAATATTCGAGTCAAAACATTTTCGTCGGGCCAAAAAGTATGGTTGTACAACTCCCGCCTCCATTTGTTTCCCGAAAAACTTCGCTCCCGTTGGGATGGTCCATTTTTGGTTAATTCTGTCGCTCCCCACGGAGCGGTGGAATTGAAGGACTTGAAAGACGGATCGCTGTTCAAGGTAAACGGGCAGCGCTTAAAAGTGTGCGTGGATGACCAAGTCACCACCGAATACGTGGATGTCGTCACTTTGACGGATCCCGTATATTTTGACTCGTGAGCCGATCCGGACGTCGCGCCATAGACGTGTAAGGTGGCGAAGCCATGGTAGCTATCATGCTTCCATGATGTCCCTTTAATCCAAGGTAGGTTTTGTATCTAAGTAACTTAATATCTAATTCCCAAAAATCCAAGTCCCTGAAGCATAACTCAAGCTGACTGTTTTTGAGCATCTCGATTGATCGAAACCAGGATCTCGATCAATCGAGATTTTGATTGATCGAGATTTTGGTCTCGATTGATCGAAACATTGCAGAGATTTGAGAAGTCTAAAAGTCCCGAGAGGTAGTATTCTTCGATTGCACTTCGATAGGTCTTCGATCGATCGAAGATTTTGATTGATCAAAATGGGATTTCGATTGATCGAAATAAAATTTTGATTGAATGAATTAAAAGTTCGATTGATCGAAGTAAAAACTTGATTCAGTGAAGGAATTTTCGATTGATCGAGGAAGGAATTTTGATCGATCGAAGCTGATTTCGATTGATCGAAATGAGATCTCGATGATCGAAATATACATCTCGATCAATCGAGATGCACGCGATGCCTGCACGTGAGCCGAAGTTGTATTTAAACCGTTGGGCTTCCCTCTCATTTCAAAACAACCATCCGACTTCCTTCTCTTCTCCGAGCGATCCAGAGCCCTCCAAGCACCATTCCGCACGTGATCTTCCATCGCCGATCATCCACCGCCGTTCGACACAGTCCGAGATCGCCGCTAGCACTCGCACGATTTTCTCTTCGCGGCTGCGAGTGGGTTTTCATCTTCGTGTGCCATTCATCTCCTTCACTTTGAGGTAAGTGATGCATGGCTACATTTTGCGTACTTTCTCGCTATTTTTGATGATTTTACGGCATAATAAACATAGTTAGATGATGTTGGGTTGGATGGGTGCGATTGCGATATCTGTAATGAGATTTTGTGGGTTTCGGGGGGTAGGAATTCATGTATGGGTGAGATTTTGCACTCTTTTTGTTTCAAATGCTTAGTGTACGGTTTGTGACCGCGGACCCTTCGTTTCAGTTGCATCTGGTCGCACCGCCTCTTTGAGAGTGACTTTTTGAATTCTTGTCAGCACCATGGACTAGGACCTCATTTTCATTTTTCTTCTTTTAGTTTATTCTTAGTTTAGTTTTCTTCTTATTTATCTTTTATTTACGTAATTTTTGGAATCAAGTGTAGGCTGTTCCGAGACTATGGCGAGGGTGAAAAATGCCCCCGGTGCGGTTAGAGACGTGCCCGGGCCAGTCTTCCGGTCTCGGAAGTTTCACTCGGAGCAAATTTTCACCTTGGCAGATTTCGAGAGTCATCCTGACACTGCGTGGACTGTCGCCGAGCTCAGGAGGCGTCGCCTCGACCGACTATGTGTGCCTCCCACCGACGTGGCACACGAGCGCTTAGTGCAGGTCTTTTACGATCACATGACCTACTCCTGCACCGCGCCGGATACACTAGAGACGGTCGTGGGCACCGTCACTATTACGATTACGCCGAGCCATATTGCTCAGATGCTCGGCATCCCTCACCAGCAGCCACCAGACATGGTTGACCAGGACGGTCGACCACTTTACAGGGCCGCACTCCCAGCAGACACGACACTGTTCTCGATCGTGATGGACATGTGTGGCGGGGCGTTTACCACGCCCAGTCACAACTGCAATCGATGTGCCCGAGCAGGTTTTGGTTCTTGGACATCGTTCTCATCAAGAACGCGTGTCCTCTGCAGCACGTGGCAGAGCGCAGGGGCGACCTCCTCCGTTGCCTCTATGCTTTCCACACGGGCACTTGGTTTTCTGTCCCATCACTGATCTGGGGGCAGATGTACAAAGTCTGGGATGGCCTCATCAACAAGAGGATGAGGCGAGCAGCGAGTTGGCGGGTTCCCTTCCCTTTCCTGATCGCCGCTTTTCTCAGCAGTGCCAATATACCAGTCAGTCAGACTGACATCCAGTTGGCACCGCCCGCCCGTTTCACATCTACTCATTGGGAGCGGGTGAGGCGACACTTAGAGCGGCAGGACCACCAGGGTGATCCACCAGATGATGTAGATATGGATGCCCCGGTGGAGACGGATGAGGGAGAGCCTGCAGGGGCTGACTCAAAGGATGAGGAGATGGAGGAGGAGGAGATGGATGTGGCTGCAGAGCGGCATGACATACTAGCGACAAGCTACTCCTGCCTGGCGGCTGACGTAGAGCAGCTCCAGCAGGGTTTTGACGAGCATGTCCAGGTGACGCAGAATCAGCTGGAGGGCATTCGTTCGGACATTTCTTCTCTGGCACAGGGTCAGAGGGCTATTCTAGATGAGTTCCGAGCCTTCCGGCAGGACCTGCAGTTCCTGTTCGCAGGTCGAGCTTCCACCTCCACTTCTACTCCCACCGAGCCACCACCACCACCACCCGCCCTCGAGTAGCTGCATTTTATTTGTCCTTTATGCTTTATTTCCTGTATTTTTCTTTCTTTATTTTCCATAGGCCATGTTGGCCATGTTTTCTTTCATTTTTAGTTCTTTTTGAGTATTCCCGATGCCTGTACACTTTGTACTGAACTCATTTTATATATTGATGGAATACAGTTATCTTTTCTGTTATCACATCTGTTATCTTTACTGTCTTTATCTTTGCTTTCTGTCAATATATCTGTTCTCTATACTTTGACTATGTATGTAGTACCACTTGTCTAATTGTTATATGCGATTCAGTTGATGATTTCTGTTTATTACCGCCTGGTTTAAATTTCCAATACTGTTGAGATTGCTTCAACACAGTATGGCGGTAACAAAGAAAGGCAGCCCCTTTGCGTGCTATACGTTAGCATGCCTGGATAGTCAATATCTTATCGCATAGACCTCTTAGACAATTGGGAAACACCAGTTCAGACCCTTAGATATGCAGTGATCTTGACATTGTCCGTTTGTGCATAATTACTTTACTATGTTCTGTTTATCTACTTTTTGTTCCTTTTAATGCTCGTGGTATCCAGTTGGTGTTCTGTGCAGGTTTTTCTTATTTGCCAGATGACCGCTACTATGGAACACCATTTTTGTCGCATTCTGCCATCCCGGTAAATTCTTTCCTTGTTCTCCTTGTCCACACATTGAGGACAATGTTGCGTTTAAGTTTGGGGGTGCGGTATGCTATACCACTTCCATATGCATGCAATGTTCAGTCATTATATTGAGTGTCATTGTAGAGCAGTTTTCTTTTTCTTGATATTTTTGCATACTTGCTATGATGTCTTGCTTTTTAAAGGAAGTCATTCGAATAAATGTCCGAGGTAAATGCAGCAGGTAGTTAAGAACTTTAACATTGTAAATACCCGCACTTTTGCAAGCTATATAGTAGGCTAGAACGGTCTACATTTTTGTCCAAGTATGAGCACGTACAGTTCTTGCCCTAAATTTGTCCTTAACCACACAAATTCGCACACATGCATTTTAAATTGTGGGTTATAGGTCTGAGGGAGAATTTTGTAAATTTTTGTTTTTATCTGAACAACTTAAAGAATAAGTTCTTCCGGTTGTTGTGAAAAAAAAAAAAAGAGAAAATCTGCAATAAGCCTTCTCACTCAATAAACCGGATTTCTATGGCTCAAAGCAGGGAATATTCGCGTATAAGTGTGCAAGGTTGAGCAATAATAAGCGGGTGGCTTGCTTAAGCTCATCGCCTTATAAGCCCGGTTATTAAGTCCGAGGGGTGTTTCTTCACCTAATGCCCTAAAGACAATTGGTTTGGGAGTCATTGGCCCAATGCCGCTACATGGGCTTACAAGAAAGCAAAAAGAGCTAAGCATTGCACGGTCATCCGCACATGAGCAATCATGAATGTTTTGTGATAATGAACGGCTGTGTCGAGCGTTTTCAATAAGTTTTTCTCTTAAAAACAGATTTGTTCGTTTTCCTCTCCAAATACGACAAAAGCCACGCGTTAGAATGCATGTTCACTTTTCAAAGAGGATTTTGGGGTCGGAATTGGTATGTTTGCTCGGGTTGGCCATTATGTGGGGACCGTCGTTTATTTATAGCTTGTGAAAGTCCATTTTTGCTAATGACCACATAGTTTTGTAATACTTGTTGCATTTGCCAAATGAGAAATGAACGGATGATCGCCCTTTATCTAGTGATGACTGAGCATGATTCGACTTTTGTATAATATAGTTAATTTCATTTTTGTAATATCGTATTGCTAAGGGACTAGCAATATGTAAGTTTGGGGGTGTGATAAGTGTTCAATTCCATGAATTTGAACCCTCTCTATTGCATATGTTAGTTCCGTTTTTGTGTTTACCGAGATATGTTTACGATATTTTTGTGTTTTTGATGTTTTGTAGGTATTGGAGTAAATGGAGCAAAGTTTGAAGCTTTCTGCAGTCAAGAGAAGAAATCAGAAAATGCAGCCAAAGGCATCTCGATCAATCGAGATGCTGATCTCGATTAATCGAAATCTCGATTGATCGAGATCTCATTTCGATTGATCGAAATCTCGATCAATCGAGATTCTGCAGAATCCACTTGGCCACTTGCTCACCTGCTTTCCCACTTGCAACAAAATCCCCCTTTTTGCACGACTTAGGGGGATTGTCTGACTTGAACAAGACTCTTGGGGGCCTTCTTGATACAAGAGATATATATAGTGATATATATATATATGGTGGGCCCCAAGGTTGAAAAGGAAGCCAAAAAGCACACAAAAAGGGCCATATCTCTCATATCTCACATATCTCTCAATACACATCAGACCTTGAGGAAGAGAGACATTCGGGAGAGAGGAGAAGGAGCTGAACCAGACCAAGAAGCTTCATCTTCTCCATCAATGGAAGGGTGCAAGGCAACCATGAGCAACTAACTTCCATACTAGGGTGTTGTTGAAGCCATAGCCATGTAAACATGTTCCTTTTTGTAGCACTTGGGATTTGTAATTAAATGTTGATTATTTAGCCTAGTGACTATGTACACAAATACATTTCTTATATATATTTATTTGATATGAAATTTATTCTTGTCTTAGAGTAGATTTTGTCACTTGAATGCACAACATTTGCATATTCCACAAGAAGTGCAAATGATGGCTAGATAATGGTGTTTAAATGAATGTGTGATGTTAGTTTGTATAGACCATGCCAAGACAAGGTAGTTTGGATGCATGTAGTGTTCACTTAGAGAGTAGAGTAATTAGGTAGTTAGTTAGGTTGAAGAGCTATGCTTGTTGAAGATGGATTATGATAGGTTAGCACACACATTGATCTTTTGATATGTCATTGAGGTCACAAGCCTAATGACATTGTTAGGCATTTAATTAATGAATCCCATGCTCGCTACACTTATGAACATGTGAATGGCTAGTGGTTGAAACCAACCCTAGTTCTCTCTCCCAACTTTAAACTCTTTACTTTTCTTGTCATTTCATTCATGCAATAGTTTATAAACACAAACTCAAAAATCTGTTTTTAGAATTAAAGTAGAGTTAATCTTCCTTTAAGACAATTGCGACTAGTCCTCGTAGGATCGATACCCTCTATATAGAACCTTATCTACAAAGATTCGTGCTCTTGCGAGTGGTTAAATTATATTTTGATAAATTGGGCAAAATTAAGCTTACAATATAATCACAGTTTAGCCGCATCAACAAGTGTTTCGGGGAAAAACTATTCCATCAGTTAAAGTCCTTTGGAGGTATCATGGGGTCGAGAAGGCTACGTGGGAGCGGGAACAAGAAGTCTGCTCAAAGTATCCTGAGTTATTTACTACTTGAGGTACGATTCTAATTTTGATGACGAAATTCTTTGAAGGTAGATCATGATCAATTTTGGCTAGTTTATATTTAATTCATCATAATTACCATAAATGCATTCTGAATGATTTGAAACATGTTTTAAGTGTGGAAAACATGTTTGAAAAGTTTTATTGAAGTTTTGGAAAGTTTTGAGAATATTTGGAGAAGTTTGATTTTTTGTCAAACGGGGGCTCAAAATGCAGTCCGGGTGGGCCCATGAATTTAGAAAATTTTGTAAAATAATTATTTTTGATTTTAGACCAGATAAAATATTTAGAGAGTTAAGGAAGTGATTTGAAGGCTGTAGGAACTTTCAAAATCAAAAATAGAGGTCGGGAGGGTAAGTTAAGTGGCCCAATGGTGTTTTAGTAATTTGGTGCACCAGATATTATAAATATCTAGGGCTGAGAGATTCTAGCCATTTCTCATAGCTATTTCTTTCTCTAATTTCTCCCAACTTCATCCCAACACATTTTCTCTACATTTTGAGTGGTTTTGGCTTGGATTCGGGATTCGCCGAAGAAGGAAAATGCGTAGAGCTCAGTAAGGGCTTCACTTTGGACCAAACAATCTTAGATTTTAGCAAGGTAGACCTCTTGAGATTCTTAAAAATTGCAAGGAAGCCTTCCAAATTTGAGGTAGGGGTTTTCTTTCTCTCTTAGTTGTCTATTCTAGGGTTTCAAAAGGTTTGGAAGAGCATAGGATGTGTTTGCATGTATATGAGTGTTGAGAGGGGTTGTGATTTGATATTTTCTCCTTTCCTTGGGATTCTTACATTCAAAATAGATACATTAGGTGATATGTATGTTATGGTGATTGAGTATGTGCAATGTGTGAAATGTGAGAGCATGAATACTAATGTGCTAGGTTTTGTGCATATTTGACTTATATGCAAGTTTTTACATATATGTGACTATATATGCTTATGTGATGAGAAATGCATGCTAGATACTCTCATTACTAGGTTGTGCATTTGAAAAGCATGAAAATGACATACTAGACATAATATGTTTGAAATGCATATATAGGGTTATTGTGAGGGAACAGGGAAAATGGATTATGTATGGAATGTCGGAGTTGTCCAACCATATTAAGCAAGTGGAATTATTGTTCAATGAGGTATGACCATCAGAGTGGTCCCATCATACCAAGGCTAAGGCCTAAAGTCGGAGAATGTACATATTTGGTGAGCATTAGAGTTGTCCACTCACATTGGGGCAAACCAACATATTGCCAAGTAGTATGACACTATTGGAGTTGTCC
Source organism: Cornus controversa (assembly GCA_026545225.1). Classification (NCBI taxonomy): domain Eukaryota; kingdom Viridiplantae; phylum Streptophyta; class Magnoliopsida; order Cornales; family Cornaceae; genus Cornus; species Cornus controversa. The sequence goes on along the minus strand of CM048853.1, from coordinate 1,510,078 downwards.
AAATCATACGAATGTTATCAGAGTTGTCCAAGGTTACATGATCGTCAGAGCGGTCCAATTATGTTGGGGTATCAGATTATGTCCAAGAGAAAGGGAAGCTATATCTTTATGCTTATGTGATCAATTGTTGAGCATAATATATGTTTTAATACATTTTTCCTAATATGCATTGCTTGAATGAATATGTAAGTGTTAAAGGTAACATGTAATCTAATGGCATACATTCATGTAAATCGGTGTCGAGTCGGCACCTAGGTGGGTTGGGGTATTCCTACTGAGTCATTGAGTTGCTCACCTATTTTTCTCCAAACTATTTATAGATAAGGCGCCCATGACAGACGGGACTTAAATGGCTCAAGTGGAGTATTTACTAGCATTTTTGCTTCATATTTTGGATATTGTAGATTTGGCTATCCATGCCGGCATGTGGCATGTTGAAATGTATTTTGTAGTCATTTATAAATTCTTAATGCTTTTAGACTATGCACGTAATTCAAGTTATGACTATGTGATTGAAAGGATTTTCGTATGAAATGCATTGTTGGGTAAATTGTGTTTCTATTGAAGATGATGGATGGGAAGGAAAATGATTTGTGGTTATGGGATATGTAGTTGGAGTTGAACTCCACATATGTTGAGCTCATGAATGTGTATTCTCTTTATGTTGTATCATGTATGAATGATGGAATGGAAGGCATTACGAAGAAGAATGGGGGGGGACATATGCCCAAAGTGTCCATTTTGGATTCATGGATGAAAATTGTGGATTTCTACCATTTTAATAGGTTTCAATCAAGATTTAAAGTGGATTATGATTGTATATTGTTGTCTTGTGTATGTGGACATGAAAAACCCAGGTTATAGGCCCTTTAGCACTTTTGGTCACCTAGTCTCTGTAGCAGCCGACTGAAAGTTTGAGATCCAAAACATTGAAAAACTATGTACCTGTTTCGGACGGCTGAAAGAGGACTTCAGGCGGCTAAAAGCACCTTTTCGGTCGACCGAAGCCACTTTCCAATCAACAAACAGAATTGGCTTCCTGAAGGTCAGTTGAACCCACGTTTCTGCCAACCGAAGGCTAGTGTTAGCCGACTAAAACTACTCTGGGACAAAATTTTATGATTTCTGAGGTAAGAGTGAGCATGTATAGGTACATGGACTAGTGTAGGACCCATTGAAGTGAATTATGATGAGTATAAGCTCCCATGAGTGTGCGTATAGGGCTATGCTTCCGCGGTAATTGAGAGATTAGGGAGGTTCATTAGGGTACTAATGGACAGATATCACCTCCGGTTTCCAGGAGTCGAAAATCGAAGCGTGACAAATATGCTATTGTTTAATAAGATGCCAAATAAATATAAATAAATATATGTTAAATGAAAATATGAAATCAAACACTAAGATGTTGTTTGATAAAACTGAAAATTAAGTATTGAAAACTTTAAGAACTGAATTTTTAGTTTTGAATTTTAAAGTGATAATTAAAAAATAAATATTTTTGATATTTCTTTAAATTTTCAATGTTCAGCATTCAGTAATAAGTGATGTCCCTATCACTTAAAATTTTATCTCATTTTAAGTGGTACTTACCGTTTTCAATGTTATTCATATTGCGTTATCAAACACATTTAATTAGATAAGCGCTTAATTCGTTCAGAATTAAGCGTTAAATTGACTTATCAAATAACACCTACCGAAGAAAACCTATATATTTATATCCGTTAGAAATAAAGAAAAAGAAATGTATTGATAGAATTGATTTAATTATGAAGAATACATAAAGGCCTATTTATAGGCACATAATCTTGAAGGCTAAGTAAATTTAGGAAACAAGAAATCCTTGTCCTAGATGGTTTAAGAGAAGGTGTAAGAAACCTATTAAGAAAATATATATAATCTATAATAGGAAATATATAATCTAACAGCCATCCGCAAACTCAAGGTGAGTCATATGAAACTAACTTGAGTTTGGAGACAAAATCTTGAATGCGGCTTGCGAAAGCAATCTGGTGATGTAACCAATTGTAGCTATGAACACATACAAAGAAGCTGCAAAAGAGCCGGAAAGACCAAAAGCGGCTCATTGGAGCGAAAACTGATTTGAAAATCAGAACAGGAGCACGTTGAAATCAGCGACTTTAACACATAGATGTTTTGGCTCATGAAAACAATCTGGTGATGTTACCAACAGTGGTTGAGAAACACATACAAAGAAGTTGCAAAAGAGTGAACTCGTTGGAGCGACAGTAAGACCGAAAACTGCTCATTAGAGTGAAAACTGATTTAAAAATCAGAAAAGGGGCTCATTGAAATCAATAACTTTGATACACAAATGCTTGTGGGAGCCGATGAATTGAACTTGAACTGTGCTGTCATATTTTTCTTTGATTATCTGCATAAAAATATATATAAGGCAGAAGCTATTTTCTACGATTAACCGTTGTCCACTGGGGATAAAGCTAGTGGTGCCATCCCCGGCGGTGACGACGATGGACTGAGAAAGATTTATCAAGGATCGATTGGCTCTGATATCATGTTAGAAATAAAGAAAGAGAATTGTATTGATATAATTGATTTAATTATGAAAATACATAAAGGCCTATTTATAGGCACATAATCTTGAAGGCTAAGTATAGGAAACAAGAAATCCTTGTCCTAGATAGTTTAGGAGAAGGTGTAAGAAACCTATTAGAAAAAGATATATAATCTATAATAGAAAATATATAATCTAACAATGTCCCTAAACAATATTCTAGAAAGTACGGACGTGGGTACGGCACGACACGGATCTAAAAAAAAAAATAGGACACGACGACATGAGAAATTCTAAAAAAAATGGGACACGGTGAGGATACATCTATAAAATAATAATATAACATATTAATATATGTTCATTATTAAAAAAAAAAAACTGCATTACGGAATTACTTTAATTAATTCATCAAACAATTAAGAACTAAACAAACTTATAAACAAAAATAGACAAATAGATTAAATAACCAAACTTATTCAGTTATAATACTTCAATTTTTTGTTCATTTTTTACTCCTCTACATATATTTAGCTCAGATTGTTCATCATAACTTAGTTGCATATGAATACCTTTCAAAATATTTGAATACATTACTGTTTCGAAGTGTCCGAGAAGTGTTCAAAAAATGCAAAATTTTAAAACACTTTTACAAAATATCTGACACAAGTACGACACTCTCGATAAAGTATTCATGCTTCCTATACAATATTCCTCTCCCTTGTGAATTTTAAAGTGCAAACTGCAAATGAAAACACGGGTATTTACAGATAAACAAGGTGCCTTTTAGGGCTCAAATCGTCAAGACTTGCACCAGTTGGGCTCGAATAACCACTAATTGCACTCCTCAGTCCAACCATCTAACTGTCACCGGTTCGGTTAATAATTGACCCTAACCATCTTGCACAGAGCCACCAACCCGATCCATTTATCGGACCCAGCAGATTATATTTATATGTTATTTAAAATTTCATTTAATTAAATGAAGTCTTAAAATTGTTTTCTGTACTTGGAGTTCATTAGAAATTGTCTCTAGAAAATCAACCAATTACTCCGTATCATGTTATCATCAAAAACAAAAAACCAAACATTAGCCGAGAATCGAAATGTATAACGTATCCTCGTAAAAAAAAAAAAAACAAAAACTGCAAACCCAGAACTCGAGAAGTACTTATCATCTGGATAGTGGATACCAATAATGGTGTGATTGTGTAGTGTGCGCGTATATTGATCAAGAGGGAGAGGACCAAGCAGAGAGAGAATTTGTGCGCGCGTGCGTGCGTGCGTGTATGAGAGAGCGCGAGAGGGAGAGAGAATTTGTGTGAGAAAAATGGCGACGTTGTCGTTCCTTCAAAACAGATATTGGGTGCTGAGACACGGTAAAAGCATTCCAAACGAAAGGGGCCTTATTGTTTCCTCTATGGTTAGTTCTCTTAGTCCATACATTTATACATGCGTGTCTATATATATATATATATATGTATGTTGTTTATTCCCAATTTCGGGTAGATTTTCCAAATTATTGCTCTTGTAGTGACATTTCATAACAAGATGTTCGATAATTATTTCTGTTGTAGCTTTTGCTTATAGATTGATGTGAAGGAAATAGTTTAACCACTTATAATCTTATAAATGTTTCAGATGCGAATCCTCAACTTGGTCTTTTCAGAAACTTGATTTCAACTATAATTATTGCTCTATTAGAATTTTTCAGTTGATATCTGTACTGTATTTGAATGGGCAAATATCAATTCGTTGGTTTAGTAAGTGTTGGAATTAGTTTACTTTTATTATTTTTTCCTACTTTAATGAAGTGTTCACCAATCACGTCTGCCGCATAGAGAGTCAAAGGGAAAAATTGTCTTTTTGATGAAGGATTTGTATTTCTGATTGTAAAGTGCAAATTAGATTCAAATGGATATAGTTGCAATGAATACATTGCATGTTCATACCTTTGCCATATTGCAGTAAAAAAGAAGCTATCCATATCAGCGGGGATGGAGCCAGGAATTTGTTTCAGGGGGCATATTAACACATGATAAAATAATTTTTGAGAAGAAATTTTTTTAAGAAGATAAGAAGAAAATAAAAAGAAAAAAATATGAGAGAACTTTGAAGGAAAAAAAAATTAGGGTTTGATTGAAGAAAGGAAATGCAAACTTCTTTGAAGAGAATCAAAAAAAATTTTAAGAAGAAGAGTAAGAATGAAATTAAAGAAATAATTTTAGGGGGGGGAGTGGGTGGGGGTGGCGGCATTAACCTAAGATGTAAAAATAATTAATGGGCCAGCATGGGCACAGGCGCCCCCCCTCTGTCGATTCATATAAGGAAAACAAACAATTGTCTGTTCAGTTTTTTTTTTTCCTAGAAAAATCAATTAAGCAAACAAATATTAAAAGTAATAGATCAAATGTCTTAAATCATTGTTCGTTTTACTCATTTTGTGAACCTAGTGAATCATTTGGAATGTTAGATATGGGTTTCCACCAATCTTTTATAATTTATTTTATTTTATTCACATAATCTTTGTATTATGTTTGCTAGACACGAAAATCCTTTGCCTTTGTATCTATACTAGGAAAATTTAATGAGCTAACCAGATTAGTGAAAATTGCTGTGCTCCAAAATTGACCATTTTGCAATTTTGTGTAGGCAAAGAGTACAAAGCATTGATTTTCAAAGCATTTTGTAAAGATTCTGGAGCAGGAGTGCACCAAATATAGGAGGATTTGGTTACAAATAATTTAGTAATGATCTGCGCCAATTAAAAAATATATCTTATTTTTTAGAGGCAGGGGGTAGGATTTTTGGATAAAGAAAGTCACCAACGTACAGAGATTTTTTGAAAAAAGTTTTGTTCACTCTCTATCTTGCTTGATGACTCCTTTTGAGTGCTGTTTTTCATAATTATATTAATATATATTTGTTCTATGTTCCCTTGTATTTATTTATTTTTCTTCTTTTTTCTTCCTTTGATTCTTGATTGTTATATGAATTTGAAATGCTATGTCCATTGGTGTCATTCTTTATGTATTGCTTATTTATATTATTATGTTGAAGGTAAACTTGAGGTTTTATCTATCTCTAGAATGGCTGGACCGCTGGAGAAGTACTTTTTGAGTTTATAAACATAATAATCCCCCTACCCCCTCTTTTTGTAAAATTTTACATGTCTTTTCAACTTTTTCCTTATATGTTAGACTTGGATACAATGACTGGCTTTAATGGGAGTTGAAGTTGATCTAATTTAAGTTAGGGTTTATGAGAGGAGAAGAAGAAGAAGAAGAAGAAGAAAAGAAGGAGAAGAGAATTCTTAGTATTATTGTATTAATCTCAGACCACATACAAAACTCTTATATTCTCTTCACTAATAGAGAAAAATAGTAAGAAGACAAAAACACCCTTAATACTCTCTAACACTCCCCCTCAAGCTGGAGCATACAGATTGAACATGCCCAGCTTGACACACAATCTCTGAAAGGCACCACGAGCTAATGGTTTCGTAAAAATATCCCCCAGCTGATCGTCAGAACAAATATAGGGGGTAACAATGTGCTTTTGCATCAACAAATCACTAATAAAATGACAATCAACCTCGATATGCTTGGTGCGCTCGTGAAAAACAGAATTACTAGCAATAAAAATGGCGGCTTGGTTATCACAGTGCATAGGCATAGGAGCAGGAACCACAACACCCATCTCCTGAAGAAGAGAGCGAACCCACAGCATCTCAGAAGCAGTGTGAGCCATAGCACGATACTCAGCCTCAGCACTAGAACGAGCAACAACAGTTTGCTTTTTACTGCGCCAAGTAACAAGATTACCACCAACAAACGTGCAATAACCAGATGTAGAACGCCTATCAGAGCGACTACCTGCCCAATCAGCATCACTAAAGCCTGTCACGTTGATGGAGGAAGAGGGTTTATACAACAAACCATTCCCAGGGGCACCTTTTAGATACCGCAAAATACGACAAAGAGCCTCGAAGTGGGGATGACGAGGAGCATGCATAAACTGACTAACCACACTAACAGCATAGGTGATATCAAGACGAGTAACAGTGAGATAAATCAACTTCCCAACCAAACGACGATAGCGTCCAATATCAGTAAATAATTCCCCCTATTCACCATCCAGTTTCACTGTAGAGTCCATAGGAGTATCAATAGGTCGAGCACCTAACATACCAGTCTCAGATAAAAGGTCAAATACATATTTACGTTGAGAGAGAGAGAGACCTTGAGCAGAACGGGCAACTTCAATACCAAGAAAATAGCGTAAGGCACCCAAATCTTTGGTATGTAACTGTTGACCCAAATGTCTTTTCAAGGCTGCAATACCGATAGAGTCACTACCAGAGATGATAATATCATCAACATAAACAATTAACACAATAATGGTAGCAGAAGAGCGACGAATAAAGACAGAATGGTCAGAAGTGGAACGCTGAAAACCAAAAGCAATAACCACAGCACTGAATCGATCAAACCAAGCACGTGGAGACTGCTTTAGACCGTAAAGAGCCTTGCGCAGTCTACAAACAAGGTGCTCAGAACCAGCAACAACATAACCAGGCGGTTGGGCCATGTAAACTTCCTCCTGGAGATCGCCATGAAGAAAGGCATTCTTGATATCAAGCTGATATAAAGGCCAAGAACAACAAACTACGACAGAAAGAAGAACCCGGACGGAATTAAGGCGAGCAACAGGAGAAAAAGTCTCTAAGTAATCCACGCCATACGTCTGTGTATACCCTTTGGCAACCAACCGTGCCTTAAGGCGCTCTATAGAACCATCAGGAAGATATTTAACAGTATAAACCCATCGACACCCAACAGTGTGTTTTCCCGAAGGAAGACCAGTAAGCTCCCAAGTCTGATTCTTGTGAAGGGCACTCATTTCCTCATCCATAGCTTGTTTCCATCCAGGCACAGAGATAGCCTGCTGATACGAGGAGGGAACAGAAATAGAGGACAAGGTAAAAGCAAAAGTGTGCAAAGATGAAGAAATACGATCATAGGACACAAAGTTAGCAATAGGATGCTGACTACAACTACGCTTACCGCGACGTAGAGCAATGGGCAAATCATCAGCAGAAGAAGTGAGCAAGGGAGGATCAGGAACCTCTGGTGAAGAAGATGTGGTGTCCGGACCAAAAGCAACAACAGGCCGAGATTGAGATCGCTGATAAACCTGCAGTGGAGGATTAGACGGCAATGAGGAATCAGACGAGGAGGTTAAGGGTAACGGCAACTGTGGGGAGGATGAGGAAGGCTCCCCCTGACGAGCAGAGATAAGATCAAGAGACAAACGTTGACCAGAAGATGAAAAAAACATAGTTGATTCAAAAAAAGTAACATCAGCACTCACATAGTATCGACGAGACTCGGGACTATAACATTGATAGCCCTTTTGAGTATGGGAGTATCCAAGGAAAACACATTTACGAGCACGAGGAGACAATTTGTCACGACCAGGATCCAAAACATGAGCAAAAGCGACACAACCAAAAACACGAGGAGTGAGCTGAAAGGGAGAGGTACTAGGATATAGAAGAGAAAAAGGAGTCTGATTACCCACAACAGCAGATGGCATACGGCTGATGAGATAACAAACAGTAAGAACTGCATCAGCCCAGAACTGTTTGGGTACTGACATGTTAAATAACAAGGTACGGGCAACATCCAACAGATGGCGATGCTTTCGTTCAGCAACACCATTCTGTTGAGAAGTATGGGCACAACTAGTCTGATGAATAATACCACGATCAACACAAAAAGAATCCATGATAGACTGTGTATATTCCAAGGCATTATTAGAGCGAAAAATTTTAATGCGCTTACCAAACTGAGTAAAAATTTCATTATAAAACTTTGAAACAATACGAGGTAACTCAGACCATTCTTTCATCAAAAATAACCATGTCATTCGAGAGTAATCATTAACAAAGATAACAAAATAAAGAAATCCATTCAAACTAACAGTTCTAGAAGGACCCCAGATGTCCATATGGACTACATCAAAAGATTCAGTCTATCGACTATGACTCCGACTCGGAAAAGAACTACGGTGATGCTTGCCCAACTGACAAGCCTCACATTCTAAAACAGACACATGACTCAATTCGGGAATAGTTAATTGCAGTTTTGCCAAGGATGGATGGCCCAAACGAAAATGCCACTGAAGAGGAGAGACTGTAGCACTCAAAGCCGATGACACAACCGAAGAAGGTTCATCAGAATCCAAATAATACAGACCGTTTTTCTCATGCCCCGAACCAATCATTTTCTTCATTCGGAGGTCCTAAAATACACAAGCAGTAGGAGAAAAGGTTATAGAACAGTGTAAGGCTTTAGTCAATTGACTCACAGAAAGCAAATTAAAAGGAAAATTAGGAACATATAGACTGGACGATAAAGACAATGACTTAGTGGGATGAAGAAAACCTCTTTCCCAAGAACAGGCCTAGAAGAACCATCAGCTAGAACAATGTGATGGTTAATAGGTTTTAAAGCAGAGAAAAGAGATGAGTTACCAGACATATGCGAGCTAGCTCCGGAATCAATGACCCAAGAAGGAGAGGATTGAGCCACACATGTAATATTACCTGAATTGGCTAAGGTAGCAGTAGATGGAAGGGCAGTGGAGGTGGATGGAAGAACAGTTTGTAGTTTCTGAATCAACTCGCTAAGTTGAGTAGTGAGTGCCTCCCGAGAACCAGAATTAGAAGCTACATGTCCACGAGTTGTACTAGGTTGCAGTGGCTGTGAAATACTCTCAGTGACCTGATGTACATAATCTGGCTTCCCATATTTCATCCAACAGTAAGGTTCAGTATGATTGGTACCACCACAATGATCACACTTCCGGTCACCACGTCTACTAGAACGACCGCCACCACGGAAACCACCACGAAAGCCACGACTAGAATTATCACGACCACCACGTGAATTACCACGACCACCGCCACTAGAGACTAAGGTAGACGACTCAGAAGGAGGCACAATGAAATGTTGTCCTAAGGACGACCTCAATAAGCGAGAATATGCATTAGCAGCAGTGGGCAATTTCTCGCTAGCAAGAATCTGATCTTTAAAGCCACGAAGATCAGAGTCCAAACCAGACAACAATGAAGCAATCATAAACTCTTCCCAATGACGCTTCTGTTGTTCTAAATCAGTAGTAAACGGATGATACTGCAATAATTGATCCCACAAATTCTTAAGCATGCTGTAATACTCAGACAATGATTTTCCGGACTGCCTAGAAGCAAAAATCTTCTTATACAACTCATACACCCGAGAAACATTACTCTGTTGCGAAAACGATTCGGCAAGAGACTCCCAAATCTTCTTAGAGGAATCACAAAAGGCAACAGTAGAGGCAATATTGGATTCCATACTATGCCACAACCATCCCATAACAATGGAATCCTCACAAATCCAATCCTCATGTTTCTTCGTGTCTGCAGGAAGTTCGTCCGTTAAATACTTAATTTTCTTTCGCCCACGAAGAAAAACTTGCACCGCATGAGCCCAAGCAAGGTAATTAAGACCATTCAATTTTTCTGAGGTAATCGACCGAGGCATATCATCAGTCTTGATAGGTGGTGGTTGATTATCAGCCATGATTATGTTTGAAATTCAATAATCAACTCACAGAGACCAATTTACACCAAAAAACCAGTCCGGAAATCCAAAGTTGAACCAGAATTTTGTTACAAGAGAAGAAGGGAATCAGATTTGATCTTTAGAGGCAAGTAATCATCAAACCTGGACCTGCCCAACTCCCCACAGCATCTGCAGTAGATATTAAGAGCAATACACAGCAGCACACGCACCAGAGGGCACTTCCACGCTCAGTCGAACCTCCTTTTGGGGCAAAAAACCCTTCAAATTACTTTAAATCAGCAAACAACCACCACACGAGCCCTTACCAGGTCCAGACGACACCCTTAGGAGGGATTCAAGCCAACAAAAACCACTGAAAAACCCCCAAATCGCAAATCGAAAAAATCGAGACCCAAACTCAGAAAAAGTTTCGAAAATTGAAAACACCCATCAATCTGCTTCAAATCAAAAAATAAACACCACCATAATTCATAGAAAAATCAGGCGAACCAGATTGTAGGGTTCTTGACCTATAAATGATGACGTCATCATGACGTCAGCACCTGTATGCTGACGTCACTCCTCTCTGATGTTGGCCAAGTGAATAGGAATGAGTTCTAGGTCTTGATCGAGCTCTGATACCAAGTTGAAGTTGATTTAATTTGAGTTAGGGTTTATGAGAGGAGAAGAAGAAGAAAAGAAGGAGAAGAGAATTCTTAGTATTATTGTATTAATCTCAGACCACATACAAAACCCTTATATTCTCTTCACTAATAGAGAAAAATAGTAAGAAGACAAAAACACCCTTAATACTCTCTAACAATGGGTTTTTCAATTAAGAATATATTAGGTGATAATTATAAATTATAATATTGCAAAATATTTATTTTTTTTAGTTTCTGCAAATTGTCATATGGTTTATGCTTATAGGTTTTAGACGATCTCAATTATCTAGAAACTACCTTATGCTATTAATTCATTAACCAGTGCCTAGTGTCTTAACAGGAAAATGGAAAACTTGAGGAATATAAATTGGCTTCTGAAGGTGTTAATCAGGCACAGTTGGCTGGAGAGTTATTCCAAAAGGTAGATGATCCTAATAAAGATTACCTGTTTGATATAAATAATTTGTTTGTGATTAAATATCTCAATCGTGCATATTTAATTTTGAAATAGTTGTAATTTTCCCAAGTCCTACACAGCTTTGCACATTCATGTCACTAGAGGTAATTGTACATGAAATACTGCATCTTCTAGTGGCCTATTGCTGCAGATTATGCAAGCATAAGTATGTTCTCGTGAAGGGTGTTTTTCCCTTTCCATTGGTGGAACTTACTTAGACCATCCAAGGCATCTAATTGACAATACATTTTCATATTATTTTTCTTGAATGCTCTATAAATTCTTATATTTCAAAAGCCTATAGTTTGGCTGATTGTTAAGCAGGATAATCTTCTAGATAAAATTATGGTTAGATCTTAAGGATCACCAGCCATATTACTACTTGAATAGAAAGCCTCTGAAGTGTTCTTAGCAGAGATTGATAGTTGGTCATATTTCAAAGATTAGCAATTTGGTTGACTTCATCTGTGCTACACATCTAATTGGGATGCGTTTTTCTGAATGATTGAGACTGGCTCTCTGAAATGCCCAAAGGAAACCAAACTCAGCATCGATATGTTGCGGGTACTGAAAGTGGATGAAATACTGGAAAAGGACTTGGCTGGTTTGATAAGAAAGTCTTAATTGAACTATTGAAGATGTGGCACTGACAAAAAAGAGGTGAAAATAATAAGCACATCTACTGTATTCAACATTGTCAACACATTCATCCTCTCTCTCTCTAAGTTTGGAGGATAAATTTTTGTGCAAGTTATTGTTTGGAAACCTGTTCATCTTTGTTTTACTTTGTCAATACTGAACTTGGGGAAACTCATTTTGGTGGTCACAAACCTTGACAAACATTCTCTAGTTTACCATAAGTAGACACTCCAGTTTGCTCCTACCCTAAAGGAGGGGGGAAGTCAACTAAGTCAATATCATACACCTGGACAAGATTGAACTTTCCTTTAAACTCTTACTAAGGGCATATGCGGGAGTTGACACCAAAATCAAAAGTCATCTTTCCGTCCTGGATACAACACTAGTTGAGTCCGAAAAAAAAATGAAATGGACTCAATACTACTCGTGGGGAGCACTGAATTTCTGTGGATGCATCTAGTGGTGCCTCCAGACCCCATTTTTAAGTAGTTCATTTTTTATTTTTATTTTTTGTGTCCAAATGCAGGTCTACAGTTGTCCAATTAAAAAATAAAAATTAAATTAAAAATTCATGCCTATACTCACAAATTAGGAAGATGTGCAGGTCAAGACCAAAATTTAAAGTGAACTTTCAATTGGATGCAGCAATGCTTGTGTTCAGAACTGAATCAGAAGAAAGTTGCTCAACATAAAATTTCTTTGGATACCCCATTTTCTTTGGATACCACATTCAAGCAGAAAACTTTTCTGATGATGTCTGGAAAGTAAAGTTTTTAAAACCAAATCTAGCCGGAGACTCAACTTTTTACCCTCAATAGGATGGTCTAAGAGTTAGCATCAGAATCCAAAGTCAACTTTCAAATCTGAGTGCAATAGTAGTTTCTTTCATAAGAAGGTTGTTCTGGATACAGCACTAGTTGTGCCCAAAAAGAGACATGCTTGGACATATTAATAGTTGATCCTGGTTCAGATTGGGACCAAATAGCAAACTGCCACATCTTTGCAGAACAAAATTAGTTGTCTAGGTTGTGTCTAAGATTAACTTTTGCATCAAAGGGAATGCTAATAGTGACACAACAGACCTAGATGCAACTGCTGTGTCCAGGCCTATTCTGCTAGCATAAGAAATTCATGCATTACCCGTCTTTCTGGAAAATGCTCTTTTGATTTTTCAAATTTCTCTTTGTGATTTTTGAAACAAGTTTATGTGATGATGATTGAATTGAGACATACATTCTCATATCCATGTACCACATTCAAAGGAAATAAAATATCGTCTTAAAACTTTTTTTTTTTTTTTTGACAAGGAAAAAACACTTGTTTGTTTTTTTCCCCTCCTGAATTTCAATAACGAGTTTTTCTTTCTTATTAGAAACACTTTGGTTAAGACACTTGTTTTTCAAACATTATTCAATTTAAAAGTACTTTCTTTATCTAAAACTTTTATAATATATATTCAAACAGCCGCTCTATGCAGAGGTAAGGCTGCGTACATTTGACCCTCCCCGACCCCGAAATGGCGGGAATCTCATGCACTTACCATGCACTTATCTAAAATGTATTATACTCCTATATTGGCTATAAATATGGGGTTATAGTCAGTCTAGTGTGTAGAGTCTCTCTAATTATCTAGAGAGAGAAATTCCTTGTGACAGAAGAATTTCCAAATTACTCAATCTAAGGTTTCCATAGAGCTTACCATGTGTGATTGAGTGTGAATCAAGGAGAAAATCATCAATTCAATCATATTCGACTAATTTAAGTCAGATCAGACAAGGGCAAGCAATCACTAGAGAAGCATATTCGTGAGGAGTGGATGTTGTAGATGAGCGGATGAACGGCCTGGAGACTTTCGAGGGAAAGTTTGGGATCATCTGTGTCTAGAGGCAGCTAGGGGTTCGAGGGTGACTAACTGTCAACCTAGTTTTAATATCTATCTCGGTAGTGGATTGTGCCTGATTGGACTAGGTCATATGGTGTAGTAACCCTTGTGGACGGGTGTGAGTGGGCGGGTGCAAAGACAGACACTGGGCTGAGCTACCACACTGACAGGGTACAGGGAGCTCAATCCCACATCGCCTGGGTGTGGAAAAGGGGATGTGCTTATATGTAGTATATTCTCTTCAAATGGTATGAGGCCTTTTGGGGTAAAACTCAAGAGCAAAACCGTGCGGGCTCAGGCCCAAAGCGGACAATATCATACCATGTGTTGGAGCGGGGTATTACAGTTGGTATCAGAGCCTGAACCCAGCCGGAAGTGTGCCGACGAGGACGTCGGGCCTCGTAGGGGGGTGGATTGTAGTAACCCTTGTGGACGGGTGTGAGTGGGCGGGTGCAAAGACAAACACTGGGCTGAGCTACCACACTGACAGGGTACAGGGAGCTCAATCCCACATCGCCTGGGTGTGGAAAAGGGGATGTGCTTATATGTAGTATATTCTCTTCAAATGGTATGAGGCCTTTTGGGGTAAAACCCAAGAGCAAAACCGTGCGGGCTCAGGCCCAAAGCGGACAATATCATACCATGTGTTGGAGCGGGGTATTACATATGGTTTTTTCCTTTTGGGGTTTTTCACGTAAAAGATCTTATGTCTCTGCTCTACTCTACTTTCTGTTTATTGCTTGATTGTGAGTTGATTGATTGAAATTGAAAATCAAATAGGAATTGAAAATCAATCATCGTTAATAACTAACTGGAATTTAGAAAAGATAATGAACTTTTGAAAAGTTAGTTAAAAGCAAAAAAATATCCATAAGACTTATTTATCTCCTCTCTAGGTCAAATTCACCGCTCACACTCTGATAGAGCTTTGGGTAACAGTCTAACACACTTTAATTGAGAATTCTGGTAACTGTTCTTATGGATGTCTAGGGGTGCTTAATAGCTTTTGCTAACATAATCGAGTTCTCAATTCCATAATTTTACTGTAAAATTACTCTCATCATCATCCTTGCCTTAATCCCATATGAATGGAGTCGGCCACATGAATTCTCACCAATAGAATGAGAATTCATCAAAAAGATTTGACACAAGTTTCAAGCGTATTTTCATAATTTTATCTAGGTAACTTAAAAAACTTTAGGGTAAATTACTCCGACCTCCCCTGAGGTTTTCATTTATTATTTTGGGATTAAAGTTTTTAAAATACATTGGTCAGTCTTCCATCAGGTTTGGGTGACTTAACCCTGACCACCCCTACTGTTAGTTGACCATCTTCTCCATTAAAGTCAAGTAAAATACAAAATGTTAATGCCAAAAATACCCTCATGTGCAGCAAAATTACAAAATTAACCTCATCAAGCAAATAAAATTACCTTTCAAGCCATTACTAGTTGGACCAAACTACCCCTACAAGTCACCGTCATCTCTGGTTTATTATAGAGTCGAGGTCATCATGGATTGATTTCTAATTTCTAGATTTTGCCTACAAACCACCATGTTGATTGATAAATTTGAATTTTGAAGTAGCTCATTTTGTGTAAAATACATGGATTAATGACCAATCAGTGTGTATATTTTTTTTTAAAAGCAATGACCAATCAGTGTATTGAATGATAAACCTACACTTCTGTGGAAGATATCACGTTGTATTGAATAACAAACTGGGTCCATCCAGTGATAAACCTACGATGAGCATATACAATTCAACTCTTGTTTAGATCCCACAAATGAACGGTCTACACTCTTGATGATGGAACAATCCAGTGGAGGATAGCATGTTGGTCTTCTCCAGCATCACTAGCCCATTTGAGCTGCATCCGTCAGTAAATATATAAACATATATATATATATATATATATATATGAAATTGTGTTAATGAGCATACGTTCTAAAAACATGAACCAAGCTTATTAATTAGTCATTTTCTTACCATTATATCCTGAAGGGTTCATGATATTGTCATTGCTAGGCTTGTAATTCCTCCCCATCTCTCTGAACGTCAAATTCAATTGTGAATTTGAAGATTTAGTGCACTGGTGACAACAATGATACCATTGGAGCTCTGGATCTTCAAATCCAAGATGTTCATGATGGGTTTGTTGAGGCACTCTTCTGTGGAGTCCTGTTAAGGTCCTGAGAATGCATTTTGCGAGATAGTGGACTCCATTGAAGGTCAATCGAGACTTCGCGGATGAAGACTCTTCCTCTGAAACTGCCATTGAGACGACACTTTAAAGCTAGGTTTTCAGTTTGGATTGAAAATGGAAATACTATGGTTATATTGAATAAATATGTGAAAAGTGTTCAGTGTATTGTATGTGACTTGATCAGAAGAACATCACAGGCACAGCAATGGTGCCGGCAAGTTGTCTGAATAGGGTTGAGAGAAGTGATAAGGTTGCGCAGTCCAACCAGGGGCATTCAAAAATTATTGGTGACATCAGCTACCTGCAAGACAAATATGGGTACTTTAGTAATTACCATTTTAAAGTTTGAGGGCATTTTGGTAAATATACAATAACCGTTAAGTCCTCTAACCGTTCGTTAATCTGACAGGAGCGTCAGAGTAATTTTGCAAAACCTTTAATCCGAGATTAATAAAAGAAAACCTCAGGGGATGTTGGAGTAATTTACCCAAAACTTTAATGTCTTGTTAGATGACTGACTCCTAATTCTTTTTTTGAAGCCCCTAAGCAATATAGTGCCAATCTTTGTCACTTAAACCTAATTCTAACTCTTTTTACTAAGAACATTCTTTGTTGTTAAGTACCAGAGGTGCAACACCTTTATTATTTAGTAAGAAGATCTTTAATGAATTCCTGAGATAGATTGGTGACTATTTTTTACAGGTTGCAAAAGTGAGACTCATTCGTGTGAATTGACTCGGGGATTCCATTTGTACTTTTGTATACTGACTTCTATGCGTATGTATGCACAACTTGCTCTTTTACAAGTTAAGTGTTTTAATGTGCAGGAACTGAAGGAGAATGGCATACCACTTGAAAAAGTTCGAATTTGTTACTCTCCGTTTTCACGAACCAGTCACACTGCTGAAGTTGTTGCATCTGTTCTGAATATTCCATTTGAAGGTCCTCAATGTAAGGTTGGCTATCCCATCCTTGGCAGGATTCATTTCGTGGAGGATAGCTTGATAAATAAGGCACTCCAATATAAGAGACAGCAAAATTATTGGTATTCGTTGAACACCCCACCTTATGATGATTGAAAAGAAATATTATGGCAGATAAACCCTATCTCTTACCCTCTTCATCTACACGCACAAATAATGATAACAAGTTAACAACCAACAACAAGAATTATGATGATGATGTTGACGATGATGGTAAAAATGTAAATAAATAAACCATTACATTGATTTTATGTACATTTACTTGGGTTCTCTTTTGGAAGATCTATAGCTTACTTTAGTTGGATGTTGATTTCCCATGCACATAAAACTGTTTGGTAGGTAATACATGTATAGTTGTATCGTTACACCGTATATGTATTAACCTTGTGATGCCATGAATCTCTGAATTTTATTGCCTAAATGAAATATACTCATGAATTTTTATTTAAGAAAATATGTTTCCCAAGTGTTTTTCCAACTCATTAAGATTCTTTTAAATTTTTATTTAACTTTTCAAGTCCAGTTGAGCTTTTGGTCTTCATTTGCTCTGACATTCTAGTAAATTTTGGTGGACAGGTTGTAGAAGACCTGCGTGAGCGTTACTTTGGTCCTTCATTTGAACTTATGTCTCATGATAAAGTAAGTAATTTGCTTGAGGGACTACATTTTGATATTATTAGAGGTTAAAGAGGCTGACAAAGGGCTTCGGTCTTGGTATGCATTATTTGTTTGAGCTAAACTTGAGTTGATTTATGTTAAGTCAACATCAACAGCCCAATTGTTTTAAGCCCGGTTATTATGTGGTTTCTCATCAATGCCATAAGCACTTGAGATTTTTTTTTTCTTTTTTGATATTTATTTTTTGGTGTGTATGTGTGCACACCTTGTGTGCACTAAGTACAAAACTTTGTTTTAAGCCCGATTATAATGTGGTAATGTGGTTTCTCACGGTGGGGTTGGAATGTTTGTGCACACGTCTACGCGCATGCACTAAGTTCAAAACTAACACATCCAAACCCCAGCCAGTATGTGAACCCTGTACCTTGCCCATTGGGTGTGGCAGTATATTCCATTCGAGCCACCCAGCTGGTGGTGAGTATGAATTTGGCTTTGACTTCATTTTTTTTTTCTCTCTTTTATTGACAGTATCAGGAAATATGGGCTATGGATGAGAAAGACCCATTCATGCAGCCAGAAGGTGGAGAAAGTGTTGCAAACGTTGTTGCTAGACTGACAAGTGCTTTGGTAACCATCGAATCAGAGTATTTAGGGTAATATGTGCATCTTTTCCATACTGTCTTCCTTTGGGAATATACTTTCTAGGTAAACAACAACTAGTGAATAAATTTATGATATTGTTGAGGTGGAGGTACACTTGGTGTGTGCGCACGCTAAATAGTTCAGAAGTATTTTAATTTAATCTTTTCTCTTTTACTGTTGACAAACAATATTTTTCACTCGCTCCCAGGTCCCTTATACTGCAATGAGACAATACCTCAAACCCTTGTTCTCTCATTCGTAGGCTTCACTATAAGCACACTTCTATGAATTTTCACGATACAAGGCTTATTTAACAACAGCATTGAGTTTGAGTCTCCTTTCAGAAAGAACTCGTGCCTTACTTTTTTATGATCGGCCTACAGTCTACTGTGTGCACATAGCCATTTTTTGCATATTAGATATTTGAATCCTCAAAAAGGAGGGGAGGGGTTTGAGCCCCGGTGTGGGCAAAAAGTGTGTGCGAGTTCCCCCAACTAATAAAAAAAAAAGATAACTGAATTTGACAATATCTTTGTGTTGCAGATGTGCAATCTTGGTGGTGAGCCACGGTGATCCCCTGCAGATTTTGCAGACAATACTCGATGCGGTTAAACAAAACACAGCATCCATTAGTAATGACTTGGCATCGAGAATACAGGCAGTTCAAGTCCCGTCTGTCCTCTCAAAGCACCGGAAATTTGCCCTGCTTACTGGAGAACTCCGGGCAGTTGCATAAATTGTAGTAGCTTCTACTTAGCTGGCAAGCTTATGCTCCGTCTAATATATCACTGAAATTTATTCTTTTGCTCAACCAGATTTTTGTAATAGCCATTTTGTTGTCAAAATTATTAGGCCATGGCATTTTGATTCAAAGGACTTGTACTTGCAACTAAGAATAATGTATCCTCATGCTCGACTCATTACCGGGTTGTGTTTTTTGCAAGGACAGGTATGTGAGTGGAGTGGTAGGTTCCACCACTCCACTCATATAAAATTATTCTCGAACTAGTCCGATTCTACTCTTTATCATTACTCCAAGTCATCATCATCGTTGTCTTAATCTCATATAAATGAGGCCGGTCACATGAATTCTCTCTTTTCAATTTTTTCTATTACATGTCATTTTTCTTACCACATTCAACTTTTTAAAGTCATTTCTAATAACATCATCCTATGTTATCTTTGGTCGTCTTCTCTCTGATCTTTTATTTCAACTAGTTTTTCTCTCTTCACCGGCGCGTCACTAGTTATACAATATATGTGCCCAAACTGTCTTAGTCTATTCTTTCTAATTTTCCAAGGCCATGTCTTTTGGAAATAAATTTGTCTAAAGATGATTATTTATTTATTTTTTTGTCTAGATCGGCATATTTTGTATTGTACGTCAATGTACAAAAAAATAAATAAATAAATAACATAATTTTTTTTTGTTTTTAATGAGGTAACTCATGGCATGAGCTTACTGTTAAGTGTTCCTGTGATGAATTTTTTTCGATTATTAAACCATCAAAATGAATTACTGTACTATAAGTACCAAAACAGTCTTGACTCATAAATATTGATATATTGCATAATTCGAATTTTTTAAAGAATAATGACAGGGAGTTGGAAAATAGTTTTATGTGAGTGGGGTAGTTGATCCCACCACATGATCGGTTTTTAAATAATTATTCTTTTTTAAATTCTAATATTTGAATTATGGCACAAAACTATCTTCAATTATAAAAATTGCATATTATCTCTTTTTGAGGGGGTAAAGTGCAAAGTTTTTTTATAGTTTAAAATATTTCTTCAAGTGACTGTTAGTCTTATAATAAATTATAATTCAAACTTAAAATTAAAATTATCATACAAACTTTATAAATAATGGAATTAAATCACGGATCAAATCTAATCCATTTCATATTTGGTGTAAACCCAAAAAATATTGCCTACTTGCTCTTAGTAGCCCAAAAAATGATCGTAACGGATGTGACATTTTTTGGCACGAGGAGGTATTTGAAAACATTCGCATGATACAAAATAGATAAAACGATGTCGTATAGTCATTTTCGCACTCTGTGTATGTTTTCCCCCGAAGGTTAGGGTTTAGGGCTAGGGCTTTCTGTGAGAAAATCCAGAAACTTAGACTCCAGAGGGAGAGAGAGAACGATTTATATATAGCGGGATATATATATATATATATATATATATAGAAAGAGAGAGAGAGAGAGAGAGAGTGAGGAAGAATGAGCAGAAGCTTGGGAATACCAGTGAAGCTATTGCACGAAGCATCAGGTCATGTGGTGACAGTGGAGATGAAGAGTGGAGAGCTCTACAGAGGAAGCATGGTAGAATGCGAAGACAACTGGAACTGCCAACTCGAGAACATCACATACACCTCCAAGGTATATATTATTATCCTCCCTCTCCCCATCTATATATATATATCATGATGATGAACCGCTTGTAGGGCTTGTGTCCATTAAAAATTTCTAATCGGTTGAACAACAAAACCCTTACCGGTTTCGGAAATTAGTGAGTCAAGATCTATGTTGATGGAACCTTCTTTTTTCTTTCATTTTTTTACACTTTACTTGAAGCTTTGATACTATAATTTATTGCACGATTGAAGCCCTTTATTGTTGTTGCGATGCATGCGTTCTGTTTGGTTGGTTGCCAAGAAATTGAGTGAAATTAAGACAAAAGGACGAGAGAAGTTTAGGGGATCTGTGTCCACTGAAATTCCTGAACGTTTGAACAATAAAACCCTTTGGGAATTCTGGGTATCTACGAATTTCTTCAAACCCTAACGAGTCAAGTCCTATGTTGGTGCAGTTGACTTCTTACATTTATTATCATCTCTTACTTCAGCTTTGAGTATCTGTGATCATTTTGTAATGTGTTGTTTATGCTATTGAAGCCCCTTATTTGTTGAGATACATGGACCCTCTTTTTGTTTGATTAGAAATTTAGTAAAATCTAATAACAAATAAATAAAAAAACATAGACAAAAAAGTTCAAATTTATCACAAAAAATTGAAGTAATTAACTCGTTCATGTGTTTTACTTTCTTTGTGGGATTAGGTTGGGGTTTTGGTTCTCTCATAAGCAAAACAACAGAATATGTAAAGAGTCAATTTCGTTTTCCTTTTTGTTTTCTACTTTACCCATCAGCCAGAGCATTATTGCTAGAAAGGATCAGGAGATTTGGAAAGTTAGGGCCTGCTCGTTTAGTTTCTTGAGAACTGTTTTCAATACAAAAACTTGTTTGGTTGACAGTAAAATGCAGTTAAAAAAAAGCCTGTTTTCAGAGAACTGTTTTTTATAGTTTTGTGAAAACAGTTTTCCGAATTCTTGAGATTTGTTTTTAGAAAACTGAACCAAACATGCCCCCTCCTCTTGAAAGTTGTTTTGGGATGGTGAACTAACGTTTTCTAAGATTGAGTATGAGTTCATCTTCTACAACATCAAGCTCACACTGTCAGGCTTCTGAATTTGGAGTATTTGAAGTAGGGGTGGACACAATTCGGTTTGTTCCGATTCTAGGATAAATCAGAACCAAACCGGTTTCAATGGTTTCACAAATATTAGAACGGAACCGAATCGCTAGAACTAGTGAAGCCGAACCCGAACCGCACCACACGGATTTGGACTCTCTTATATATATATGCATATATGTATATATGATTATCCTATGTATTGTGGTCTATGGTAAATTATATAATCTACCAATAAAAATCGAACATTTTATTATATATAATATAGGTATTAAATTATCACTAACAAATTGGTTTGGTTTGATTTGGTTCTTTCCAAACTTAAACCAAAATCGAACTGTTATCAACAGTTCTTTAATTTTTAGAACCGGAGCGAAACCATTTCATCACAAAACCGAACCAAATTGCATGGTTTGATCCGGTTTACTGATTCTAATGGTTTTTTGTCACTCCTAAATTGAAGCAGCATCTACTTTAAAAAAAAAAATTAGCAAA
The DNA here is from genome assembly GCA_026545225.1 of Cornus controversa. Taxonomy (NCBI): domain Eukaryota; kingdom Viridiplantae; phylum Streptophyta; class Magnoliopsida; order Cornales; family Cornaceae; genus Cornus; species Cornus controversa. The sequence goes on along the minus strand of CM048853.1, from coordinate 1,487,868 downwards.
AATGTTAATAATTAACATGTGATTGGTTTTTCATTGCAAATCTAATGTAGGCCAAAAGAGTTGCATCTACTAACGACGTCTTTGTATTTTCTGTAGGACGGGAAGGTTTCCCAACTTGAACATGTGTTTATACGAGGCAGCAAAGTCAGGTAATTGGCTTATTGTTTTTTGGGAAAGTTTTTAAGCAATTGATTACTGCATAGCCCTTATATGAAATGATAAACCATTTCAGGTTCATGATCATCCCAGATATGCTGAAGAATGCTCCTATGTTCAAGCGTCTGGAATCTAGAATCAAGGTACTATTTCTCATCACATGTTTACTCTCTTTTGTTTACGAAGATACTGTTCTCATTGTCAACCAACAATAATTTGCTCTCATTATTTCCTGAAGGGTAAGGGCTCGGCGCTTGGAGTAGGCGGTCGTGGTCGTGCTGTTGCCATGCGAGCAAGAGTAAGCTCTCCTTTCGGTTCAGTATACATCTCTCAATTCAATTTCCAGCTTTGGGAACATTTAGTCATTTACCGAGAATAAATTAACTCACACATTTTTTGACATTCTCTTATATTCTCTCTTTACAGGCTCAAGCTGCAGGTCGTGGTGCTCCACCTGGTAGGGGAGTTGTACCACCTGTGCGGAGGTAATCCACCACCTGGCTGAGATTGGATCCATTATTCTTTTGTAGGATTCCCATGCCATGGTCATCAAGGCAACTCTGTTTGGAGGATATGTCTACTGTGAATTTTGAGCGCAGCATTGTTATCAGTGACCGATTTGATGCTGCCAGAACATATTTGGGAATTTTCTATATGATTCTTGCTTCTTAGCTCAAGTATAAATCTATTCCACATGTTTGGCTTCTGCTGCTTGATCTTTTTGACTATTGGGCTTCAATTTAAGTTTCATCAGCACTTGAATGGCATACAGGAATACTCTTAGGTCTGCTATATTAGCTAGAATCTGAGACAGTGCAGTTCTCTTAGATCTTAACATAAATAAATGGCAGGATGGTTGTTACTCATTCTAGCACGTCAAGGGCAATCTTGGTATTAAAATATTTTAGGGCAAATTGTTAAGAATACTATCGCACCATAGTTAATAAATACAGGAATTATTTAAGTGCATACTGACAGAAAATATATATATGTTTGTTGTATAGATTTTTCCCCCTAAATGACGCTTTTATTAGAACTCAAACACAGATGTACCACAAACCAAGTGAAGGCATACCCTGTACACGAGGCTCAAAAAGGCCCATTTCCAAAAACTTGTCATTATTACAAATAATAAACTAAACAGCAACCCACAAACAAAAGGGCACCAAAACACATTACAGAAGCCCTTCTTCTTGGTGCAAAGATCTTACCATTTCCAAAGGACTTCGAAACTTGAGTTACACCACTTTTCCATTTCGATTCAAGAGTTTTTATGTGTTTCTACACTACTCCAGAACTCGCAACGATCTCGTTGCAGTTGGACTTTCCCTACCCACGTTGTGGTCGGACTACTCTGCCATCTGACTAAGACCCGAATTCTATCCGAGTAAGCACTTGGTGTGACATCAGATTAAAGTTTGGGTGCTTGGCGTGACACCATATCGAAGTCTGAGTCTGACTCTAATACCACTGTAGCAAGTTCTTTATTAACCCCATACTTATCCACAACCATTAAATGTTCATATTTGTTTGTTTGTTCAGGCAAATACTCGCACACATTTTGTCCACCCTGTCACTCGAGCGACTTCCCTCCTCTTTAAGGATGAAGAGGTTAAGGTCTTTCTATGTTCCAACAAAGCTGATGCCCATCTTTCTTAGGAGATGCTTTTATGAAATGGCTACACACTGACTTGAAGCAGAATCTACCATGCTGCCATCTATCTGATCTGGTCTTCCCCTTGAATGATTGAATTACTTGATATTAGATTTCACAAGTGCTCCACTCTTTCACTTGGATAAGCATGTGAAGTGTGATCTACAATAGTGGTATGTTTAAGAGAAATTATTAAAGTCGTGGACCATAGGCTGAACTATAACGCTGTCTAGTAGAAATTTATGTTCAAATTTTTTTGTAATATTTTATTAAATTTTATGAATTCATTTTTTTTAATTGGAGAGATTTAATTGAAGTGAATCACGTGATCTAAGACTATCTAATAATTTTTCATAAAAGATCTACCAGTTGTAAGATTAAGAGAAATTATAAAAGTCATGAACTATAGGATCATTGATGGTTCAGTCTAATCAAAATTTATATTCAAATTATTTTATAATATTTTATTAAATTTTATGCTAACAGTTTCCTTAATTGAAGAGCTTTGTTTTAACTTTATCACATGACATAGGACCATCTAATAATTTGTCCTAAAATCTATGCTACCTGTCACTATTACAAGGTACATATAGACACAAAATATGTATGTATATACATACATATATAGATATTCCTACTGTTATATCAAATTCGCATGTGAGAAGATTTATAGGATAAAAAGTCACGTACCAAGGCCAACATAATAATTGGCCATTGCAATTTGCAACCAAAAGTGCTGCGCATTTGGAGAACACAATTTCTATATTTAAATTTGGGGCCATATTCAAGATCATATATATATATATATATAGATCACACTTCACATCTACTATCATGTATAAGGATGTACTCAGTTTGATATTGTTGTGTAAATCCATCATTCTGATAATTCTGTGACCAAAAATTCTGAATCAAGCTTCTTACTTTCAACCAAGGATCCAGAAATATGTTGATAGATTGCCCATTTCTAATCATGAATTGAATGTAGAATACTTAGGTTTGTTGTATAGATTTGAAATCTGATTAAAAAATATTCTTTTTTAGTTAAACCGAATAGCGTACTTAATAAACATTTATATATTATAACATAATGAAAAAAACTAGATTTTTACTCCTTTCACTCTCCAGGTTTGAGAAAATAATTGATTCCTTAGTGATTTTGTATAATCGATTTGTTGTCGTTGCTCTTGTAAATATTTACAGTAGATTGGGTTGATTCAATTGATGATTGAACATAATTTAAGAAATGGGAATAAAAGAACCAATCAACTTCTCCAAAATCTCGTTCGAATAAACTCGTAGAGGCTTTTGAGTTTGTATGTTCATTTTAATTTTTTTGTTTGATTGATCTTCAATAATATATCGAAATTAATCAAAGAAAGATAAAATAATTATCCATTACAATATATGCAAAGAAATTAACAAATAAATGTTGCATTCTTTTTTATCTCGAGTTAGCTAATATTTGCGGTACAATGTATTTTCTAATCCTTTGTTTGCAAATTCCTCAGTCACTCTTTTGAAGAAATACCCATGAATATAAGAGTAATTATTTCAAAACAGATCGAGACTTGTCCGATTTTATTCTTATGTGAGTGGAATGATAGGACCCACGACATGATGTCATGGTGATATCATTTGATAGGACCTACCACTCCACTCATATAATAATGAACCGCATTTTACTATATTTGAATGATGCATCATATTACTCCCTAAAGTACCTATTCTTCATGGAAATAATGCTACTATCTATGCACAAAAAAATAAAAAAAAATTTATACGGAAAAGTAAATTTGTAAATTTTACATATATATATATATAATATAATTTTCATGTACCGCATTTTACTATGTTTTGAATGATGTATCATATTACTCCCTAAAGTGACGATTCTTCATGGAAATAATGCTATCTATGCACAAAAAATAAATTTATACGGAAAAGTAAATTTGTAAATTTTACATATATATATATATATATATATCATTCGATGAACATGTAATAAATGGAAATATATACGGACAAGTAAATTTGTAAATTTTCAAATATCTGATGCTGCAGTGTCAAACAGGTATGGCAGAGTAAACCATACAGTTGATCTTTAACTAGTCCCGATCATGCTGTCCACCGTTGTTGAAGGTAACACTCCCAAGTAGGGTGTAAAAGAACAAGCCACACATGAATTATATATGTCTGCTAAAATTTGCTCATACTGTAAATCAAACATCAAAGGAAGGAACAACATTTTTCAAGCCACTACACCGATAAAACTTTCGAAGTTCCAAAGAATAGTGAAAAGATTCTAAATATGAACAGAAAAGAGGAAATGGGATATATTTAACAGCAACGAAACAGTGCCATGCTCATAAATCAAATTTGAAATAATTCTGCCGATCTACAGCATTATACAGCATCTGGAGAATATGCTCACCAGGGATGGACGAGTTGATTTCATATTCTACAATTGGCAGCTGCACAGTTGGAAAAGAAGAACGAAAGCCACACGGTGAAACATTTTATCACACAATGCATATAATACAAAACAAACAAAATTTCACAGCAGGGTTTTAAGCTCCGTTATAGAAGATGAGACAGTTATCTTGCGGCCAGGGCAGGTTCAGTAGCTTCAAAATAAGATTGGATTGAATTCCACAATCGGATGAGCTTAGGTATATGAGTACGAGGCCAAGATTAAAGACAACATAGTAATCAAATTCAACATTTGCCCATGACGGTTTTCTTTTTTCATTTCTTTACATGCTTATTCAAATGCAATGAGCAACAGATTCTCGGTTGCAAAAGTCAAATGTATCAAGAATGAGCACAAAGACTGGCAAGCCACACTCTCATCATACATAGATCTATGCAAGAATATCTATACTTGCAGAGTAAGGCAGTGGGGGAGCATCACTCTATTAGAGTAATGCGCTTTTAGATAAATAAGTGATCGAGTAGACTGCTCAGGGACCAAAATTCTTTTATGCAAGGTCCATCTTGAAAGGTTTTTGTAGCTTTCTTCTTAGCTTCTGCAATGATTTCCAGATGTTGCTCCATTAATAGAATTCATTCTGGTTGAGGGTCAAGGTCCATGTTAACTAGACTACACTTAACACTGTTGAAAGCAGTAGCTGATTGAATCATCAAAGATCACTCATTTGCATAGGAACCAGAGGCTAGGGGAGGGATTTCATTTCTTTTTCAGGGGCGTGAACCTTATCAATTGCAAGTTTGCAACTCGACAGTGACATAATTGAAGGAGGGCTGGACATCATTACTGAAAACCTGCATTGTGAATTGGTTGGTGGCTAAGACATTTTTCTGGAATTCTAGCTGCATGAAATACTGAAAGTGGTACAGGTTTATACTGGAATCATTCTCTAAAAACGTTTTCTGGAACTCGAGGAAGGGTATGATGTTTAAATAATGAAGATATTACACATAGTATGATGTTAGTCCTAGTACTTTAGGCTCAGGTGAAACCAAGGCTACATTAAGAGAGAGAGAGAGAGAGATTAATGGAAAAGATCAAGAGAACTCTAAGGTCCCTGTTGCCCTCTTAATTATGCTTCAAAAATCTGTTCCAGTTGAAAATAGGGTCATAACTGGACTTCTTTCTGCTGCATTGTTGTGTTGTGTTGTCACTTGTTTTATCTTGTGTTGTAAATGGGTTAGGGAGCAACCCCTATTCATAGTAGAATATGGATTTTGAGGAAGGAAAGTGTACAAGTTGCAGCAACATGGCCAAAAGAACTAAAGAAGATACATCCACGTCATAAAAGAATATCCGCTAACAAATTGGATTATGCTGAACAGGTCATGGGGCAAATGTATGTCTCAGAGACCATTTGAGATCTCTCTCCAAGACATGTGATGCATAAACCACAAAAGAAACACACTATCAACTGTCAATAAACTCACGACCAAGTCACTAGCCCAGATGGTATGATCTATCCTTCCCAAAGGGGAGGTTGAGAGTTCGAGCCCTGCGGGACAAGTGGGTGTGCGTTTGCTTTAACTTTCGGGGAAAAAAAAAACCTATCAATAAACTCCTAGGATCCTCGGTGGACCACAACAATATCCTAAGGTCACACTCTAAGTCACATAAAGTGGGAGTGAGAGAGTGAACAGAAACGAGAGAAAGAGCATTTAAATCTAAATTTTTTTAGAAATCATGTTAATTTATTACATATCATGTTTTTTTAAACTTTTCTGCAAAGTTTGTGTAAATATACATGTTCAAATTCATTATCGTTGATTTAATCAATTAAATATATAAGTAGTAGTCAAATAAACATATTATTCAAAATATTTCAGAAACAGAAATTTGCATGGTTGTCAGCATCACAAGTCAATTGGATGGTGTAGCTAGCCAAACGTTCCTTACCAGCGCATTTCACAAGTAATAATGAGGAATTTGTGAACTAGAAAAACAAGTTTGTGATCTAAGAAAAATGAATCCGTGAAGTTCTGAGGGATCAGCTCTGAAATCGCAGGTCGACGCTCGGAACTTGGGAGCGGCCACCCCCATGCACAAATCATGCAACTTAAGTCACACCACGCCCATAAACTGAGCTCAAGGAGCTCCCTCGACCCTTCTCCCAACCCATGTAAACATAAGATGTGTCAGCATGTTGGGGCAGTTTTTAATGGGAAAGAGCAAGGTAATGGAGATCTAGTTTTGAAGACAACAAACTACGAGGCCATAGATTGCACAGTCAAACAGTGCAAGGATATGACACCATACAGCCAGAGTTTGCATGTAAGTACAATGCGAAGTGCAGATATAGTATCTCGAGGCTGGGATATTGTATGGTTTGGGAGATAGTCTTTTAGGTGGTGATCTCTTCATGGAGAAACTTTGCTTTGGTTCAATTAATTGAAGATTTAAGGGCAAGGCACCATGTGCATTGGCTGAGGGACCAACATAAGTGGAGAACACAATAAAGATTCAACATGTGTGGCAATCCTGAAGGACCATGAAGATTCAGCACATGCCAATCGTAGCATAAAAATTGCCCTCTAAAGAGTCCCCATGACAGGTTGGCAATATGACTCGTGGGTCATTATGGTTGTACGAAATGAGTGAAATGTGGGTCACTTTGTGATAACATGGCAAGTTGGCAATGTGCCATGCGGGTTGCTATCTGGGTGACATAAAATGTAGTGGGGGGTCATATTCCCATAGTTTGAAAAGCTAAAACCACTGCAGAAGTTTTTCCTATAATGCATGAAATAATGTAGCAGAGGCATTTGAAATTTTGAAAGTTACCAAAAGGTCAATTGGTCCAGCAGTATAAGCCCTGGGTTCCCAAATGGGAGGTCCAGGGTTCAAGCCTCGGTGGAGGCAGTGTGCGTGAGTAATTGCTTGAACTTCCAAAAACAAAAAACAAAATTTGAAAGTTGCAGATAATAATAATAATATAACAATAATAATAATTAAAAAAAAAAAGAAAGATGTAGGGTCAGTGTACTTACTGCAGTATATAAACTGGTTGAGGTCAAGAGTCACCCTGCCTTGCTTGCTTGTATCGAATGAATTAAACAGGTTCCTGCAAAATACAAAATGAAAAATGTGTAAGCAATCTGCCCAGTAAAATGTAATGGTGGCAAAGGATGCTATTCAATAACATTTGCAAGTTGCAGCTCCAAGCCTGTAGATACGCTTTATCTTTATCCAACAAAATAAAAAAAGAAAAAGAAAAAGGAAAAGAAAACTATACATTTGACCAACACAATACATACAGAAACAGCAGAAACAATTACAATAAGCCTACTCATTCATGGTCATGCACTTCCAAAGAGTGAAATTATTCTGTATCAAACAATTTTCAAACTACTATATTCTACAATTGAAAATGACCAGGGGAAATAATCTAATGTAGAATTCATTGAATATCTTAACAAACATAAGTTTTAAACCATTGTTTGAAAAAGGTACAATAGATGCTAGATCCCAAATTCAGAGGTTTTCACCTTGTGCCACAAACCTTCAATTAAGTGTGTGCAGTGTACATGTGCACGCGTGTACAAGTCTGTATATCTGGCTGAAATTGACTTAGGAGATCATGATGGGATCAACTAAATGTGGGTGTAGCATATCCATATATATATACGGGACTTAATATTTTTCTATATCATCCGAAATGCTCCCTTAGAAAAAAGATGCAATATAAGACACATGCTTAAGGATTTAGATTTATGTACCGTGCAGACTGTATAAATATACAAAGAGATATGAAATCATCAAGCCGGAATCTTCCATTCTTCTTTTGATCAAAACTCTGCACAATCATTCGAAAAAGAAAGCATTTTCAGAAAATATTAGTTCAAATCTCACAGAATTTATACAAGGATATATTATGGAAGAATCAATTTAAAAGGTCCATTGTTGAAAAGCTAATTATATAATCAACAAACAACTTGCTGACATCAAATGTTGTGCATCCTGTTTCATATCAATAAATTCTGTTCTCATCTATCAAGACAAAGGTATCTACTTTACCTCACAGACCGTATAAAATGAAGGAGAGTCAAGGGAGAATCCAATTTTCACCAATGCCTATGACAATGAAGCAACAGTTAAAAGAAGGAAGAAAAGAAAAAATTGGTTATAGAGAGAAAAATGGAACAGAATTTACTAGACAAGGTTCGGTTTTAGTAAACATAGCATACAAACAATCTAGAAACCACATTCATCCATCCAAAAAAAATGCAGTCATATCATCATCCTTTTATTTTTCCTTACATCATATACATCATCAGGAACAAGGAATCCACGACCCCTGTTACAAAAAACAAAAGAAACAATATAGTGTTCAGATGTATCAATATGCAGAAACAAATTTAATGTCAAAAATTTGCAACCAAGAAGTGACACACACTGAAATGTCTAAAAGCCCCTAAAAGATTCAATGATCGCTTCTCATGCTAGCAAAGTGTGCCTCAAACATCAAATTTAGAGAACAAATCCGAAACCTAAACTATGGTTTAGTTCACTGACTGTTTTCTGAAGAAATTGGATGATAATGTATAACCTACAGGTAATGACATGATCCACTAAAGGTAAAAGTTAACTATAGTACCGGCTGTCATTTCTCTCCAGACAAGGCTCTACTATATTAAATAGAATTTAAAGGACACTATGTTGGCTAAAGTTACATAACATATACATGGTAAAAACATTGGGCATAAAACTGCATAAACTCAGGATGTCAAGTGGTGAATCACCTCTCCAAGTCCGAGAAGGCATGTTGAACCTGCAAAGAAGTCAAAAGAGTATAAATAGATCAAATAAGCTTGAAATATTTTAAGATACACTCATCCAGCTAGCTCTAGAAAACATATCCTGAGAACTTCAAATTTGTGTTTTGGGGGGCGGGAGAAGAAAAAACTTTAATCACAATTTTAATCATATCTCTAGATAACATCAGTTTCTGGAGCAAAACTACGTTTCACCTAATCTTGTATTATAGACCATAAAAATAATAGGTGGGTTTTCCATCCTTGATCAGATTATATATGTTATATGGGAGTTTCATATACAACAAGTCAACAACAAAACTAGTGGATGGTGATCTTATTATAGCCTGATGCTGTTATTTCCCTTATAAAGCACGTGGTTCCTTGAGTTTCCAATAGCCCCAAATGCACTTTCAAAATAGTAAGTAATTCCAAGAACAATGTCATGTATCGCAAAGAAATTAAAAATGATAAAGAAACACCTTCTGTATTCCTACTAAAAATGAGCACATATATATAATGACATCATTGCCCCAGACCAATTCTAGAATTACAAGTCAATGCTGTAACACGCATTACTAGTACAAGGCAAGCAATGAATTATGACATTTTACTCAAAACAAAGAAAAGGAAAATGCTACATCAATTAAAACTCCAATGCAAAACATAAATGATGATTACACTAACCTTAAGAAGAAACTTGTTAAGTGCAACAAATTCTGAGAAATGGAAAAAAACAAATTTAACAAAGTCAGAGAGATCAAGTGATACCAGCTGAAAATATTAGAGTAAGCAAGAATATCTGAAATAGATAACATAATTTTGTTTGGCAAGGATTAAGTGCACTTGGAATATGTCAACTCCAGGAACCATAGCAGCATCAATTAAACATAAACACAAAAACAATTCTTTCCTCAGTTCAATAGTTAGAGAGCTACAGAAATTCCAGTGGATGACTTTGATCACAGAAGGAAATCACATGCTGCGATAAGCTAAAATTGTCTTTGTTTAGGCAATTGTTTGCAATTATCAAAATTAATACCAGTTATCAAACTAAACTATACTCTGAACTAATAAGTAGTAAATGACAACAATCATGAAATCAAAACATGGACATGTAACATTCACATTATCATAATTACCTTCGAAACTCATACTTCCATTACTGTCAAAATCGTACATCCTGAAAAAATATCAACATAATATCAACTGAAAGAACATGTATTTGTATAAACTTGTATGTATGTAGATGAAAGAACATGTATTTATATAAACTTGTATGTATGTAGATACATATACATATATATGTGTGTCATTTCAGAGGAAGAAGGTAAAACCTGATCATTTGCTGAACAACTGAGACAGGGAATTCTAGGTTTCCAACGGCAAGGGCTGTCTGATCATAGGGAGGACATCGTTGCGTTGAAGAAGCTAAAAATTAGTACAGAAAGAGAGTATAAAAAGGAAAACTGATTGATTGCTAGGGTTTTGAAGAGAGACGAACCTTGAGCTGAGTTGCTGTGATGCTTCCAGTTTTCTCCGAGTCAACTCGATCGAACCACTCTCTCAGCATCGCCGTGTTCTCCATTTTCAACCTCCCGTAATCACTTCGTTGCGTTGAATTGATACTTTTAAGTGGCGTCGTCTTGGATCACTCAACTTACTAAATGACACCGTTTATATTCCAAATCCTATTATAGACTATGAAATACAAGCAATACTTGTAAACGAATAGGATTGAATCGGAGTTCATCCGATCTGGATCATTTTGATCTGATTATATCCGATAAGCTAACAAATACTTAATAAAAGAATGCAGGTCGAATTTGTTATTAATTGGATATCAATTTTTTTCTTTATTAAAAGAAATTATTGTCAAAATAGATGGTCAAATAATGATTAAAATAAAAGGGAAAAAAAAACAGTGGACAAATAAAATATGAAAGAAAAAGTAGAAGAAAATTAAATTTTTTACTCCTTGTTAAAAAAAACAGACAATAAAGAGAGGGAAGAAAGAAGATGAGAAAATAATTATATAAACATTTTGATAATATGTAAATATTAGTATATATTATAGTATTTGATAATATATGTTTACCTTATTATATAAGATCATTATTATTGAATGAAAATGACCATAATTCATATTAAATTTGTTTACCTAACAAAATCTATTATTAAGTTGCGAAATTAAATTGGATCAAATTTAAATCAAAATTAGATTTATTGACAAGTGTAAAAAATATCTATCTTTTGTTTGCCGGGAAGTTGTCAAATCATTTATAAAACAAGAAAAAGTTATTGAATAATTTCACTTTATAAAAGTGCTTTAAGAAAACCAAAAAAAAAAATTTAATAATTAATGCAAATACAAAATGATTACCGAATTATTAGAAATTAATGATATGACATTATATAAAAGTTAGAACTTATATATTAGTTATTTTTATTTTATATTGTTTGGGTGATCCACATGGAAAATAAGATTCATAAAACAATTATGTGTTAGCTTGCTATTTTAAATCAGATTAACTTTTGGCAGGTCGATGATGTGCAGTGAGCTGTTGAATTCAATTTTGATATAGCGATGAGCAGAGGCTATAGATGCTTCCACGGATTTTTTGATGAATTTTTTATCGGCACAACAGTTTCTAGTTATTCTTTGGTTCACATTAAGAGTGACAAAATTTGACACGACCCGCTAACACGATTTGAAATCGACACAAAATTAGCGGGTTTAGGTTTGGATTAAACGGGTTCGGGTTGTAAACGTGTCAACACGATTACGACATGAATAAACGGGTTCAACCCGCATAACTCGTTTAATTTAACGGATCGTGTCGGGTCAACACGAGTGAAATCGACCCGCTTAATCCACTTAGCGTTAATATTTATTCATTTATTTAAAAATGTAAAAAATATAAAGCTTAATATTGTAAATTTATTTTAGAATGTTAAAAATATGTAAACATATATTTTCATACTATTTGTTCTGACGTTTATTATATATATAGATTTTTTATCTTCTAAAATGTTATATATAGTATAAATGTTTATTTATTTCATTCTTAAATCTATTAGTATTCATTAATTTAGTAAAAACAATTACTCACTTTTTTAATAAAGACATAGACATGCAATTTATAAATGAATAATTACTTATGTTAAATGGTCTCCAAGAAATCAATAAAATTCACTAAATTAATTAAAATTTACTAGAAACTCATCTCTATCAAATTCATTCGATAATCAACTCTTTTATGTTACACCGATGTGAACTCCCACACACATCATCACTTTCTCTATCATAGCACCAAAAAATGAGAGCCACTATATCAGCCAAAAGTGATGTATATATCACCTTTAATTTTTGAATTTTTTTATTAGAAAAGATATGAAACCCTATTACCTTTAATTTTCAAATTGCTCCAATACTTTGTTGCCCTAGAAATAATTTCCAAAATGTCCTTTGAGAATTTGACAGAATTGCTTCTGCAATTAGGTTAGTGCAAATACATAAAAAAATATAATAAAACAAGGCAATTAATTAAATCATAAAATTATGTGAAATGACACTAATGCATCTATAGATTCTTTTGATATTAAAACTTGGGCAAACATGTTCATGGGCTTTCCGGACCATCAAGTTATTTATAGTTGTTGGGGGTGGTTGGAAAACATTAAATGCGTCAAATTAGACATTTAGATCTGAATCCCATAAAAGTAGTCAACTTATAAGTCGACTGTTCATTTAGGAACAGTCGGCTGATTCATCTTTGCTTTGCAGATTCTGAGGCTCTGTAATAATAAGTCAACTTATGCAACTAGATAAGTCGATTGATAAGTAAACTTATCTGAGACACAAGTACACTTATTCAAGAAATAAGTCGACTATTTTGACATGCTCCAAAAGCTAAGAATGTTTTGTAATAATAAGTCGACTTATGAAAATAGGTAAGTCGAATGATTTATGCTCAATATGAAAAATACAGAACTTTGAAATCTAAATAAGCCTAAACTATCAAGGGCTTATAAGGTGTGATTTAAAAAAGATTAAGTCCTATTTTTTCATGTTTAGAGAGCATTAAAATGATATGCATGAGTTACATTGGGTCCTAGAGTCAACTAAGTTATGAGTTAGGTTCCTTGAATATTTGGACAAGCTTAAACCTCCTTAAAGTCAACTACGACCTTGTGAAATAAATCAATATTATATAAGGTGCTTGACTTCATACTTCACTAAATGCAAATATTAATAATTAAAAATATTTTCAATTAGAGATTCTTTCAATATTACTTAAGGATTTTGTGATTTAAACATATAATGTTGGAATAGTTGACTTATTTTATTTCTGGGTTGTACAAATTTGATTGTAATTTAGATCCTAATTTTTAACTCTTAATTTAGGAGAGTAAAGAGAGTTACCTAGTTTAGCATAATGTAAGTCTACTCTTGTACCTAGTTTAGCCTAATGTAGGTCTACCCTTATATTTTTATATATCTGTGTAATACATCCAGAAAAAGGTTATGAAGAGAAGTTTTTCATTCTTTATAAATTCACTTGGTATTAGAGCATTTCTAGGTTTTTTGGGAGTTTTTCTGGCAGCCTTCATTGCCATTTTCATCTTCCTTTTATTGTCTGAAACATCCAAACCTATCAATTCAACCATCATGTCGTCCTCCAATAAATAGGCCTCCATTCACACTAAAAACTCAACCATGCAGATCTTCACTTTCAAGTTGAATGGAAGAAACTTTATGGAATGGTCCCAATCAGCTAAGATTTTCCTAAGAAACAAATGGAAAATTAAGTGTTTAACCATATCTGCAAAACCTCCAGTAGAAGATGATCCGAAGTATGACAACTGGGAGGTCAAGAACTCTATGGTGATGTCTTAGCTACTCCATTCAATGCAACCGGAGATTAGCAAGACGTATCTACTCATGCCCACTGCCAAGGATATTTGGGAAGTAGTCACAAGAATCTACTCCAAGGGAGGTTTTGCCTCTCAAATATTTGAACTGAAGTGGCAGATTATTATAACCCAACAAGGTTCTTCAACTATTACAGAGTATTATAATGCTCTTAAAAGGTTGTCGATGAAACTTGATCTTTATCAAAATGTAGAGATGGAATCAGCTGCAGATACGAAAAAGATGAAAGACATGCTGGAAAAGGAGCGAGTATTTTAGTTTTTGGTGGGCCTAAATCCTGAATTCGATCAGGCATGTAGCCAAGTGTTGGGTAAAAATCCTTTTCTCGACATTGATTAAGCTTTCGCTCATAGGGGAAGAGAGTTATTAGGAGCTAATAGGTGGTAATTCTGGAAGAGGTCATACTATCAAGAATTCATCACTTGCAGTGTCCAAACCAGGCTATAATGCAGGAGATAGCAAATAACCAATAAACAAAGATAAGATGTGGTGCGACTACTACCACAAGCCTAGACACATAAGGGTGATGTGCTGGAAGTTATATAGGAAACCTCAAAACCTAAAATTATTGGCAACAAATGAGGGAATTATGCAACAAAATTGGGGCAGGATAATCAAACCATCATGGTGGAAGGAAATCAGGAGACTTTATGGTTCAACAAAGCTAATATCAAAAGGCTTAGGACACTACTGAACCAACTTGAGGGCAGAAACGCAACCTTAACTCCAAATTCAGGTTCTTGTTCCATGGTTCAATCAGGTACAAAAGTATTGATTTCCTCCAAAAATTATTCTAACACTTGGATCATAGATTCAGGTGCTTCAGACCATATGACGAGCAATTTAACCTTTTCTTCTAGTTACTTACCATGTTTAGGAAAATATAAAATAAAAGTGACTGATGGCTCATTATTATTTGTATGTAGCCAGTCAAGGAATTGCGAAAATTTTACCCACGCCGTCCTTAAATTTGGTTCTTTATGTCCCAAAGTTGAATTATAATCTATTATCTATTGGAAAGATCGTAAAGAATTTGAATTATTCTGTTCAGTTCACACCCTTTGGTTATTATTTTCAGGACCGTTCGGGGAGGACGATTAGATATAGTAAGTTGAGAGATAGACTTTATTACTTGGACATTGATTGGAGGAGTGGTAGTCAAGGGTCTCAAGGCTTGGTTTCAGCACACAAAACCAATTCTAATCAGATTTTTCTTTGGCACAACTACTTAGGACACCTACCATTTCTATTGTTGAAAAAATTGTTTCCATCTATGTTTGAAAATAATAATTATAGTAATTTTCATCGTGAGTCATGTACTCTTGCTAAACATCACAGAGTGAATTTTTCAATAAAAGAATTATAATTTGTCTCTCCATTTAGTTTAATTCATTTGGATGTTTGGGGTCCCTCTTAGGTCACAAATATTTCAGGACCTCATTGGTTCATTACTTTTATAGATGATTTCACTAGAACCACTTGGATTTACCTAATGAAATCTAAGTTTGAAGTCTCATCCATTTTCCCTGTTTTTCACAAATTTATCATCACTCAGTTTGGGACCAAAATTCAAACACTCAAGTCCGATAATGGCAATGAGTACTTCAACCAAGGATTAACAAGCTACTTGGAACGTGAGTGTATTTTATACCATTCATCATGCGTTGACACCCCCTAACAAAATGGGGTGGCTAAAAGGAAAAATAACCATCTATTGGATGTAGGTTTGTGCTCTCTTGTTCCAAATGAAAGTGCCTAAAAACTACTGGGGGGGAAGCTGTCCTAACAACCGCATATTTTATAAACAGGATGCCAACAAAAGTTCTTGAATTTTAGACACCAATCAAAAAGGTCTGTGCCTTATTTCCAAAAGTATTCGGTTGTGTCTCATATGTATATGTCCAACAACACTTTCGAGGCAAATTGGATCCTAGAACTATAATATGTTCTTAGGGTACTTCTCCGCATAAAAAAGATACATGTGATATCATCCCTACACAAGGAAGACATATGTCACTATAGATGTGACATTTGTAGAAAATCAGCCTTACTTTGGGGATTCCTATCTTCAAGGGGAGAATGGTTCAGAAATAGAAGATAGGTGGTGGAATTTGGAAGATTCAGAAACTTTGATTCTCCTTGCATTCTTTATATCTTACTATACAGTCAATTGAATGGGCAACAACACTAGCTTACTCTGAATCTCCAGGTGACCTTGGCTTCCCATTTCCTACTCTTAGCTCGAAAACCAAATGAGATGAACCGAACTTACGAAAGAGACACTACGCGTAACCGAATCTTCAACGAGGACTTGAATAAAGGGATAGCTCACCTGAGCCGATTGCTTGTTCTTTGAGCTTGAGCCCTATCTGGCTAGCTAGTGCACTCCAACCATCATAACCTTTAGCCTTGATTTTCAGGACCTCCCCTTATTGTAATAGTTAGCTAAGATCCCGTGTAGTCAGGGTAAGATAGTCTTATCGTCAATGGTAAGTAGATGGAAAGATTGTGGTAGACGAAAATAATCGAGTTGTTGAAGTTATAAAAATTCCCTAAGAAAATAACAATGGCCCTAAACTGAGTATTATTCCTAATTTACTTCTTAGTGAACCAATTATTGCACCTCCAGATAGTCCTCCCATTCTACCCCAAATGAAGAAGCTAAAGTCGAGAGACCTAAGACTCCAAATTACAACATGTACTCTAAGAAGAAAAGGTCCATTATCACCTCACCAGCTTCAATTGTTAGCCTTGAAACAGGTAATGAAAATCATCCAAATTTTGGTTCTAGTTCAGAAATTCATGCTAATAATGACCTCCATCTGCCCATTTCTCTTAGAAAAAAGGTTCAAACTTATACTGAACACCCCATGTCTAACTTTGTATCTATGTAGAGTTTATCACCACAATACCGAACCTTTCTTTCTCAAGTTCTATGTCAGTAAGTTTCCACATCTATCCAAGAAGCTTTAACCTCAAAACTATGGAGGGAGGCCATGAACGAGGAGATCAGAGTGCTAAAAAAAATCAGACTCGGTAAGTTGTTGGTTTACCATAAGGGAAAAGGACAGTGACTGCAAATGGATTTTTACAGTCAAATACAAAGCTGATGGCACTTTAGAAAGATACAAGGCTAGGCAAGTGGCCAAAGGGTACACTCAAACATATGGAATACACTACCATGAGACTTTTGCACCGGTGGTAAAAATGAATACAATTAGAATTCTTATATCTTTGGTAGGAAATAAAGATTAGCCTTTACATCAGTTTGAAATGATGAATCTTTTCCTCCATGGAGACTTAGAGGAAGACATCTATATGGATATTCCACTGGGGTATGAGCAGAAATCATGGAAAAATAAGGTATGCAAACATAAAAAAATCCCTCTATGGCCTTAAGCAGACTCCACGGGCTTGGTTTGGGAGGTTCACTAAGTCAATGTTAAAAAGAGGGTACTTTCAAAGTCAAGGTGATCACACCTTATTCATAAAAAGGTCCTCTATTGGAAGAGACATTGTTTTAATTGTATATGTAGACGACATTATTGTCACTAGTAATGACATAGAAGAAATGATGGAGTTGAAGACTTATTTAGCAAAAGAATTCGAGATCAAAGATTTAGAAAAACTAAGATATTTTCTTAGAATTGAAGTTGCTAGATCCAAACAGGGGATCTTCATTTCTCAACAAAGATACACCCAAGATCTTCTCCAAAAAAGTAGGTATGCTCGGTTGCAAACCTATTGATACTCCGATAGAACCCAATCACAAGTTAGGAGAAAAAAAGGAAGAAAAAATGATTAATCGTGGAATGTACTAGAGAACAGTTGGAAAATTGATCTATTTGTCACATATAAGGCTGTGCATAGCTTATGGAGTAAGCTAGTGTGGTGAGTCAGTTTATGCATGCCCCATTTAGATCATACCTTGATACAGTTTATAGAATCTTTAGATACTTGAAAGGAACATTCGGCAAGGGACTCTTATTTTGGAAAGATAAGGAGCTGAAATTAGAAGCATATACCAATGCCGACTGGGTTGGATCCATGGTAGATATGCAGTCAACTACTAGTTACTGTACTTTCTTAGGAGGGAATTTAGGTACATGGAGAAGTAAGAAATAACTAGTGGTTGCTCGCTCTAGTGCAGAGGCAAAATTCAGAGTTATGGCTCAAGGGATATGTGAACTAATCTGGCTGAAAATGATACTCTCAGATGTTTGAGGGTACAAGTGAAGGACCCAATGATGTTGTATTGTGATAATAAAATAATTATAAATATAGCTCATAATCCAATACATCACAACCAGACCAAACATGTGGAAGTGGATAACATTTTATCAAGGAAAAGTTGGACTTAGGACAAGTTTGCACTCCATATGTTTTATCCTCTAAACAGCTTGTTGATGCACTCACTAAAGGATTATCTAGTACAAAATTTTATCAGATTGTTGACAAGCTTGTGATACAAAATATCTTTGCACCAGCTTGAGGGGGAGTGTTGAAATAGTTTACTTATTATTCTTTCTATAAATAGGCTGTATAGATATGATTGTAATTTAGATCCTAATTTTTAGCTCTTAATTTAGGAGAGATACCTAGTTTAGCTCAATATAAGTCTACTCTTGTATTTTTATATATTTGTGTAATACATCCAAAAAAAGGTTATGAAGAGAAGCTTTTCATTCTTCACAAAATCACATATAAGTTCAAAGCTTTATTACTATAATTCTTAGAGACCATCCAAATGAATTGATTAAAATACATAGTCCTAGTATTATGGCTCAATAGTTGAGTTCTTCCAAAGCTTATGAAAAATTGAACTAACTCAACCTTAGAAAAGGCCTCATGATAAATAATCAATGTGATGAACATTCCTTAACACTTAAAAGTCTTTTAGACATGTAGGATACAAGATATATGAATGATATGCATTGGTCCTAGAGCTTTCATATGAGAACATCAAAGTAACTTTACAAAGATTACTTATACACACCAAGACTAAACTACCCAATCTTCAATATCTTCATTGATCTTGATGTGCATTGGGTGAAGTCTTCTTTCTTTGATGTTATTGCCTTCATCCTTTTTTCATGTCCTTGATATGAGCTTTTGAACATAGATGTGCATGATCAATGTGACCTTTGGATACCTTTGTAAGGTGTCATTAATCTTCTTGTTTTACTTTGAGTCTTATTAGGACGTAACTTGTTTAAGCAAAAACTCAAGTAAACATTAATCCTAACATTCGCAGTGTTTTGTTATCATCAAAATAACTAAGATAACCTTGGTTGGAAACCTTGATTCAACAATTTGTCCATCAAGTTGCATACCATTTGTTTGATAAAATGTGCAATCAATATTTTCACACACTACAAGCATGATAGGTTACACTTACATGAGCAGTTACAGTAGTTATATTTATTGGATCATTTAAATTCATAAGAAATGGATTATAAATTTGCTCACAAACCTTTCATATCTGGGATATCTTTGTGTGCAAATATATCTCACTTGCTTACACTTAATCATTCTTAAGATCTTTGCTACACTTACACATTTATATATACATCCCTCATTTGAGTGAGTCCTTATAGAGAAAAACATTCATCACTTTGATCATTTATTCCTCTAGAAGATAGAGAACTTAGATTGCAATTCTTGTCCATCAAGGGACACATCTTATATGGACAATCTCTCATTGTGCTCATTATTAAAGGGTTGGTGCAACCCATTGAAAGTTTAAGTGAAGTAATCACTTGACTAAAAAGAGAGATATGCACGAAAAGCTAAATAAATGATTTATCCCAATAGGTTCACATTAGTGGATAAACTTTTATTTGGTCATATTTCCTATAGTTTGACAAAGATCCTATTCACCCCCCAGGTCAATACTTGGGCAACATTATACAATTTACTTTTCCTATAATTTATCTTTCCACGTCATTTACTTATCTTTTTAATTTAAACACTATATTTCAATTCAATTTTTTTTCTTTTCTATTGCCATTTTTTTCAAAGTCCTCTTCTTTGAGGAAAAAAAGAACTTCAATGGAGTTGGGTATTCTCTATCCTCTAGCAATCACTTGGTCAATTATTATTTCTCAAAAGAGATACTCGCTCGACCTATCCTTGAGTCTAGAATCATAGGTTCTGGCATGCCCGGTAGGACCCTAGTGCAGAAGAAATTACAATTCAACATTCCTATTGAGCTCGATGATTTAGTTTTTTTCCATTTTTATTTTAATTACTTATTTTTAGGAAGTTGTTAGTAGCCAATAAATAAGTGATGTATAGGACTTTACAAAAGGTCCCCGACTAACACAAATTTCATATTATGCAATTTACTTTTCCTGCAATTTATCTTTATGTGCAATTTACGTATCTTGCACTTTAATTTATGCATTATCTTTTAATTCAATTTTTTTCTTTCTATTGTAACTCTTTCCAAAGTCCTCTTCGTTAAGGCAAAAAAGAACATTCAATGGAGTTGGGTATTCTCTCTTCTTTAACAATTATCTGGTCAATTGTTATTTCTCAAAAGAAATACTTGTTCGACCTATTTGATAAGTGTTGAATGCTATACATTCTCACGCCTTTACTTATGTATTTTAAATCCCATAGATGCACATATTGTATAGTTTTTACGTGTTTTTATGTTTTTGATGATTTCAGGTTCAAAGTCTATTTTCGGCATTATTCGACTCCCTTATCAAGTCAAGAATGCATTCATATTTTTGATCGTACTTCATTGAAGGTCTATAGCAAGGAATAGTGAATGGCGTGTCAAGACCAGAGTTGAAAAGTTGAAAGACTGCAGAGCTAGGAACTTCGATGTATCGAAGTGGGCATCACAGATTCTTACAGAAGATACTACTTTGAAGATATTTTTTCCACTTGGCCACTTGTCTAAATTATTCTAGAAGGAGTCTTGGAAGAAATTTTAGTGATCTTTTGAGCCTCAAGTCAGATATATAGCTAGAAAATATGTAATAGATAGATATATCACAATTCTTGTAATAGAGAGCATATGACAAATTCTAGTGAGAGAAAGTGAAGTTCTAGAGAGGGAAAGCTTCAAAGAGGGCTTTGTAAGGCCTTGAAGACCATTTTGAGCATGGACTCACCTCTGTCTACAGAGTGCTTTCAGCCCACCATGATCAACTAATCCTTCTCTAGGGTTTTGACTAACCCTAGTCTTGTAAATATGTTCTAACTTTAGTGAATTGAGGTTTTTATGTAATTTTTGTGTATATGTACCATGCCTTGAGCCTTATGAGTAATATAGGTTTACAAATTCCTTGTGTTCATGTGTGTAATTTATCTTTTTTGTCTTAGAATGCTTACTTTTCTCACACGATCTTCAAACATTTGTAGTTCCACAAGGACTACACGTGATGGTTTGGTACTAGTTCTCATTTTAACATGCATAGCTAGATTTGCATAGTCCATGCTAAGAGATGGTAAATTAGCTACACTTAGTTAATTAGGTATTTAGGTAAGTAGATAGGTAGGGAATTTACACGTATCAAAGATGAATTATAGTATTTGATGATGTATATATCCTCTTGACGGTAGCATTGTAAGCCACAAGCCATTTGCACCATTTTGTACACATTTGCATGAAGCCCCCAATTCATTATAAGTTTAACATGTTACAAGGCTAGTGGTGAAATCTCGACCCTAGTTCCTTATCTTTTTTTCAACTTCGCATTTTAATTATAATTTATGGTTTTTAAAGTAGAGTAAACAAACAACTCAAACTTGTTTGTGAATTAAACGAGAAGCAACCTTCGACTTTTAGCACATTATTCCTAAGTAGTCTCTGTGGGACCGACACCCTCAACTCAGAACCCTATCTTTCAAGGATTCGTTCTATTGCGAGTGGTAAACATAAATATAAATTGCAAATTATGGAC
Source organism: Cornus controversa (assembly GCA_026545225.1). Classification (NCBI taxonomy): domain Eukaryota; kingdom Viridiplantae; phylum Streptophyta; class Magnoliopsida; order Cornales; family Cornaceae; genus Cornus; species Cornus controversa. The sequence goes on along the minus strand of CM048853.1, from coordinate 1,465,961 downwards.
CACCACAACACTATCCTTGAGTTTATATTATTTCATTTTTTCCCTTTTAACATGCCAAAAATGTCCCTCATGTACCAAACCTCTTTCTGTTTTAGTTTAAACACTTTAATGATGAAAACACAATGAATATATGAAGCTTGTTATACTGGACATTGTCCTAGCTAACTGCTACCAAATCTCTCACATAGAGAACTTTTTGGTTCACCACATAAAATAGTGAGATTGTGTATAGACCCTGATGTTTTTATTTTATTTAATTATGTGTTAATTGTGATTAAGCTAGAGGAAATTGCTGCTCAAGTAGGGACATTTATGATACATGTGACCTTTTGTGCTTTTGGTATGGGTACGGGAACCAAAACGGGTCGGGTGACCCAAAAAAACTTTTACGAACTTATTAATTGCACATAAAGGGTATTGTGTAATTATTGAGGGATATAAATGATATGTTTTGGGGAGATTTTTTAGAGCTATAATTACTATAAAGTTTATAGGGACAAGTAACCATTTTAGGAAAGAGAGAGGGTTTAGTTGCAAAGTTGGGCAAGTGACAAGAGATATAGATATATATGTATATTGAAAGGGTCAAAAAAATCAAAATTTTCACTCTCTCTCTTAGAATCAGCCACTTCTCTCTCTTTGCCAACTTAATCTCTTTTCATTCTCTCTAAGATTTGGTTACTTTAAGGTGAGATTTGAAGGTTGAGGCAAGAATAAATTTTGTTCCTCTCTTCAACCTCTACACTTTGATCAGTTCAATGTTGGATTTGAAGGCCATTAAAGATTTGGTGATTCTAGGATTTCGGGTTTAAAGCTTGAAATTTGAGGTGGGGGTGTAATAACCTTCTTAATCTTTGATTATATAGGTCACCAATGTGTTAAATTTGTAGTCTAACATGTTCTATTGTGTTGAGAATGCATTTAGTGAAGAAATTATACATTCTCATATGTTTGAGATGAATTGAATGTGTTATTTACATGATATAATACTTGTGATTATTACATGTTAATTTGGTATCCTTGTTTAAAGAAGATCATGCTCTTGTATTTCTAGTATGTGATGTAGTTGTAATGTGATGAAGTATGAGGTATATGCTATAATGGAATGCATATGTAAGTATATATGGTTTATGATGATTATATACATGCTTATAGAGTTAATGAATATGTAGCCACAATGTGTTTAATAAAATGCATGAGAGAAACATTCTCCGTGAATTGCACATTGCTAAGGTTTGATGTAGAAAATGTTGTTGTAAGGAAACATATGTAGTTTGGTGTTACGTATTTTTTTCAGTATACTCTTTTAGCACTGTTAGTTGGTTGAGGCCTAATAAATAGGAAGAATTAGTCTTTGTAAGTTAACTTCTTTTCCTATTTTTGGTAGAGTCCTATTTTTTCTTCTTAATTAGTTGGTAGAGTCTTACTCTTACCAATTTTCTGTTGTAAGGTTATTTTATTTAAAGTTAGAAAATCATGAATAAAGATATCTTATCTAGTAATTCCTTAAGTTGTATTATATGTCTTTAATTCCTCAGTTAACCGTTAATTCTTTCCTGAGATTACATCATAGAGTCCAACAAAGAAAAGAATAATTCTCCTCAGTACGTACCACAGTGGTATCAGAGTAAGGGCATGGATGAACGAGTGGATAAATTAGAGGTAGTGATAGGCGTTGAATGTTACACATTCTAGCCTCTTAACTTGTGTATTTTATTCTCTTAGTGATAGATTATTTTGTGATTTTACTTTATTTTAGTGCATTCTGTATTTTCAGGGCCTTAATGATTATTTTAGTTAAAACCATGATTTTGGGCTTTTAAAGAAGACATCCAAGATGGTTAGATGAAGCCTACATCAAGGAAATCCATTCAACCATTTATTTCAACTCAAATCAGCCCAAGGAAGAGGTCTAAGAGAATTACAGCTGCTTAAGAAGGTTTCAGGCCTGAAGCCAAAATCTGTGCATAATACAGTCTTAATCCCATTTTGGAAAATGAACCAGAAATCTTATTTCCGAGCCTCAAATCGACTTCATTTCTAAAAATTAAATGAAATTCAATTCTGCACACTTTTGTATTTCACAAAAATTCCGTGAATCGGACTTCTAGTGGGTCAAAAGTTGGGCCGAACGTCAACAGAAAAAACCCACCTGATTAGTGTTGCGGGAAAACCTAATTAATTCCTAATTGGATTAGAACTTTGGTGTATTCTCTTGGGGCATAAAGTGAAGAATTGGAGGCTGGGTTGGGGGGGGATTAGAGAGATTAGAGAGATTGGAGAATCTGAGAGAGCTTTGGACAGAACAGAAGACATACTTTGCAGAGCCATTGGAGAACGAAGTCATACGCATAATTCATGAAGATGATGCCTACTTCCTCAATAGTTGAAGCTTCTTCTTCTACCATGAGCGGCTAGTTCATCCACTAGGGTTTTGATGTAGCCCTAACAAAGCATCAATGGTTTGATTGTTTTAATTATTGGGGACATTTACATACATGCATAAATTGTGTAATTCAGATGATTCTTATTATAGAATTGAGCAATAAAAGTCTTGTAAATTCAGTTTCAATGATTTCTTATCTTATCTTAGATATTTAGTTGTTGTTATTGAACTCAATCTCTCTTATTTTCTATGACCATGAGAGCAATTATTACACAATGGTAATCACTGAATATATCATTAAAAGCTTTGATAGATTATGCCTAGAGAAGATGAACCACACTGCACCCTAGATTAGAGTAGTTAGGCAGATGGCCCATGCCAATCGAAGATAGTCCATGACTTAGCCTTAATCATATGTTATCTTCTTGATAGATGAAGGTGAGCTTGTAGCCACCGACACCACTTATGCATGATGTAATTCCCCATAATTGATTCAATTGACCATTGATTGTGGAGTTAGTGGTGAAGTCAAATACCCTAGATTTCTCTCATATTATCTTCACTTTCTATTTACTTCGATTTATTTTATTTTACTTTTTAATTAGTTTAAAAAATCAGAATTATTTTCTCTTAAATTTAATTAGAATTATTTTCATATTCCAACTCATCAGACCATAATCCCTGAGGTTCGACACCCTTTTCGATAGTCCTATTCTGCAAGGAATTCGTTCTATTGCAAAGTGTGGTAATTTTTAATTGATACACTTATTGAGTCACACTCACACACGAATCAGGCAAACGTTGGCTCTCTCAACACGGGCCAACAACAGATTCTGGAGAAGCTTTCGAAGCTTTTCGACAGGCTCAATTCACGACCTAACCCTGACCATGAGGAAGGAAACACTCAGCAGCTTTACTCTAAAATTCTGGGCATCAACTTACCAACACTGAAGCCACCCGACAAAATGGATCACAACAGTCTTACCTTCCAAAGATTGTTAATCTTAATTTTGCTCATTTCAAAAGTGAAGAAAACACAACAAGTTGGATCTATAGGGTGGAACAATTTTTTGAATTCCATCAAACACTCGAAGAAGAACGTGTGGTACTTACATCCTTCCATTTGGAAGGAGATGCCCAATTATGGTACCAAATGTTAAAACAACATAGGGCGTGGTGACTTGGCAAGAATTTTGCGACGGATTGCATGTTCGTTATGGGCCTACTCAAGTCCAAGACTTCTTTGGAGAACTAACCAAATTATAGCAAGTTGGGTCTGTATGAGATTATCAAACTCAATTTGAGAAGTTATTATCCAAGGTAGGGTACCTTTCCCAAGCTCGCCAGATGAGTTGTTTCATTAGTGGCTTAAAGGAAACTATAAAAGCTAATGTATTAGCTGGGCATCCTGCATCCCTATCAGATGTCATTGGTGAAATACCCCCTACAAAATTTTACACATGAGGTGGCCGGTCTCATACATAAAATGTAAGGGATACCTACAACTGATAGCAACAAGCATAGAATACAAAGATAGAATGAAAAGAAATATAATACTGAAAGGAAAATCAAACCGAAATAGTGAATAATGTTAAATACATGATTCTAGTCTAATCAATACAACTTGGAAGTCCCGTAACTCAAGGACCCCATAACCAAGAAGAACAAGAGTAACTATTAAAGATTAAATAACCAAAATAAATAATGTCCCAAAAGATTTCATATGTTGAACATGAAGAAGAGAATAGGTTCCTACACTGAAAACTGATGAGAGGAGATGCCTGCCACAATCAACCAACCCAAGACTCTATCCTCGTGGTGGAACCGGTCTGGGACCTGAAATATCAACAAAGTGGGTTAAACCTATGAGCAAGTTCTCTTTACTACAACCCAATCAGAGAACCGGTAAACATACCATCTATATAAGGGACAACCAATATATATATATAATTATATACATATCAGTTCCTTATCTATCTCATGTCTCCGAGTAGAAGTCATCCTATATACCGTCCCAACTTAACCCCAATCACACAAGTTTAGAACCTATTTCTAAGTTCAAACCAAAGGCACAAATATAATACCCTATTAAACTAGGCAATTCTGACATGCCTCCTATACTATCCTTAAATACCTTATTAGGTATTGGCAATCCTGACATGCCCCCTAGCAATCCTTATATGCCTTTACAACTAACCTATTAAACCAAAACAAAAGATCTAACCTACTTAGCACATTAATTTAATCTAACAAAAGTTTAATCACCACAATAAAATATCTCATACACCATTGAACTAATATCAAGTATCATGAACAGTTATGATTTCAAAGAATACAATTAAGGAAGGAAAAATAATACAACCACTAATTATATGAGCAAGCACACAACAAATTTTCCAATGTACCTAAATTGTTGAGGGAGTCTAAACCTAGCTCTAATCTAGGTTTTCGGGCTTATTCTGTTCCTAAGAACCCTACTTAATTATTTTAGAATTTTTTAAAATTTTTCTGAAATTTTAAAATATTTCCAAAATAAAAGAAAATAAAAATCTAGTTTTAAGGCACACTTTATATACTACTTAAACCACAAGGGAACCCCATTTTGACTTGATATTTAAAACCCAAGTGCATTCTCTCCCCAAAAGATTACTTAAATTTTTGAAATTTAAAAGTAATTTAAAAAAATATTTTTCCTATTTTTTTCATTTTAAAAATTAATTTAAAAAAATCAAAAAATAAAAATGTTCTGGACTGGGCCCAAAGTGGGCCCAGAGGTGGGCCCCGACGAATGGGGCCCAAAAATAATTTTTTATGCACCGACGGCACTCGCCCCCACACATGGCAGTGCGCGTGGGGGATACGCTGCCTGCTCCCCTTTTTCTCCAGCGCGCTGGGCTTCTTCGGCCACTTTCCGGCGCTTCCCGACCTCCATTCACCCCCATTTTTATATCAAACTTCTCCTCTTGATCTCCTCTACCCATTGATACAAAAAGCCCCATCAAAATTACCCAAATCAAAACCCCCAAATTTCAAGTTTCAGAGTTCTTCAACACAATTTCAAAATTAAACTTAAATTCCTCCATGATCTATTTTCGAATGATCAAGGGTAAGTTACTCAAGCAAGAACAACACAACAAACCACAAATTTGCAACCTTAAATAAGCACAGATACATGCTCCACATATCTATATGTACATCATATATATGTGTGTGTGTGTGTGTATCTATATATATATATATATCTCAACTCAAATATTCAATTGCCAATACAATTGCATAGAAAACATATTCTTTAGAAATTGCCAGATTAATGTAACCAATCTTATACCCAAAAAGAAAAAATAAAGAAAAATAATTAAACAATGCCAAAACCCAATTAAACATTGCAGGACTTAGACTATGCATACAGATTCAAAGAGGAAGAGAAGAGTTCGAACTTGCCTTTTTGACAAAAATGAACTCGTCCCGATGAATCCCTTCTTCTCTCCCTCCTCTCTTGTGTCTACACTCTTTCCGTCTCTGTGCGTGAAAACGAACGATAGAAACCCTAACCTCCTTTTCTTTTCTTTTCTCTTTTTTTTTCTCTTAGAAAATTATTAAAAATCTAAAATAATAATAAAAGAGGAAAATAATAATAATAAACCCTAGCCCATACATAAATACCTAGCCCAGCCATTCTAACTCAACATATACACCTAGCCCAGCCATTCCAACCCAACTATAATTTTTTTAAAATAAAAAAAATAAATAAATAAACTACCCCTAAAATATTTAAAGCACTCCTTAACAATTTAGGCACTCAATAACAGTTCAAGGCACTAAAAAAATAATTTAAACACATATAGCATTTAAAGCACTCAAAGAAAAATTACTTTAACAATAAAGCAATTTAATAATATATATATATATATATATATATATATATATATATTATTAAATTGCTTTATTGTTAAAGTAATTTTTCTTTGAGTGCTTTAAATGCTATATGTGTTTAAATGACCTCAAAATTATGGGGTATTACAATTGGCCTCGCTCGTTTATATGAAGCTCGAAGTTTATCACAACGGCGTAGTATGCCAACAGGGGAGTCAAAAAGAAATTCTTTGACCACCAAAGAGATGACAACTAATAACTCTACTTTTCCAGTCCGATGATTATCACCGACTGAATTACAAGAGCGACGTACGTGCAAAAGGGTTGTGTTATAATTGCAATGAAAAATTTATTCCAGGGCATCGGTGCAAGAAATTGTTCTTAATCAAAGTCTGCAACCGAGGAAGAAGATGGAGATGTTGTAATGGATGAAGAGGAAGTTGTTAATTAAGATGTTAAGGCCATGCTAGAAATCTCCCTTCATATAATTGCCAGCATGAATGCGGCAGAAACAATGCGTGTTAAAGGGGGGACATTGGGCATACATCTACTGTAGTTCTGGTGGATTCAGGTAGCACTCATAATTTTATGAGTGAAGTCCTTGGGTAGAAAATGGGATTACCATCCAAGACTGAAGGACGATTTGAAGTCATGGTGGCTTCAGGCGAAAGGTTAACCAGTCTGGGTATGTGCACTAATGTCTAATTAATTTTACAGGGAGTACCTATATATGTGGATCTCTATTTATTTCCCTTAGAAGGATATGATATCTTGGGTACGCAGTGGTTACGAATACTAGGCCCTATTTTGTGGGACTTTGATAAATTACAAATGAGGTTCAAGGTGGCTTTTCAGGAGGTTGTTATTCAAGATCTATCCATTCCCAAGAATAAATTAATTGGAGACTTGCGATTCAGTCAAGAGATTAGGAGGTGCAAGAAGGGAGTTGTAAGTATCAAAAATATTAACACGAAATACACTTTAAATTTGGTATCAGTTTAATGTAAAAAAGAACAAACACTCAACTTATCTTGTTTATATGTATTTATTTTATTCCGTTCCAAAAAAGGGGTTCGTTTTACAATGGGGTCTCTCTCTTTTTATACTGTTTTCCCGAGCATGAGGTGGCATGATAATGATGAGCTTGTCTTTAGCCATTATCTTCGGTTGTCTTTATCCTTGGTGAGTAGACTGATCTTTTCATCCGAAGCAGGAGGTGGTTTTGGGGATGTTGTGCTGGACCGATATTTGTTTGGGCTTATTTTATTAATTTGGGTTTGTATTTAACAATGTTGGATTTGTGCTTTTTGTCTGGGCCTCTCCTTTTTGGGCTTTACTTATTTTGGCCCACAGATTTACGTTATCTGTCTGGACTTCTCCTTTTTGGGCTTTACTTATTTTGGCCTACACTTTGGCCCTAAATTTCCTTCGCGTTTGGAAGGCAAAAGGGGAGGGAATTTATTTTAGACACAATCTGAGAAGTCGAACAGTCTAGATGGTTAAGTTTTTTAGGAGCTCTTGGGACTCACGATGGGTGGCATTATATAAAGGTAAGGAAGGTGTTGATTTTTCTTTCATTTTGCCAGAACGCTCTGCAAATCAAAATTGGTGCACGTCGTCATTTGTAGAGGTCAGTGTTTGTTTTGATTGACTTTTTATTAATCGTTTAGATTGTGCTGGTACAACAGGAAATGAGGGGAGACGAGAGTTCCAGAAGTAGTGGTGAATCTACTAGTGGTAGCGATAGTGAATCTAGGTCAGTTTCTAGGGATGGGGATGGTACTGGTATAATTTCTGGATCAGTAGAGCAAATTGGGACTATAAGGTCTGAGGATCTTGAACCATCTGATTTGGAGGGTAGGAATGATCGTTTTAGTTTGGTAAAACTTCGTAGGGATAGGAAAATTCCAAGCGATGTGTCTCTTTGCCATTATCCGATCACACACAATTTTTGTTCGAGTGAAGGGGTGAACGAGGGGGAAATACTTCTTTCGGTGGGTCATCTCCCTGCTCTTTGTTTCCCTCTTCATCCATTCTACCACTTGGTGTTGAACATGATCGGTCTTGCACCTTTGCAAGTGAACCAAAACTTTTTTAGGGGAGTGTCCTGTTTGTTAGCGTTAAATTGTACTCGTTCATTAAACTTAGATTTTGATGATTTGATGGTTTGTTACCGGGTAGTGCGGATAAAGGATGAGCGAGACCGGTATCATTTATTTCCTAAGTCTCGTAGGGCGATTTGTATTGACAAACCTTCTTCGGATAAGGGGTGGAAAGGAAGGTTAGTGGTGGTAAGGGGAATTGGAGCGTGCCAAGCTCAGAGAAGTTCCCCATTCCTAAAAAGTTTGGTCATTTAGGTATTACCTCTATTTATAGTTTCTGTGTTTTTAAATAGTGCGATCTGTGCAATATTAACCCTTTGATTGGCTCGTGCAGATCACGATTTTGCTATACTGGCAGTAGAAGAAAGTAGTAAAGCGAAGACTTTGCAATTCAAAGTATGGTCTGATCGCCCGAGCGCTAAAGATCTTGTAGTTCCTGCTGTTTTAAAGCTAATTGCTCAACAGGCAAGTGAGGCAGCAAACATGAGTATTTCGATTACTGTCAGGACGTCTAAGAATAAGAAGGTGGCTGAACAGGATTGCAGTACTTTCGTTCCTGCTGACTCTGATCAAACTGATCTGACTTTGAAGCGAAGGGATTGATGGGAGAGGCAGCGCATGTAAGTGAACATCCAGAGGGACATGCTGAAAAGCGTACTAGCACAGGAGTTGCTTCTCGTTCGGTCGGTCAGGGATTGGGTAGTTCATTGCGCGTACTCATAGCTTCTGGTTTGGGTAGGACTACGCATCGGATCCTTGGGTGCCATATTTGGCTAAGTCAAATGGAGCTGTGTTGACTGTGAATGATTCGAGTTTTCAGGATATTCATACTTGTCGTTCGCTCGCTCAGGGGATGTGGCCTCCCTTGGATTTGAAGGTTATGGATGAAATTAGCCTAACTGAGCTTTTGGACATGGCACCTCTTCGTTCTCTAAAAGTATTGTGTAGTTTTTGATTTTTGATTTACGTGTTTTTTAGTATTATTTTTCTTTAACTTTACCTCTTACTGTTGGTTTTGTATCATATGTAGAGTCATTTTGCTATGATGGCATTGTGTCGTAGGTTAGAAATTACTTCCACCCAATTGGAGGGTGTTAAGGAAGAGAAGAAGAAGATAACTGAGGAGAATGCAAAATTGACCGAACGTTTGGGGACTGCAATGGGGGTAATTACGACCGAACAGGCTAATCTCAAAGAGTCAGATGAGAAACTCAAGAGGTATTCCAATGCCTATGGTAAAGCAAAGAAAGAAAAGGAAGTGACTGAAGCTCGAGTAGCTGAACTCACCGCAGTCAACCAATCCCTTGTTGAAGCCAACCAAAATTGGAAGTGGCTGTGCAAGCCCTCTTTCGAAGGATGTTTCGTGTATGTTAGGTTAGGAATACTATGGCTTATCGGACTGGATATGATGATCGGGTGGCTCAAAGTCCTGTTTACAAAGGTGGTCCCTCTGAGTGTGATCAGGAGTCAGGCGTGGTGGGGGTTGTTATGATGATCCTGAAGTAACCGCTGATGAAGGGGTTATTGGTGATCTATTGAAGCCCATTCTAGCATACTTATCCGCTGAAGCTGCTCAGGATGTTTTAAATGAAGGCACTGAAGGTGTGATGCCGAGCGAAGGAACAGATGGTGGAATTTCTATCGATCGTCCGGTTCCTGAAGATCAAACACATACCGAAGAACAGGGGATGGTTCAACCGCATGCATGAAACATTGGATGGGACCGAAATTATGTGGTCGTTCAGATTTTGTGTACTAAAACTTTGGGAAATATAAATGTTATTATAAGTGTTGAATGTGATGACTCTTTTTGCTCAAATTTAGAATACCATTCTTCTTGTGTTTTGTCTATGATTGTTTTTGTGCTTTTATTGTACGAAATGCCAAGAAATCGTCGATTTCTTTTTCTCTTTTATTTGTTTTGCTTTGAGTGTGTTCGATACTGTTCTCTGTTCTGGATGAATGTGTTCTACGAGTAATAAGTTCAACCTTTCGATTTATGAATTCGATCAATTATCCTGTTGGTGTATCATGCCTTCGGGCAATTTTACTCTTTGATGTTCTATATAGATGAAAGTACATCATCAACATATGTTCATCTTTGATATACATGTTTATAATTTACATATAGTACTGTTTCAATTTAGATGCATTCCATGGGAGTTTAACATTTGCTCCGTCTTCGATTCGTCGTAAACGGTATGCCCCTTTGCCAATTTCTTCTGTTACTTCGTATGGTCCGTCCCAATTTGATGCTAATTTTTTAGCATTTTGCTCTTTAGCATCTATCTCTGTTTTTCGGAGTACAAAGTCTCCTTCTGAAAATGATCGGTGTTTGACCTTCTTGTTGTAACTATTGGTGATTATCTGGTGATACGATGCAAGTTGTATTAAGGCTGTTTCTCTTCGTTCGTCTATCAAATCCAGATTTTTCTCTAATGTTCGGTCATTGTATTCATCTTGATAAGTTTCAATACGAAGTGTGAGTAAATTAACTTCGATCGGTATGATGGCTTCGGTTCCGTATGTAAGGCTGAATAGGGTAGCCCCTGTGGGTCTCCTTGGGGTAGTTCGGTATGCCCATAAAATTTTGGGAAGTTCTTCAAGCCATTTTCCCTTTCGGTCTGTCAATTTTTTCTTGAGGCACTGGAATATGGTACGATTGGTGATTTCAGCTTGCCCTTTGCCTTGAGGGTATGACCCGAAAGATTTCTTTTGATTGATCCCATAACTTTTTAAAAATGCTTGAATATTTGCCCCAGCGAGATTTGTACCATTGTCTGTCGTTATTGAATCAGGAAGTCCAAATCTGCAGATGATATGGGACCATATGAAATTCTTTACTTCCATTTGTGAAATGGTGACGTAAGCCTTGCCTTCTACCCACTTGGTGAAATAATCTATGGCCAGCAACACGTATTTTTTATTTCCTGGTGCTTGTGGTAGGGGGGCCACTACATCCATAGCCCACCGGGCGAAAGGCCAAGGGCTAGTCATTAAATTGAGTTCCTCAGGAGGTTGATGTGGGGTAGGGGCGTATCTTAGACATTTGTCACATTTTAAAACATGTGTTTGTGCATCTTTGGCTAGATATGGCCAGAAATACCCTTGAAGAAGAATCTTGTGAGCTAAAGATCTAGCTCCTGAATGATTTCCACATTCGCCGTTATGAACTTCATTAAGTACTTGTTGGGCCTCAGAAGGGGTAATGCATCGTAGATAGGGTCCGGAATGTGAACGTCGATATAGATGGTGACGGATTATCGCATACTTCGGGGCGGTGAGACGTATTCTTTTAGCTTCTTCCTTGGACGAGGGTAAGACGCCTTCTTCGAGATATATTCGCATAGGATCCATCCAACTTGGTTCTGTCGGGATGTATAACACTTGTACTGGAGGTGATATACTAGGTTTATGGACAACTTCCACAAGAATTGATCGAACGAGATCATCGTTGGCATGAGAAGCCGTGTAAGCTAAACTGTCAACGTTTAAGTTGTCTGATCGAGGGACGTGGATTATGGTGAATGTCGGTATATGGGCTACAATTGACCGAGCCACATCTTGATAAGCACGCATTCGTTCATCTTCGATAGCGTACTCTTCGATCATTTGTTTGACCACTAGTTGGGAGTCACAACTAACTTCGAGGTTGTGTATCTGTAGTTCTTGGGCGAGTTTCAAACCGTGGATAACGGCTTCATATTCAGCTTCATTATTCGACGCAGGGAAATTTAGTCGAAGTGACAGTTGTAATATGGATCCCTCAGGAGCTTGTAGTTCAATTCCAATACCAACCCCTCTTTGATTGGTGGACCCATCTACGTGCATCTTCCACATTGGCTCTTGTGTTTCTTTTATAGGATTCTCGGTATCGTACTCAAGGAGAAAATCTGATACGGCTTGCCCTTTAACGGCTATTCCAGGAGCATAAGTGATGTCAAATGAGCTAAATTCGATGGCCCATCTAGACAAACGGCCCGATATGTCCAGTTTGCTCAGTATGTATCGGATGGGATAGGTAGTCACTACTGTAATGGGGTGTGACTCGAAATAATGTCGCAATTTCCTTTTGGCTTGGACGAGAGCCAAGATAACTTTCTCAGTTGGATTGTAGCGTTGTTCAGGGTCAGTCATTGACCTACTGGAATAGTAGACTGGATATTGTTTGTGGTCTTTTTCCCGTAAAAGTACAGCACTGGTAGATGACGGAGAGACTGCCAAGTAAAGGTACAATTGCTCACCTTCGGATGGCACAGTCAAGATGGGTGGACTGGTCATATATCTCTTGAGGTTGGCTAAAGCAATTCATTGTTCATCCCGCCAAATGGTTTCTCCTTTGGATTGAATCGCGTCAAAAAAGGGTTTACATTTGTCTGATAGCTTGGAGATAAACCTGCTTAACGCGGCGATTCTTCCTGTAAGGACTTGTTGATCTCTAAAGGTTTTAGGTTCAGGATGTTCTACAAGTGTCTTGGTTTGTTCTGGACTGGCAGCTATCCCTGAACAGCTAACAATGTGACCCAGAAACTTGCCTTCGGTTACACTGAATGTACACTTGGTGGGATTTAACTTGATGCGATGCCTTCGGAGCACATCAAAGACTTCTTGCAAATCTTTGCTATGAGCCAACTTCTTTTGACTTTTAACAACTATATCATCAATATAAGCTTCGATGGTGTGTCCCAGTTGCTTGGAAAACACCTTGTTGACCATACGTTGGAATGTTGCTCCAGCATTCTTTAACCCGAAGGGCATTACCCGATAGCAATAGGTGCCTCGTTCGATTATGAAGGATGTTTGCTCCTCATCGTTGGGATTCATTGGAATTTGATTATAGCCAGAGTATGCGTCCAAAAAACTTAATTTCTCATAACCAGTAGTGGCATCTATCATTTGATCAATTTTAGGCAGGGGGTAACTATCCTTTGGACAAGCTTTGTTCAAGTTAGTGAAATCAATGCATACCCTCCATTTTCATTTTTCTTCTGAACAACGACCACATTGGAAATCCAGTCAAGATAGTACACTTCACGAATCAGACCGACGTTAAGTAATTTTTGTACTTCTTCAGCAATGATACGATTGCGTTCAGGCGCAAATCGCCGTTGGCGTTGCTTAACGGGTTGGATAGTTGGATTGACGTTTAAACTGTGACATGCTATGTTGGGATGAATTCTGATCATTCCCGAATGATCTCATGCAAAAACGTCCAGATTGCACTGGAGCAATTGTATAAGTTCTTCTTTCTCTACTCTAGTTGCATGAGTCCCTATCCGGGTCGTTTGGGCCACGTCGGTGGGATCAATCTGCACTACTTGCAGGACCTCAAGGGTGTGAATTTGATCGTCTTCATCACTCTTCTTCTCTTCGGGGCAGGCTGCTAATTGCTATTGAGAAGGCTGTTTGACCTCTGGAAGTACTTCGGTAGTTTCTGTGCCCTTTAATGCTACAGCATAACACATTCGGGCTGCCGCTTGATCGCCCCAGATGTTTTCAGTGCTCTGTCCGTTGACTGACAAACACTTCATCACTTGATGGAGTGTTGAAGGAACCCTTGTCATCCTATGAATCAATCCTCTGCCAAGGATAACATTGTAAGGTGAATTAACTTCGATGATTACAAAGATTTCGTTCAGAGTTCTATATGCTGCTATTATGGGAAGGATGACAGTTCCGAAAGAGGTTACTCGAGTTTCGTCAAACCCAACAAGGGGATTGTGGGTTTGATGGGCTTAATCTACCGTGAAACCCAATTGTTCAAAAGTTGATCAAGTCATCACATTGGCACTCGATCCTGTATCAACAAGGATGCGTCGGACGAGGCAACTCGCTATTGTCAAAGTAAGGACTAATGGATCTTCATGTGGTGACTGTACTTTTAGCATGTCCCATCGATGGAACGTAATGTCAGTCAAAACGCGCTCTTCTAGAAAGGTGCTTGTTGCTGTTGCTTTTACTACATTCGTTCTTCGCCACCCTTTAACCGTGTGAACATCAGATTTCCACTATTGGGCGTGTCCGTGAATTGTGTCTATGACCTTTACTGGTGAAGCTTCATTTGTTTTTTGCGTTGACTGATGTGGAGCTGTGTGGGAGGTCATATCAGATAATACATAATCTGACAATTCTCCTTTGGATATGAGGAGTTCTACCTGGTTGCGCAAATTTTGACAATCATTGGTGGTGTGTCCCACATCTTTATGGAAAGAACAATATTTCATTCTATCTCTGGATTCAATTGGAGCGGTCAAAGGAGGCGGATTCCTAAAGATGCCCCTATTGACAATTTCTTGGAATAGACGACTCAAGGTTACCCTTAGGGGGGTTTCCTTTCGGTCAATCCTGGGTCTTTTTTCAGAGGTTCGGTTGGAGGAATTTGATCGATTTCTGCCCAGTTGGTTAATCAACGGCCTATTCCTGGGGGGGGCTATGGTAATGAGAGAAGATGGTTGAACTTGTCGGGACTCGTCGTCCTCAATAGCGATATACCCCTGAGCTTTGTTGTTCAGCATTCCCATATTCTTAGGAGGTTTTCTTAACAATGCTCGGTAAAACTCGGTGCCACTGTTCATAGCCACCCGAAATACTTCTACCACCGTGGATTGGTCGCATCCGTCGATCAGAGATATTTCGAGATTAAAACGGGAAAGAAAAGTTTTCAAAGGCTCCCCATTGGCCTGTTTGAGGGTGAACAAGGAGGATACTGTCTTCTTTGGTCACCGATTACCCACGTATTGGGTTATGAATTGTTCACAGAGAGCCTGAAAGTTGACAATTGTTCCTGGGGGTCGTTGTTTGAACCATATTAGGGCTGGACCACTAAGGGTAGTTGAAAACATACGACACGTAAGATTATCATCATCTGTATTCAGAGCCATCCGTTGTTGGACGTGATAAATGTGTTCGACGGGATTAGTTCGTCCGTCAAAACTAGTGAACGATGGTATTTTGAACTTCGCAGGAATATCAGATTGCAGGATATGATTTGCAAAAGGTGACTAAAAAACACCTCTCACCGCCTGAGCGGTAAGGTCTGATGGCGTTTCAGTTCTGAGATCACGCCTAAGTATATCGACTTCTTTCTGGATTTGTTCTTGTAGTGTCTTTCATTCGTCCGAACGTACCGGGTTAATATCAAAACTCGGCTCGACCCGCACAGGGTATCTGGTTGGCTCGTCATTCATCATTTCCCTGTCAGAACATTTATGTGTTCGTGCTCGGTGTTCGGTCTCTTCGCACTGGTGGCTGGAATGATTGATAGACTTTGGTGTTAACTGTTGGGCTCCTTGTACTTCATCACGTAGTCGTGCATTTTCTCGTTGTAAGATCTCTACTTGATGCCTCAACGCATCATCATTCCCACGCTCATCTTCACCTACAATTGGTTGGGAATCGTCGGTGTAAATGGCTGCTCGAGTGGACCCTACCATTACGTTCTGAGGAAGGTGGTTCGATAATTACGCGGATCTTTTTGTACGTTTCCCATAGACGGCGCCAAAATGTAAGTGTCAAAAATTTTAACACGAAATACACTTCAGTTTAATGTAAAAAAGAACAAACACTCAACTTATCTTGTTTATACGTATTTATTTTATTCCGTTCTAAAAAAGGGGTCCGTTTTACAATGGGGTCTCTCTCCTTTTATACTGTTTTCCCTAGCATGAGGTGGCATGATAATGATGAGCTTATCTTTAGCCATTATCTTCGGTTGTCTTTATCCTTGGTGAGTAGACTGGTCTTTTCATCCGAAGCAGGAGGTGGTTTTGGGGATGTTGTGCTGGACTGGTATTTGTTTGGGCTTATTTTATTAATTTGGGTTTGTATTTAACAATATTGGATTTGTGCTTTTTGTCTGGGCCTCTCCTTTTTGGGCTTTACTTATTTTGGCCCACAGATTTACGTTATTTGTCTAGGCTTCTCCTTTTTGGGCTTTACTTATTTTGGCCTATAGGAGTATTGCTAAAATTGTTCTCACTTGGGGTAGCAGTTCCTATCGAGAAAATTGAATGCCAACCTTACAAATTGCAACAAATTTTGGACCAGTTTAAGGATGTATTTGATGAATCCAATAGTTTACCCTTCCACGAATCTATGATCACAGAATTCCATTGCAGCATGGAATTGGGTCAGTATGTGTTAGGCCTTATCACTATCCACATTATCAGAAGGCAGAAATAGAGAAGTTAGTGAAAGAGATGCTATCCATAGGTGTGATCAAAACCAGCAACATCCCTTACTCTTCACCAGTCATCTTAGTAAAAAAGCACGATGGTTCATGGTGCATGTGCATTGACTACTACGCTCTTAATAGGATCACGATCAAGGACCGATTTCTAATTCCCGTTATTGATGAGTTACTGGATGAATTACATGGGGCAAAAATCTTCTTGAAGCTTGATTTGCTAAACGGGTATCACTAAATTCGAGTAGTACCAGAGGACACTCCAAAGACTGCTTTCAGAACACATCATGGCCATTACGAATTTTTGGTAATGTCGTTCGGTCTTACCAATGCACCATCCACCTTCCAAGCTTTGATGAATAAGGAATTCCAAGATCATTTGCGAAAATTCGTCTTAGTATTTTTTAATGACATCCTTATATATAGTAAGTCATGGGATGAACATTTTCAATATTTAAAAATTACTTTGGCTGTATTGAGATCCCTTAGATTGTTTGTTAAAAAGGAAAAGTGTCAGTTTGGCTGAAGTAATGTGCACTAGCTTGGCCATATAATCCCCAATACAGGTGTTACTGTTGATCCTGATAAAATTGCAGCAACACAGAGCTGGCCTAAGCCCAAAACACTTAAAACCTTGAGAGGTTTTCTTGGGTTGACCAACTATTACCATAAATTTATCCAAAAATTCGGTAAAATAGCTAGACCCTTTACTGAAATGCTGAAGAAAGACTCTTTTGAATGGACACCAGCTGTTGATGAAGCCTTTCAAAAGTTGAAGGAAGAAATGACAAAAGCTCTAGTGTTGGATCTGCCTGATTTTTTAAACAATTTATTATTGAATGTGATGCTAGTGGATCAAGTGTTAGAACTGTCCTAATGCAGGAGCGTCCAATAGCATTTTACAGCCATGCTTTACAAGGTAAGAACCTGTTGTTATCCGTATATGAGAAGGAGGCTCTAGCCCTCATATTGGCTGTGCAAAGGTGGCGTCCTTATCTGATAGGCCAACAATTTCTGGTACGAACAGACGAACGTAGCTTGAAGTACTTATGGGATCAAAGGATTGCTACAACGGCTCAGCAAAGATGGCTATACAAGCTGATGGGGTTTCATTTTGTCATTGAATATAAAAAGGGTAAGAAAAATATTATGTCGGATTCTCTTTCTAGAAGGGAAGTGCAGAGGGAGAAGAGGAACTAGTTGAAGTTGCATCTATTACTCAACCCATTCCGAATTGGGTGGAGTCAATCAAGAATGAAGTGGAGTCTAATCCCACTCTGTAAGAGATAGTTCAACGAATAAAAAATGATGAGGCAGTAGGTCCATGGGAATTTCAAAATGGAGTTATCTGATTTAAGGAGAGAATTTATCTTAATGAAAATTCTTCCTTAATTAAAGATATCATTAGTCAGTTTCACAATAGCACCCATGAAGGATATCAAAAAACTCTCTAAATGATACGTGCAATTTTTATTAGACAGGAATGAGGAGCAGCAACAGGGGTTTTATTGCGTCCTACGACACATGTCAACGTCACAAGACAGAACATCTCTCTCTCCTGCAGGATTACTTCAGCCCCTGCCAATTCCAAATCAGGTATGGGAAGATATCTCTATGGATTTCATTAATGGACTGCCTTTATCCAAAGGAAAAACTACTATTCTAGTAGTTGTTGATAGGTTGTCAAAATATGCACATTTTATTTCCTTTTCATATCCATACACTGCCATTGGAGTTACACAAGTTTTTTTTTATAATATCTTTAAGCAACATAGAATGCCCAGAACTATTGTATCTGACCGTAATCCAACCTTCACAAGTACACTTTGGTTAGAACTATTCAAGATGAATGACACTAATTTTAACTATAGTTCAAGTTACCATCCTCAGACTTATAGCCAAAGTGAGGTGGTAAATCGAATGCTTGAAGTGTACTTGTGGTGTTTTACCAGTTTCCAACCAAATGAGTGGAATAAGTGGTTAGCTTGGGCTTAATATTGCTATAACACCAGTTGGCATTCAGCTATTAAAACCACTCCTTTTGAAGTTGTCTACAGTCGACCACCACCAACTTTATTATCCTACATTTCGGGTTTAGCTAAGATTGAAGCAGTAGAGAGGCAACTAGTGGATCAAGATCAAGTCATCAAAGACCTACGGAGTACTCTCAAGGAAGCACAGTCACGCATGAAGAAAATTTATGATCACTTCCATAGAGAAAGGGAGTTTTTAGAAGAAGATTGGGTTTATTTGAAACTCCAACCTTATCGACAGGCATCTATATCATTGAGGAAAAATCTCAAGCTATCTCTTAAATATTATGGGCCATTAAAGGTTCTTAAAAAAATAGGAGTTGTGGCTTATAAGCTGGAGTTATAAAAAAAATTACAAATTCATCTAGTTTTCCATGTGTTTTTGTTGAAGAAAACGATTGGTGAGAAAATTTAAGTTCAAACTGAGTTGCCCATGACAAGGGATGAAGATGAAACTCTCTACCCTAAACCACAAGCAGTTCTTGATCGTTGTGTTGGTAGGAGGAGGGAAGAAGTTCTCATCCACTGGCAAGGACTATTCCCTGCAGAGGTAACATGGGAAAACTTGTTGGCAATAAAAAATCAATTTCTAGATCATGGCCTCGAGGGCAAGGCCGCTTTTTAAGAGGGAGGCATTGTTACGTATTTTTTCAATAAAATCTTCTAGCACTGTTAGTTGGTTGAGACTTAATAAATAGGGAAGAATTAGTCTTTGCAAGTTAACTTATTTTCCTATTTTTGGTAGAGTCCTATTTTTTCTTCTTAATTAGTTGGTAGAGTCCTACTCTTACTGATTTTCTGTTGTAAGGTTCTTTTATTTAAAGTCAGGAAAAATCATGAATAAAGATATCTTGTCCAGTAATCAACGTTGAGTTGTATCAGAGGTCTCAGTTCATCAGTTAACCGTTAATTCTTTCCTGAGATTACATCATAGGGTCTACCAAACAAAAGAGAAATTCTCCTCAGTACATACCATTTGGATGCATTCTACATTTATTGACACGACTTGTAAAACATTTGTGTGGAATTTGATAAATCCTTGAAATGGTTGAATTTGATGTGCTTGAAATCTTATGTGTTGGATGTTGATTTTCGAGATTGGCAGTGAAATAGGAAGGGCCCAAATTCCTAGGGTTGTAAGCCCGTAAAGCGAGAGCAGGGGTACTTGACCTCATAGGCACGTACTCAGGTATCACGTCCAAGCCTTGTGTGATTTTGAGTTCGTGACTTTGGTGTATAAGTCTTGGTTGGGAATGTGGTTTTGGAATTTAAATTCATTGATGTGGAATTGTGCCATGTTGTGGTTACTTGTGAATGAAGTTATGATGAAGTATGCTTAATATAGTTTTGATATTTAAACCTTGTACGTCAAGAAGCATGCCATGTAGTTGAATACACTTTCTATGTATCATGAGCATGTTTGCATACTTGCACAAATAAATGAATCATTATTCAAGTTGGTTTGCACACTACCCATTGGGCAAGTTGTCACTTCTCCTCCCCCCCCCCCCCCGATAATATTTTTTCCGATAAAGAGCATGATATCGAGGATGCTTAGGACTGATGACTCGGAACATTTTTTTAGATTTTTTTGATATCTTGAATTGTAATCCATGTTTGGCTAATTAGGGAGGATATTAGATATGGTTGTGGAATAAATTTGGTAGAATTTTGGATGACATGTTTTGTAATCATAATTGTTCCTTTTTAATCTCCTCTCTTTAATTCTTAAGAATGTGTAATTCGATATTTTGAATACTATTTTGAGATGAATGTATTTTGGATACAAGTTAGACATTATTTATTATCACGTTGGTTTATTTCATGTGTATGGGTGTTCCATGATGTTCTTATTGGTTTAAGTGCTTTGGGAATGAATGCATAAGTATGGGAATTAAGTTGAAAGTTTGACTAAGTATGAAATCAGGATGTGCCCACTACATTTTTGTGCTCAAGCACATTCTTGTGCACTTAAGTGCATTGCAAGAAAGGGATCAAGCACAAACCTTTTATTCTTAATCGTATTGAAACCTAGAAATATAACTATAGAGACCAAGTCAAATTTTGACTGGTTTTCTTTTTATTCATCATTTTTGTCATAAATACATTTTAGATGATGTTTAGCATGTTTTAAATGTAAAAAACATGTTTGGGAACTTGTTTATAGGTTCTAGGAAGTCTTGGGAGCGTTTAGGTAAATTTTCGAATTTTGGATCGGCGGGGCTTGGAATACGGGTCAGGTGGACCTGAAAATCTGAATTTTTTTTAAAAAATATTTATTTTTTGTTTTAAAACAAATGAAATGTTTAAAGACTTAATGAAGTGATCTTGGAGCCGTAGCCACTTTTAAAATTGAAAACGGAGGTCGGGAGGGTATGTTAAGTGGCCCAGGGGTATTTCGATCATTTCACACCCTAGATATTACATCTATCAAGTGGCTAGGAGATTCATTTCATTTATCACAGATCAAGGACCGGCTGTATCTCTCTCTTTTCTCCCACTTCATCTCTCTTCCTTTTCCCTTCATTTCGGAGGTTGTTGGCTTGGATTCGAAACTTGTGAGTGAAGAACAATTTGTAGTAAGTGACAAAGGTTTTGTTTTGAGCCGAATAAACTTGGATTTTGGCAAGGTGAAACTTGGAGGAGTTTTTGAGATTTGCTAGAAAAGTCTTAAAATTCGAGGTGGGGGTGTTTCTTCCCTCTTCTTCATTGATTCTAGGATTTTGGTGAGTTTGGGAATGTATTGGTTGGGTTTTGGCATGTATGGGAGAGTGTTAAGGTTGTGTGTATTATGCTATTCTCTTCCTTATGGTTTACACATGCTATGTTGTTCATATTATACTATATAATGAATGTGCAATTATTCATTTTGAATGCATAATAATGTGAGCATGTGTGTTGTATTATGAAATGTATGCACATATGAAATATATGTCTAATTTTAAAGCATATATGTGACTATATGGGAATTGGGCAGATAAAATGCATAATAGAATTAAGTATAGCAAGAATGTGCATTGAAAAGCATGAGAAATATATGATATATGATTTATATGTGTCTCATGAGCATATATATGTGCATATTGGAGTGTTGTCCAAGAATATCATACATGAAAGTCAGAGATGTCCAACCATGTGTTTGAAGTGGTATGTATATCCACATTGGGATGATCATTGAAGATGCCCAATCATACCCCAAGTTTTGTAATCATCAGAGTTGCCTAATCATAAGTACAAAGCTTATATAATGCCATAAATGTATGATTGTCAGAGTTGTCCCATCATACGAGTGTCATTGGAGTTGACCAGCACTTTGGTGTCTTCGGAGTTTCCTAACATAACATGATCGTCAGAGTTGACCAATCATGTCTATGTATCGAATTATGAACGAATAAGATGTAAATATCTTGATGCTTATGTGTTTTAACTGTTAACCATGTTGTATGGATTTAATGCAAACTTGTTGAATTGCATTTATGTTGGTTGATATGAGAACTTGATATATGACATGTAGTGTAGCGACATCATGGTTACATATCATGTAGGTTGGTGTCGGGTCAATGCCTAGGTGGGTTGGGACATTCTTACTGAGCTCCTTGATTTGCTCACCTCTTTCTCCCAAACCTTTTTACAGATAAGGTACCAATGGCGGACGAAAATTGAACATCCAAATGGAGTTATTAATGACTTTTGGCTTTATTTTTGGACACTATATCTAATGTTATCCACACTGACTTGTGGCATGATTTTGCAATCACGATTTAGATACATATATTTTGAGTTTTCTTATGTAACTTATATAGACGAACATATGGATTTTGGAAGAATGTATAAATGAAACTTATGTTTATGATTCAAGGATCAATTGTATGGGATTTACGATTTGTAGTACTTCAATTATGTTGTAATGTTGTGTGGATGCATCTAAGGATTAGAATGTGTTTTGATAGATGAGTTGGGCATGATTTTGCTTAAGTGTGAAGTATCAGGATTTCAGTCGAAGTGCTTTTTGATTAATCGAAGACCCCTCTTTGATTAATCAAACATCTTCGATTAATCGAGCATCAATCGGATAATGTTCGATGGAATTGGATCAAATTCCAGCGCGATTTTGATAGTACTTCGATAGACCAACAATTGATCAAGACTTTCAATTAATTAAAATACCTAATTCGATCAATCAAAGGGTACATTTGATCAATCAAAACTGCAATTCACAGCTAGACTAAGGATATGAATAATGTGTTGGATGTGCATGTGTGATCACGGGTAGGGTCCATTGGGATTAGTTGATGTTAAATTTTACATATATATGTACAAGTATGTGATTAAGCTTCCGTAGTAATTTAAAGGTTAAGATGGTTCTTTAGGGCTAAATGGACGGGTTCACCCTAAAAATCGAGGTGTGACAACTTGGTATCCAAATTGGATATCAAAGTGAGATTATTGATATGAGGTAATGATGTGTGACCGAATCATTCTCGACTTCCGGGAGTCAAAAATTAGGGCGTGACAACTTGGTATCAGAGCATGATATCAAAAGGTAATCATGATTAGGAGTGTGGATGTGTGACTTAATCACCCTCTGTTTTTGGGAGTTGGAAATCAGGGCGTGACAATAACTCTCGGGACTTTGGACCTTGTAAGATATGCTCAAGCGGAATTTCTAATGCGTTTGAGCGAAATGCTCAGACAAGATGCACTTGAGTGCATCCTTTGTGCACTCAAGCCCATCAGTCAAACAAAAAACTTCCAAATTGAGTTACGACTTCGAGGCACCGAAACTCACATGTCCCAGGCCTGAACTTTATAACCTAAAGTTTTAATTGGGTATTCAAGAATGAGAGGTTAACGAGAGTGTTTTATTTAATTATTTCCTAATCATCCCCTTTTCCTTCATTCTTAACTGGGTGCAGAAAATCGGGGCATGATAGATTGAGGTTAAAATTATTTGGGTTAAATATGATACCTAATTACCTATGAAAAAGAAATTTCTTTATAACTCACTATACAAGATGGTGATGGAATAATTTAAAAATTACTGTGATATACTAACAGTACTTTAAATCATTAGTGGGTCTGATATTAATTTATATAACTTGGAAATTTCCATGGTCAATGAAAATTGATTCTTGACATATACTATGATATATTAACAGTTTGGTAGTTCAAATATTTAGAGTTACTCAAGACGTAACCATAGTAATAAAGATGAAAAGTGGCTGCTTCTTTTATTTATCATTGGTGTGTTGTATATAACTTCCTATGACTACTATCTCGAAAGATAGAAAGACAATTCAAGGCGCACTTATAGGTTAGTAGAGAGAACAACATGAAATTACATTTGCTAAATTGGACTCATGTTGTATTGCTGTTAGGCCTAAAAAAGAAAGAGGTTTGGGGATTAGAAGAGTTCAAGACATGGATAGGGAAGCTAAATGTAAACTGTTGTGGGTCTGCATTCAAAACAAAGATAATTTATGGATGGAATGGATGAAATCCATATATATAAAAAATGGCTCTATATGGAATTGTAAACCTAATAACCAACAATATGTTTTCTGGAAAAGTGTGTTAGAAGTTAGGGATATTGTGTGTGCTAATTTAGAGTTCAAGATTGGTGATGGCAACTCTATTAAACTATTTTTGGATCCATGGTGGAGGGGCATGTCTATTATTCAAGCTTTTGGCCACAATGTGGTTAGGCAATCTGACTTACCTAAAAATTGTTGTTTAAATAAATTAAATCAGATTATTTAGAATGGTAGATGGTCTAGAGCTTAGTTTCTAATGCCTAAAGTTAACAATATCTTAAATCTAATTGATGCCACTTATCTTTATCAAGGGTCTGATGTGATAAAATTAAAGAAAAGAGTCCCCAATTTTAGTGCTTTTTGGAACTTTTGTAGATTGCATTTTCAAAAGAAAGACTAGACTAAGCTCATTTGGTCTGGAGGACCTACGACTAGTTGTACTGGGACTTTGATTATTGACGAATGTAGAATAATTGATGTCATTTTTACTCTACACTTTGTACAAAAAATAAAACTTGTAAACATATCACTAAAAATAATGTATAGTAGTAAGCAGAGTCGAACAATTCTCAAGTGAGATTCTGAATGAGCTCGAATTCACGCACTAATTTATGTGATAAAAATGAATATTTAAAAAAAAAAAATTCAAGTTGCTAAACCAATGAAGTACTCAAGCCACAGATCCATACAAATAATTTTCTATTATTCTTATCTAATTTTTCCTCGAATAATCAATACACTTCACCAATTCAATTACAATTTGGAAAAATGAAGGAAAATATAGACTAAAAAAAATGACTTGATTATATATGAGAGAACAATTTTTAGTTAATCTGATGCACATTTGCTAGGTAAATAGAGGTAGGTATTATTTGAATTACCATTATTTGGAAAATACAGAAAATCCTCCCTCTAATTTTTGAAAATAAAAATTCAGAATAAAAGAGTAAAAGAATTATTCTCGGGAGAAAAAAATATACAAAGAACAAAATAAAATTACTTATATTTCAGCCATGGTGGCTTCATCACTCCCTTGAAAAATGATGCTTACGCTTTCATATTAACATAAAAGAAACATCTAAAAATAAAAGTATTTTTCATTAAATAAGAAAATGAATACAAGAAAGAAAATGAATACACTATGTCTTTTCTGTAATTCTAACTCATTTACTAACCCCTAAGACCCCCCCCCCCTTTTATATAGTTAGAAGGGAATGGTTTAGGTGAGAAGAAAAATTAAAATACAAAATTTAAAATGAAAAATTTGAATTTGAATCTCTAAGATTTGATCTTCATATCTTCAATTTGAATTCTGGACCGCTAACGTGGCGGTGTAAAACATATTTTACAAATTTTTCAATTTGAGACCTCTTGTGGAGTAGCTTTTATAGAATACCATCTCTCCTATCATGCCTCTTGTGTTCATCTTTGGATATTAACATATATAACATTCATTTTTATAGCCATAACTTCTTCTTTATTTATCATTTTTTATTCTTTTCTTCTTGTTCCGGAATCAATCCCTATAAAATATAAAAACACACATATAAAAATATTTAAATAATATAAAAGAGTTATTAAAGATTTATTTTAGAATATAAAATAACAATTTTTGTGCACCCTCTGTTATTTGGATTGAGGGGTTTGGAAGGATAAGGAGACAAAAGAAATGAGAGGATATGCCATGTTGTGTTTGGATAGACTTCATTAAAAGAAAAGAAAGGATAAGGAGGGATAAGCAGGGATAGTTATCACTCCTTCATATCCCATCCTCCCAAAAATGAGAAAATTGGGAGGGAAATGATACTATTTAAGTAGTACTTTCATAATTCTGAAACTGTCCTCAACAATTAGAAAAAGAAAATTATTATTCCACTCATGTCCCATGAATATAAAAGGATATAATAGTAATTTAGTCGTTATCATTTCT
The DNA here is from genome assembly GCA_026545225.1 of Cornus controversa. Taxonomy (NCBI): domain Eukaryota; kingdom Viridiplantae; phylum Streptophyta; class Magnoliopsida; order Cornales; family Cornaceae; genus Cornus; species Cornus controversa. The sequence continues at coordinate 1,439,918 of CM048853.1, read as the reverse complement.
CTCCCCTATCTTATCCAAACAAGAATGTTATCATATCCTTTCTTTTCTCTCCTATTTATCCAGACATAAATAGAGTTTGTTATTATCCTCTTCTCTCCTTTCTTTTCTCTCATAACTAATGTTATTCTCTCATTTCTTTTCTTTCATGTCTATCCAAACGGAGCCTTAATCTTCAAAGAAGAGGCATTGATGTATCCCTTGTTTGTCATAACTGTTTGCAAGGGTGTGACTTAGTAGATCGTTTGTCCTTTTCTTGCTAGTTTGCTCGAAAAATGTGGTCTTGGATTGCTGATCTCTTTCATTGGAAATAAAGTTCGATTGGTTCTTTTTGATCAATTAGTCATCTTATTCATCTCTAAAGACAAGCATCATAAATTCTCCAAGATAGCGTTTACTAACTGTATTTGGAGAATTTGTTGGCATATAAACCAAGTGTTTCATGATGGAGTTGGCTAGGATGCCATCCAACTTGCTAAAATGCTATATTTGAAGCCCTGGATGCGTTGAAGTTAATGTGGGTGTATTCAATTAGGATTTTAAAAGACTTTCAAAATTTGAGTATATTCAATCCAAACTTTTAAAGAGTCCATACAAATCTAGCGGTATTCAATTAGGATTTTAAAAAAGTTATAGGTTTGAAGGATTTCATTAAGTGGTGGATTTGAGGATGGAAGTTATAAATACCGAAACCCATAACAAATCCAACCTTTCCCCCACAGATTTTGGTGGACTTTTTTTTCTGCAGAATATGAAGAACCTTTCTCCATCTCAAGGTACACTCATTTTTTCTCTTTTTTTTTCTTATATTCTCTCTTTTTCTATTCAATTATAATTTTAAAAATGTCATATTACAAACAAAACCAAACGAATTGCACAAACAAAACAATCAATATATTAAAGATCATCAATGCCAAAACTCAGTTTGGTGCATAGTCCAATTTGTACCGCAACACCGAAACCAAGAACCAAATTTGAGAGGGTGTATTGTATATTTGATCTATAAACAAAGATATCAATTCTTAAAATAATATATACACACACACACAAAATATGGTTTGTGAGGGTGGCATTACCTTGTCGTTGAAAATAATGGTCCACTAAGGGCATGTACTTTCTATACCCACAATCCACATTGTCTTTAATATGAAAACAGTTTATTCAAAAGTTGTACGGATTTACAATTTATTATATATCAATGCATATATACTTGTACGGATTTATTCTTATATAGATACCCGTTTAACATGCTACAATGTTTATATACACTTGAATGTATTTATACTCATATGTATACTCATTTAACAAGCTATGCATATAATAAAACAAATGTCTATATACCTTTTAAATATACAAAATAAAAAGAAAAATGATTTTTTATAAAGAATTTCAAATGAAAAATATTTTATGGGGGCATCAAAAGTAGATATTTAGAATTTGTTTGGTTTAATTTTTTAAAAACAGTTTTATGTTTCAGATAAATGAAAACCAGAAAGTTGTACAAAAAAATTTGTTTTGTTGTAAGTTTTATGAAAATTGTTTTATGAAAATTCAGTTACAAAAAAATTATTTTTAAAGAGCTATCTTTTATAATTTTTTGAAATACTTTTTTCAAATACAAGAGCAACAACGAAATAAAGCTAATGAATGGAGAGTTAGTATAGATTTGAATATGTGGAGAAATGTCGAGCATAATGAGAACTAAGGATATTGAGTAATGAATGTTAAATATTTTCCTTTAAATTTTGCTTTCAAACTTGTTATAAACTTGTCACTATACTTTTGTGAATACTAGTTTTGAGTTTGTTATAATTTTACTTTTCGTGAAAATTATGGTGCGTGCCGCAATAGCATAATCTTTTTTTTCTTTTTTTATAAAAAAATAAAACATGTCTATATATCCTATCTATCTAATACAATGAGGCAAAAATTAAAAAATGAAAATATTCCATTTACGATGAGCATAATTTTTTTTTGTCATTAGCTTAACATATAATACGAATAAAATAACAAAAGAAGGAATATGGTTAAGTACAATCCAAATCATACGTTTAACTTTCATTTTAACATATATTGGTTTATTTGTACGCAAAAATATAATTCAAGGAGAAATCATTACAAGTCTATAAAAATTCATCAAAGTCTCTAATAGAAGTCTATATAAATCCATGAAAATCTATAATAAAAGTCTACAGAAATCCATGAAAGTCTGTTGTAAAAGTTTATAGAAATCCATGAATTTTACTTAAATTTATAAAAATTCATGAAAGTCTGTCACTTAAAAAATGTCTTTTAAAATCATTTAAAATCCTAACTAAAAACACCCTCCTAAATTTATAAGATATGTTATGCTAGCCTAATAAATTTGGATTCAGGAAAGAAAAAAAAAAGTATCCCAATGTTTTTAAATAATTAAAATTGATCATTTTAATTCACATTTCATGTTAAATTACTTTTTAATTGGGATTTTACAGTGAGGCAAAAAAAGTAGAACATGGACAATTTCATTAATAAAATTACTCCCTCTGTTCCTATGTCAATATTTGGTATTAGGACTTTTTAAGGAGACATGCAATTAATGCATTGTCCCCTTATAAAATTATCAAAATGTCCTTTCATATTTTATGATGTATATTAATAAGTTGAGAGATTTTAAAAAACTTAAAAGGGTAATTATTAAAAGATTGGAGTTATTTTATTTGACTTTTCTAATAGACAAATATTTTGGACAACCCAAATTAAAAAAAAATAGACAACTAATATGAGACGGAGGGAGTAATAATATGGCTCCACATTATTGTCCAATCACATTCCGAGAGTATATTAAACATCAAAGTATTAGAGCCCATATTTATTATTAATTACGACAAAAGGAGCAATTAATAGGAATGATTAATAACTACAGAATTTAATCTAGTTGGGTCATTGATGCAAATAAGAGAGAGAGTAGTGCCTACATGGGATAATGTCTAATTTTATCATTTTCCATTTTCTTAAACAATGTAAAATAAATTGGTGCAAGGTATTTAAGTTTTTGCATAAGATTAATGTCTCAGAAAATCCTTATTTGAATTCTTTGTAAACTTGAGGATGTTTAGGGTATATCAGGGAGTATATACCCTGTATTAATAGTAGAGGAGTGTTTTGTGCCATTTAACCCTTTATTATTTGACCTCACATAACATATAGGCAAACTACAAAAAAAAAAAAAAAAAAAACCCCTCGACTATCTCTTATTGGCAACCCCCATCTCATGTATATTTTTTTGGCAAAAAAAATCCTCTCAACTAATAAAAACCTCATGAGGGGGTAATTGTGACAAAAATACCCCTCCAAATGTAGAAAATGAAAGAAAATGCAGAAAAGAGAAAAACAAGTGAGTCAATCTCTTTACAATAAAAAATATCAATAAATATTATGTAGTCTTTGAATGATCATGTTATTGAATTTCAATAATTCCATTAATTCATACATTTTGATAAACATTTTCATGTTAATTTTAAATCTTCAAAACTTTCAACTTTATCCTTTATAATTTGTAATTGTATAAAATTTTCAATTATTCAATATTTTTTTTGTAAATAAAAAATAATATTATAATATTATAGGATAAATAAAATTTCTTTAGAGAAAATTGAAAATGAACATTAACATTCAACAAATTGTAAAAATTTACAATTATAAATTATAAAGGATAAAGTGGAAAGTTTTGGAGATTTAAAATTAACATGAAAATATTTATCAAATATATATAAATTAATGGTATTATTGAAACTTGATAACATGGTCATTCAAAGAATAATGTAATATTTATTTATATAAATACATATTTTATTGCAAAGATATTGACCCACTTTTATTTTATCTTTTTTGCATTTTCTTCCATTATTCACATGTGGAGGGGCATTTTCGTCACAAATACCCCTCATGAGATTTCCATTAGTTGAGGTAAGTATTTGACAAAATAATACAAAAGGTTTTTTTTTTATTTTTTTTGTGATAGTCTAGGGGAGATTTCGTGTATAACCCTAACACACACACACACAAATATATATATATCCTTTCAAAAATCAACATAAAATTTTTATAAATTTTTAAAATTATTTTTTCCAAATGTAAATGTACTCGTTAATGAAAAAGAAGAGTCAAGTTTTTTTTTTTTTTTGGATATTTGTATTCCTCACTTTTAATGTCGTAATGAGTTCAAAAGACTTAAAATATTAATTCGTTAGATGTTTTCTTTTTTAAGTACGTACGGAATAAATTATATTTCACCTCAAATTGATATCGCAAAAATAGAGATTTGTATGGGAGAAGCTTGTTGGCGAACTTAATTGTGGTCATGGGACAATCAAGAGACTTTGGATATATTTTATGACCAATATCATGTCTAATTTTATGAATTTCTCTTCTTTACATAAGAAGGTTATAGACATAACTCATAAGACTATTTGATTTGCAATTGTGACCCAGAAAAAAATATATATATCTATATATATATATATATACATACATATATATATACAACTCTCTTCAACAAAACTGTCCCAGACTCCCAGTTTATAAAATTTTAAGTTGCAAAAAATAAAAATTTAAGTTCAAATAAATATTATAATATATGCTCATTTACTACATGGACTGAGTGACATGTGACGATGTACCATAAATATCCTCAGTGGACAATTCGACTTTTTCTTGATCTATCAACAGTGTCAAATCACTATACTACTGTATATACTAAAAGTACTATTCCAATAACTAAGTGGGGTCCACGCGGCGTTTTGGCACCGCAAGATAGACCTTATCACAAAGGTGGGCCCACTCTCAAGGAAGCTCCACTCCAGTCCAGGCTAGTCCACCCCCCTAAGCTACGTTGTCTAGAAAATGAGTTAAGAAAAAAGAATTAGTGGGACCCACTAAGTGGGTCCAACTAGCAAATCAGAGACAAAATGTCACGTGAAGACGCGTCACGTTGTCCAAGACAAAACCGCGTCGAACGTCCTCCGTTGTAACATGCATGTAACCGCTTTTCAAATCACTTTCCGTTTTTAGTAACCATAGAAGAACAGAACCCGCGAAATTCCCGCCGTGATTCTTACCCCCAAATTAAAAAAATAATCTCCATAAGATATATGTATGTGTCACATGTGTGTGTGTTTATATATATATATATATATATATATGAGTCAATATTTGCTGCATTGTTTAAATGCTTAGGCTGTCAGGAGGAGTTAATAATTAGGTTTTCTGTAATACCAAGTTTTACCTCTGTTAGTATCCTCTATTAAAGGAGGACCACACTTTCATAACAACCTTTATATGGTATATACGTACATACAAATATATCAGTCTCAGCCTGGTATAGGATTTTCGTGGAAAATATCACTTTCCCTTGATTTTTCCTGGAAATTATGGCCAGCCCATTTTCTTAGGAAACACCATTTTCCAGGAAAATTGAAAGGCAGGGTTGGTCTTGAAGATCAGTACTTAAATGGATGGGCGGATGGTAATGGAGGGAAGAGATAAAATGGAGGATTCAATGGAGGGGCGAACTGAGAGCGATGTGGTCGGGGAGCTGATTGAAGTGATTGAGACCGTTGGATCCTTTGTGGAATATCGGAAGACGCAGAGGAAGGAATGTTTGAATCTTGTGAGGAGGCTGAAGCTGTTGGTGCCTCTTCTGGAAGAGATTAGGGAGCTCAATGGGTCGATTCCATCCAAGTCATTCGGTTTTTTAGCTAATTTGAAGAAAGCAATTGTTTCTGCAAATAAATTGTTGAAGCATTGTAACTATGGGAGCAAGATTTATCTGGTAACCAATAATCCCTCTCTCTCTCTCTCTCTCTCTCTCTCTCTCTATATATATATATATATATACACACACATTAATTGTTCTATCTATAAATAATTAAAAAAAAACCCTTTTCTTTATCAATTAATTGTAGGCATATGAGAGCGAGGTGGTTATCGGTAGATTTCAAGATGTTTATGACAAATTGAACGAGGCATTGAACGAAATTCCTTATGAACAGCTTGGGATCTCAGAAGAAGTGAAAGAGCAAGTAAACTCCTCTCTCTCAACTGTTTTCTGAATTTACTCTTCAATTTTCTTTGTGACTTTCTAAAACAGTCCTTTTCTGGATGAACATGGTTTAGATTTAAGATAGTAAGGAAAGATTAGAGAGCTCGTGGTTTATATAGAGAATGTATGATTAACAATGTTGCTTTTCAGGTGGTGATCAATTTCAAATGATAATTGGCTAGTAGTTTTATGGTGTCAGTTTAATTAACTGCTTATATATATATATATAATTTTAATATTGGTACTGTGATCTCATAATGCTGCCTAGATTCACGAGTCACATTTAAGAATGGAATGGAATGCTATTTCTTTGTTTGGTATGAATTTTAAAGTGAGAATGGTCGTTCATCGAATGAAAATCCATTCGATAGTTAAACCTATGGAATGAGCATTCCATTCTCATTAAGATTTAAAGAAAATTCATATTACCAAAAAACCTTTCACCTCCACCACCACTTCCACCACCACCACCACCACCACCTCCACATTGCCACCTTCTTCATACTCCACCACACCACCAACTCCATATCTCCACCTACCTCCATCACCACCACCACTGCTGCCGCCACATTACACCGCCACCACCACCACCTCCACCACCACCACCACACCACCACCTCCACCGCCACCTTCCTCCACTGCCACCCCCACCACACCACTACCACCACCTCCACATCGCACCATCGCCACATTGCAACCTTCCTCCACCATCTCCACATTGCCACCTTCCTCCACCACCATACCGCCACCCGCAACACACCACTGCACCACCTCCACATCGCCACCTTCCTCCATTGTCACCACCTCCGTATCACCACCTTCCTTCACCACCACACATTTGTTGGTTTAATTTATTTGTCACTAGAAGGGGTATTTTGGATAATTTGATTTAAAATTTATTCCATTGCTACCTTATTTCATATTTGCAACCAAGCAATAGAATGAGAATGACCATTCTATTCCATTCATATTCTCATTCCATTCCGAACTGCATTGTATTCCATTCCCGCATACCAAATGCAGCATTAACGTGTGTCTTAAGAGAAATGAGAATTGTAAGTTATAGTCCTCAAAGATAAAAGGTACTAGAAAATGTTCTATTTTAATGCATAAAGTGAAAAGTTTTACATCAATTGTGTGCTCTAGCTGATGCATGCTTATGTGGGCAAGTTCTATGAAGATTATAAATAGAATCTTTTATATATATATATATATATCAGTACATTGTGTGGTCTCCATTATTCTGCATCAATTCTTGCACTTGGCGCGCAGCCTTGGTCTGCAAAATGAAGATAAGATGGATTTTTTCATAGAAATACATGATTACTAGACTTCGACTTAAACATGCATACAACAAATACTTCAGTGCTTCAAATGTGCATGGTTTATGAGACGGTTTTCTTTTTGTAAGAAATTTATTAAGCTATGTCCGGCGGGGCTGCATGGAATTAGAGCCTTTCCGCTTTAGAGTTGGAATTGGTGGAATTAGAGAAAATTTTGCTCATGCAGCTGAACATAGCTTGAATAATAAGAGTTCCTATAAAAGCACATTTTGTTCTAAATGTTTCTAATAGAGGATATACTAAAGGCTATTCTTCTTTAGACCTTTGACACTCTACTTCTACAGGTTAATGGTATGGTAGATATATCCAATGTTGACACTTTTGTACTATTTGTTTGCTTATATAGTTACATTATTAGCTGTGCACAGGTTGAGCTAATGCACACGCAACTTAAAAGAGCAAAGAGAAGGACAGAAACACAGGACATAGAACTGGCAATGGATATGATGCTTTTGTTCTCTAAAGACGATGACAGCAATTCAGATACTGCCATACTAGAAAGACTTGCGAAAAAGATGGATCTATATACTATTGCAGACTTGAAAATAGAAACCATGGCTGTTAGAAAACTCGTCAAACGCAAAAGTGGTCAGAATGCAGAAAGCATCCAGAAAATTATAGATCTTTTGGGAAAATTCAAACAGATTGCCGGGATGGAGGAAACTAGTGTGCTTGAAGATCCAGTGTCGTCCACAAGTTCAGAGAAGTGCCCACCTTTGCTTATCCCCCATGAATTCCTCTGTCCAATTACTCTGGAGATAATGACAGATCCTGTTATTATTGCAACTGGACAGGTAACTTGAAATTTTTTCTTCTAAAACCTTGTCTATTTGTTGAGAATTTTGTGCCCTCAATTCTGAAACTCTAGATATTGTGATTCCCTTTATGGATTTTGAATTTATTTTTGAGTATTAATTTTGATCCTAATAAAAAATCAAAATAAGGAGTCAACTTGTTCTAATCACTGAACAAAATAAGCACAAATTTTACTTGACATTTTCAAATTCGATTGTGAACTTTTGTTATATATATATGCTAAAGGAGCTCAAATGAATTCTTGTTTTGTAGACTTATGAAAGAGAGAGCATAAAGAAGTGGTTGGATTCGAATCATCAGACCTGCCCAAAGACTGGACAGACTTTAAATCACTTGTCACTAGCCCCAAACTTTGCCCTGCGCAACCTTATTCTGCAATGGTGTGAAAAGAACAATTTTAAGCTGCCGAAGAAGGAAATTGATCTTAGCTGCAGCAGCTCTGCCAAACTCATAGAGGAAATCTCTTCGTTGATCCAAAATCTGTCGTCAATTCAGCTGGACGTGAAGAGAGAGGCGGCTTTGAGGATCCGTATGCTCTCCAAGGAAAACCCTGACAATAGAATTTTGATTGCCAATTGTGGGGGAATCCGTCCTTTAGTTCAGCTGTTGTTTAATCCAGATTCTGAAGTTCTGGAACACACTGTCACAGCTCTATTGAACTTGTCGATTAATGAGAAAAACAAAAAAACTATAGCCTTAGAAGGTGCTATTCCTGCTATTCTTGATGTCTTGCAGAATGGAACAGACAAGGCTAGAGAGAACTCTGCAGCCGCCTTGTTTAGCTTGTCGATGCTCGATGAGAACAAAGTCATGGTAGGGTGCTTAAATGGAATTCCTCCTTTGGTGGTACTCTTAAGGACTGGGACTGTCAGAGGTAAGAAGGATGCTGCAACTGCACTCTTCAACTTATGTCTCAACCAAACCAACAAATCCCGGGCCATTAAGGCAGGTATTGTTCCTCCATTGCTTCATTTACTCGAGGACAAGAACTTGGGCATGATTGATGAAGCTCTTTCGATTCTGTCACTCCTTGCATCGCATCCTGAAGGCCGGAACGAAATTGGAAAGCTGTCTTTCATCAAAACTCTAGTTGAGATTATAAAAAATGGAACCCCCAAGAACAAGGAATTCGCCACTGCTGTCCTTCTCGAGTTGGGGTTAAACAATTCTTCCATGACTTTGGCTGCACTGCAGTATGGCGTGTATGAGCATTTGAGTGAGATTTCAAGATGTGGAACAAATAGAGCACAAAGAAAAGCAAATTCCCTTTTGCAACACATGAGCAAGTGTGAACACATTTAAATAAATAATGGATTCTACTTCGCGAGGTGTCTGCAATAACTTAATATCCAGCAAGAGTATATGAGTTCAATTTATTTTCTTTATTAATATAGGTAATCCAAATTGAGGTAGTTGTGAGTTCTTAGATGCTGATGTTAATATTAATGAAGTTTGTACATTTACTTGTTCCGAATATATCACTTTATGGCATTGTACGGCTGTTTATATAGTGTGTGAGCTCTCGATTTTTGTGCATTTGAGAAGATTGTTGCTAAGTTTTCAGGTTGGTATGCATTTACAGATCGATCTTGACAACCATGGATGGCTTTGCTCGATTGATCAGTACTGATCACTATAATGTCATGTGAAAAACCATTGTCCAATATAAGCAGTTGAAATGGTACACTGGAGTTCATAGTGATTGATTAAGTCTTCATTCTCTAATTGGTTTGAGAGAGAACTTAATCTCTATATTCATTCCTTACATTCTGCTCTAGAATCATGAGAGCACTTGCATAATTTGTAACAATACTTGCTCCATTTTAAGATTACACAATTTAGATATGAATTCTGCATATCTGGTGGCTTTTAGAAGGTTGCATATACTAGTCTTTTTAATCTTAATGTAGCAATCAGTCATATTAATTACAACTTCTGAATTAGGTGAAGTTCAAGTGAAATAGTTATTGATGTTTTGAACAATTGAAGTAGTTAAATAAATGGGAGCCCCTTTTTAATTTGTTTGGCAGATGAGAAAAGGAAAGTGTTTGGCTACAAAATCCATTATTCGTCGTGAATGTGACGTGCCAGAGTTCGTGAAAAACTCAATGGTGAACAAAGAAAATTCTTATTTTTCTGCCAAGAAAATGAGGTGAATGATGAGAGCTACGAATGACTCCTCTCTTGATGTTTAATTTTCCTTGAGCAAAAGGACAAAAAAAAGTTGAAGAATAAAGATAGTGAATCAATTTGAAACCAAATGCTTGCAAGTGAACAAAAACTTCATTAATTCCACAAACAATTACAAGCAAATAACCAAAAGAGTTGGCTGAGAAGCTTAATGTTGTGAAAGAATTTAAAATGCATCATTGTATGTGGGGTCACTCTCCATTAAACAACATTAGTTATAAAAAGAATTGTCACGTATATTTTTGTAATTGGTAATTTTCGATGTCAAAACTAGGGAGTGTCAAAACTAAACATGATCGACTTGTAATCTTTTATTTATATTCTTGTAATTGATCATGTAATTGAAATATGAGAGTGAGCATAGTGTTCTACATCAAATATGAAGATGATGTTCAAAGGCATGAAACTTGAATCTTCGGAAGAATGTATCAATAATTTGAACAAGGATTTGATTGTTTGAAGTTTTCAATCATATGTGGATATCGTTGATCAAGAATGAGACTCATGTAGTCTAGGTAAAGTGGCGAGAACACATATATTTCAAAACGGGAGGTTCCAACATTGAAAATTAGGAATTTCGGGCAAAATAACAGTATTTTAGGGTTGGATTGGTCCAGCTCAAATCTGGGCCGGTCTATTATGTCTCAGGACTTCATTTTGTGCAGGGCAGAACCCTGGATAGGTCCATGCCTCCTGATGTGGATTTTTGGCTCTGTAGACTTCCTGTTTTGACTGCGTTTTGACTCTAAAATTTCCTAAAATGTTGGGACTTGTTTCCAATTAATTTTTGACTTGTTTTTCAATAAAAATTAGAATTTTTAACATCTATAAAAATCTCATATGTATTCTCTCTCATTAAACTTTCAATACACATCAAAATTAATGTTTTTAAAAAGAGAAAGCATTAAGATATTTTTAGGATAGAGAATTCTTCATTAATTGATTGTTTATATTTCTTTGAGAGATCACACACATATATAAACAATGAGTGATTTAGGTTGTGTCTCTCTCTTTGCTTGATCAATCATTTGAATACTGCTTCAAAGATTTCTTATTGATCAAGTCAATAGATCGTTTGGTTTCTTCTACAACTGTTCTTTGGTGAGAAAGGTGAAGAAGATCGCACTACGAAAGGGACAGAATATTTGCTGAGTGTTCGTGTTCTTCCAGTTACCCTTCTGAAAGAATTGTGATGTTAACCGGGAGTCTGGAGCGATTGGACGAGGGAGTCGCAAGAGTAAGCCTGAGGTATTCTAAATTAAGTTCTTGTCATAGTGAAGTGGGTGTGAGTCTGAGACAGAGTCTGTTGTATTTTGCTTCGACGATAGTGATGGTTCCAACCTTGCCATTGAAAGACAATCCCTTTGGTAGGACATCTCCCACTATTCCTCTCTCTTTACTCACTCTCCCTGGCTCATTTGGGTGACTTTAATGTTATCTCTAACTCTAGTGAAAGATATGGAAGCTCCTTAAAATGATCCCCTGCCATTTCAGAATTCAGAGAGTGACTACAAATTTTAGAACTTGAGACTTGAAATTTAGTAGCATTTTATACACATGGAATAACAAAAGTGTTACCCAAGTATTGACCCTAAAAGAGGGGGGGGGTGAATAGGATCTAAGGCAAACGATATACAATTTTCAATTTAAAATAACTTCTATAAGCAAATAACAATTTTAATTGTGCAATAAATAAGAGATAAGAAATTTAAAGATCTTAAACACTATATAGAGAGTTAGAGATAGAGAAATTAAACGTAATTGACACCGTAATTTTTTGAGGTTTGGAATTTCTACTCCTCAGCTTAAGACCCCTTTTGATACTTCCCGAATCCAATATGGCACTCCTTTTAGGTGGAGAGCAAACCTTCTTGCTAAGAGAAACACATTCTCTTAGTTTTCCGTGGGTCACACCAACCCTTGCTAAAGGAACAACTTCTTCTAGACTTCCTTTGGATCAAACCGATCCCTTTTGGATAGAAGAAATGGTTACAAGTTTATCTCTCAAAGATAGATATACAATATGAAGCTTTCAATGAATATCTCTCAATATAGATGTGTACACAAGTTCAAGCTCACAAGACTAAAGTATAAATGAATTCACAAGTTGAAGTTCAACTCTATTGAATGTTTTTGAAAGAGAGTTTAGATGAATATATTGAATGCTCAAAGTGTATGTCTTTGTTCTCTTCAATGAGTCTAAGCATTATATAAACAAGAGTCTACAGAGATGTGGTTGTTAGGTTAGTTGGGAAACATTAAATTCAAAAAATAGCCATTGGATTTTGAATCTGTCAGTGTCAGCCAGCTGATGACATTGGTTCGTTTAGCTAAAACAATGTTTCAGCTTTCCCTGTTTTGCACACCTTACTAGAATTCATTTCCAATTTCTACTAGCCGACTGATGGATCTCATTACGCGGCTGATGACACTACCGACTGAAATAATGTTTTAGCTTTCCCTATTTTGCATACCTCACTGGAATGAATTCCCATTTCAATCAGCCGACTAATGAACTCCACTAGGCGATCAAAACTCTCCAAATGAGTGAGTTTGCCGCTTTTGAAGGGTTTAAGTGTTAAAACACATTTAAGGTTCATGAAGAAATATGATTGATATTCAAAGCCATCGTTTAGGTTGATAAAAGATCGAGTAAGGTTTAAAAAATATTTTTATACATGATCTTAAAAGATTTAAGCTTCAAAAGAATTCAAAAATACTTTGACAATGAGTCCTAAGCACTCAACAAACTATCTACCCCATTCTTTAAATATGGATTGATTATTTGAGCTTTTGAAGATGAGACTTGTTTCTTTACTTTGCATTTTAGAGTTTGATAATCTTGTTGTCTTGAATGCTTCTATTTTGGTGATCTTGTATTATAATACACTTGAAGATGTTTGTGTTGAACATTGAAGATTGAAGTGTTTGAAATTCAACTTTGCTTCCTTGAGTCTTATCTTTGAATTTGATCAACTAGCGCAATAACTCAATATAAATATTAGCACTAAAACACGATTAATGGTTTGTAATCATCAAAATTACTAGATTGCCTTTAGGTCAACACCTTTGGGTCAACAAAAAGCATGGGAGATGCATGCATTGCTAGAAAAATTGAAAGAGCTTTAGTTAACTCCAAATGGAATACTTCATTTCCCATCTCTGAATGCAAATTTCTCCCTCAGGCATTTCAGATCATAGTTTAATTCTGGTTACTATGAAAATAGACTATCCAAAAAGATGCATTCCTTTTAGATTTTTTAATACTTGGTGCTCTCATCTTATGTTCTTTCCTTATGTTAATAGGGCATAGAGCACATATATCAATGGAACCTCCATGTTCCAAGTAGTCCATAAACTTAAACTCTTGAAAAATCATTTTAGATCCAATTATAAGAAGGACTTCACTGATATTGCTTCAAAACTCAAGGCAATTAAATTGGAGCTGAGCTCATGTCAACATGATTTGTATATCACTCCAATGGATTCCAATATCAGGTTAGCTGAAAAGGCTCTCATTCTTGAATACATTAACTTGACAAAGGCCTAAGAAAACATGTTAAGGCAAAAGTCTATAATGATTTGGTTGAAGTTAGGTGACCACAATTCCTTTTATTTTCATTAATCTCTCTCTTCAAAGGAAAAAAGGAAGAGGATTGTTAGTATCACTTCTATTACAAGTCAACTTATAGTGGGTGATGCTGCAATCAAACATGAAATTTAGAGCATTTTAAGTGCTTGCTTGGTGACACTTATCACTTTCCTCAAGACATCTCAGTCCTTTCTCCATTCATCACCAAGTCAGTTCCTTCACATTTACATTAACTCCTTGATGTTATCCCATCTCCCCAAGAAATCTATAACTGCATGTTCTCTCTAAATAATGATAAAGCTCCTAGGGCAGATGAGTATAATGCCCTCTTTTTTCAGCAAACTTTGCCCAATGTTAGTAGATCTGTCACCAAAGCAATCACTGAATTTTTTACTAATGGCAAACTTTTGCAAGAATCCAACTCTTATTACATCTCTTTAATGCCAAAATACAACCACCCTTAATGACTATGGACCCATCTCTTATTGTAACACTGTGTACAAGTGTATATCAAAGCTTCTTACCTCAAAACTATAGCTTACCCTTCTATTCTTAATTGAATCAACTCAGATAACTTTTGTCCAAGGGAGAGAATGTCAAATTCTATCATGATTGCCCAAGAGTTGTTTAACGGTTATCACAAAGTTGTTGGCATTCCAAGATGTGTTATTAAGGTAGACCTTAAAAAGGCCTTTGACTCAGTTAGTTAGGACTTCATCCTTAACTGTTTTTCTTTGTTCCAATTTCCTTCAAAATTCATCATCTCATACAAGCCTGCATTACCTCTCCATCATTCACCATTGCAATTAATGGAGATTTTCATGATTTTTTCAAGGGCAAGAATGGACTTAGATAGGGTGATCCCATCTCCCCATTTATATTTGTGATTGATATGGAAGCTTTTTCATCTATTGTTAAAAATTTTGTATCCAGAGCTCCAACCTTTAAATACCATTGGAAGTGCAAAGACCTTGGTATCACACACATCTCCTTTGCAGATGATCTCTTGCTTCTATATCATGGGGACATCAATTCAATCTCCATACTTAAAACTACTATTGATCATTTTTCTTCCTTGTCAGGCCTCTCTATTAACCTCTCAAAGAGTTTAGTTTTCCTTAATTGAATCAACTCAGATAACTTTTGTCCAAGGGAGAGAATTTCAGATTCTATCATGATTGCCCAAGAGTTTTTTAAAGGTTATCACAAAGCTTTTGGCATTCCAAGATGTGCTATTAAGGTAGACCTCAAAAAAGCCTTTGATTCAATTAGTTGGGACTTCATCCTTAACTGCTTCTCTTTGTTCCACTTTCCTTCAAAATTCATCTCTCTCATACAAGCCTGCATTATATCTCCATCATTCACCATTGTAATAAATGGAGAGTTTTATGGTTTTTTCAAGGGAAAGAATGGACTTAGATAGGGTGATCCCATCTCCCCATTTCTATTTGTGATTGCTATGGAAGCTTTTTCATTTATTGTTAAAAATTTTGTATCCAGAGCTCCAACTTTTAAATACCATTGTAGGTGCAAAGACCTTGGTATCACACACATCTCCTTTGCAGATGATCTCTTACTTCTATGTCAAGGGGACATCACTTCAATCTCCATACTTAAAACTGTTTTTGATCACTTCTCTTCCTTGTCAGGCCTCTTTATTAACCTCTCAAAGAGTTCAATTTTCCTTACTGGACTTGATCAACATACAAAGCTCACTATTTCAAACTTTCTTGGCATAGATTTAGGCTCTCTTCCTATCAAGTACTTAGGTGCCCTTATTGTTTCATCAAACTTAAAAGTTTTAGATTGCAGTATTATCATTGACAGAATCACTCAAAAAATCACTCACTAGTCATCTAGATCCCTGGCATATGTTGGGAGGGTCCAACTCATTAAAGTAGTTATTGTTTCAATATAAGTTTACTGGTCAAGCCTTTTTATACTCCCTAAAAGTGTGATTTCAGAGCTGAACAAGATATTCAGATCCTTCCTATGGTCTGGTCTTGAGATGAAGACATCAAGTGCAAAGGTTGCTTAGAGTTTTTTTTGTAAACCAAGAGTGGAAGGTGGTTTAGACCTGCCCAATTTGGAACTCTCAAACTGTAAGAACCATGACCATTTTTGGTTGATTTTTTTTTCATTTAACTGCATAAATGATTTAAATGATTATAAATGTGTTTTAAATGTAAAATACATGTTTAAGGACCTTTAGGAGCATTTGGCAAAAATTGACTTTTCTAGGTCAAGTGTGCCCGAGGTGCGGGCCCTGTGAGACTAAAAAATTTAAAAGTGTCAGAATGACACCAAATTTAGAGAGTAGCTTAAATAAAATATTTAACGCACTACGAAGTCAATTTCAAGTCCATTGGAGATACCGAAATTGAAAAAAAAGTTTGAGAAAGTTTTGTGAGAGACTAGTGACATTTTTGTAAATAATGGAGCTAGGTCTATAAATAGTAAAGTAGAGAATTCAGCAATTCATTTATCATTCTCATCAGCTGCATAGAGAGAGCAATATATATTTATATATGGCAATATCATCTTCTTCCCTTCTGTATTGATTTTGAGAGGTTTGGGGCGATAATTGGAAGGCGCTGAAGAAGAAGAAGTTGGTCTACACATTGAGGGCTCGAGTTTGATCCATTTGGAATCAAATTCAGAGAAAGTTATTTTTTTTTGTGAGAAATTAGGAAATCATTTGGAAGCTCTTCCAAATTGAGGTAGGGATGCCTAACCCATGAAATCCGGTGTTGTTGTTAGTATATTGGTTGTTTATGGCAACCAATTGATTATGTGAGTATAATTACATGTCTTTTAAGGTTAAAGCATGATAGATTATACTACTTAATGATTTATTAATGTTTAATGATGTAATTACATGTTTATAATTGCCTTAGATGATTACATAAGTATGTTGAGGTTGAATTGTGAAACAATTATGTATATTCATGTATAATTGTGAAAATGACACTTACGTGTTTGATATATTGCCTTAGAAGCGTGTTTAAGTGTAAAGTATGTTTAATTGTCATTATGAGTGATATGAAATGTGCAATATGTGAGGCATGCTAAATGTGGAAGTATGCGATGTTTATTTGAAAAATATGCAAGCATGACAATTAGTACTACATTACTTGAATTATATGTACATGCTAGCATGAACATGTGGGATGCATCATCATTGGCTTGGTGAGGGCGGTGAGCTCAATTTGGTAGTGAACCTTCTTGATGAGTGGCATGGTATTTCGATAAAGCCATGTGGGACAATCCGGGGGCGGAACCATGTGGTGATCCTTAATTGGAGCTCCAGAATAGAATGGAATAGGATACTCCCTAGAATAAGAGTCATATGATGAGGTAAACTGGTAAAGGAGCCTTAGTTAGGTGGGATTGGGCGGCCCGTAAAACTGGAACCCAATGGATTGTGGAGAGTATTAGGGAGTTATGCATATCACGCTGCATTCAATATATTGCTTGTGATATGATTGTGATGTACGAATATTTGTTTAACATGATTAAATGCAAATGAATGCTTATGTGGTATTAACGGAACTTGCGAAATTGTATTTTAGACATTCCTACTGAATGTGTTGTAGCTCATTCCATGAGTATTAACTCTTTTTAGGAAATAGAAAAGAAGTAATGGAGTCTCCCCAATTATGAATTGGCATGGAGCGGAGTTGATTCATTTAAAGACTTTGTTATTGTTTTATTTGAATGGATGTCCAGATTGTGGAATATATGCATGTGATGAACATGTAAAGACCATTTATGTTTTGAGAATATGTATTGTTTATGTCTTATGATTTCATACATTATAAGCATGGTATTGAGCATAGTAGAATGTTAGACAATTTAAATGATGATTCTTCATTTATGTTTATTTCTATATGTATAAACTTGTGAGAATGATTGTATTGATGTATTGGTAAAATGAAGAGTATGTATGCTAAGAATGGGGACCAAAATGTATGATTGGACACTTAGCATTTTTTGCAGGAAAACTATCTAGAGGATTTCGATTACGCGAAACCTCTATTTCGATCAATTGAAATGCCTTCGATTATGTGAACCATATTGCAAAATTTTTGATGGAAGATGAGTTAAATTCTAGAAGGGTTTTGCAACTACTTCGATATAAGCTCGATCATGTGTAAATTTCGATCATACGAAACCATTATTTCGATTAATCAAAATGCACTTTGTACAATCAAAAAGTGCATTTCGATCATGCGAAATGTGTACGCACTGTGTGTTTTAAAGAGGCTTAAGTATACATATTTTCAATGAAGGGTATACGTAATGGACTTGAGTTGCTTGCATATATATGTATGCATGATAATAATGGTATAAAGAAAGCTTCCGCTAATTATGAAATGATAACTTAGGTTGTTAATCAGTGTGACACATCCGATGAGGGATCGATGTATTGATAAATGTAAAGACTTTCATTGTATGTAATGATCTTGGCGGTCCAGGTAGGAACCGAGGGTGATGTTGGTAGTATTTGTCATGATTGTTCGGGTAGTGGGGTGACGATTGGGCAATCATGACACCCCACTACCCGGGATTCAGTCTCGGACAAGGGGAGTCCCGATGGTTCAAATTTCAGGGTGTGACAGCTTGGTATCAGAGCACTAGGTCGAATACATAGGGCGACAGGTAATGGTCAGATCACGTGTGGGTTTGAGATGGTTGATAGCTTGTTGTTAGAACATAGGTCGAATATCATACCGAATTTGAACCTTTGAGTTTGAAAACCTAAAAATGTGTGTATACATGACATAGTTGAATATGACAACTTACGAGCACTTAGCATATGCTTATGTTATAACACGTGTTATATGTAATGTGTCAAAATGAAGACGTGCTTATGTGTTAACATGTGTTATATGTTAAGTGTTGATTAGAGAACATGTTTATGTGATTAAATGTGTGTTGAAAAGCATGTCTATATGTTACGTGCGAAAGTGATAACATGTTGTTATATTGCGTAGTAGTTTGATCTTGTTAAATACATAACATGAGATAACTTATTGTGTTGACTTATATCTTGAATAGATAAAGATATACTACCTAAACGTCGAGGAAGGGCAGTTGGGGGTGAGGTACCCAAGGGAGACCATTTGGTCGTCGATATGACCGTGACTCTTAGAGACTTCGTGAGAACATATGCTAATGAGGTATAACAACTGGTAGTGCAACCAAAAGATAGTGAAAGTGAGAAGAGATTAAGTACATCACTCGATTTAAGATGATGTCTACTCCCGATGATAGGATGAAAGTAATTATCACTACATACTTGTTTTTTGGGTGGAGCTGAACTTTGGTGGAAGTCGGTGAGCGACCGACACGATGTTGAGACAATGCCATCGGAAGAGTTTAAGACTTTATTCCTTTAGCATTATTTTCCTAGGCCAAAGAGGAGGGCATTGAGGAACTTATTCATGATGGTATGACCATTACTGAATATGAGAACAAGTTTATTTCCCTTTCACGCTTCGCACCTGAAGTAGTGAGAGATGAATAAGAGAAGACGTGGAGGTTCTTTAACGACCTTCATCATTCAGTTAGACCATTTGTGTTAATTTTAGGATTGAAACTATATACCGAGTTGGTAGAAAAGGCCTTGATGGCTAAAGCTGAAATGAAAGATAGACAAGAGAAAAGAGAGGCATTAAGGCAAAGCAAGGCTTTAACAGTGGCTTTAGAGGGGCATGCAAGGAAGAAGTTCAAGGGTGGTTCTTATCATACAGTAAGTTCGGTAGGACAACCTATGACACGTTCTACACCTACTATTCCCTTGACTTTGACATCTACTAGGCCAGAGGTAGTGTGCTACAAGTGTAAGCAACCGGGACACTTACAAGTTATATTGTCCTTCGAGAGCATCGATGAGAGCACCTATGAGTCGGCCTACAAGTCAGCCTAACACTATGACTTGCTTTGGTTATGGGTTACCGGGACACATGAGGAGAGAGTGTCCACAGCAGGGTGGAGATGCTCAGGGTGGTCAGGGCATGCAACAGAGATCGACTCAGACTGTGACTGTACAGTCAGGTTATAGAGCATTGCCTCCACCGCAGCCAGCTATGTCTGCACAGAGTGCAAGACTAATGAGGCGATCTATCCCTAGTGCATCCACACAGTCGGGCTATAAGCATGGTATTGAGTATAGTAGAATGCTAGATGATTTAAATGATAATTATTCATTTATGTTTATTTCTATATGTATAACTTGTGAGAATGGTTGTATTGATGTATTGGTAAAATGAAGAGTATGTATGCTAAGAATGGGGACCAAAGTTTACGATTGGACACTTAACATTTTCTGTAGGAAAAATGTCTGGAGGATTTTGATTGCACGAAACCTCTATTTCAATCAATCGAAATGCCTTCGATCATGTGAACCATGTTGTAAAATGTTCGATAGAAGATAAATTAAATTTCAGTAGGGTTTCGCAAGTACTTCGATACAAACTCGATCATATGTAAATTTTGATCATGCGAAACTATTATTTCGATTAATCGAAATGCACTTCACACAATTGAAAAGTGCATTTTGATTATGCGAAATGTGTACTCACTGTGTGTTTTAAAGGGGCTTAAGTATGCATGTTTTCAATAAAGGGTATACATAATGGACTTGAGTTGCTTGCATATACATGTATGCATGATCATAATGGTATAGAGAAAGCTTTCGCTAATTATGAAATGATAACTTAGGTTGTTAATCATTGTGACACATCCGGTGAGGGATCGATGTATTGATAAATGTAAAGACTTCCGCTGAATGTAATGATCTTGGTGGTCCGGGTAGGAACCGAGGGTGATGTTGTTAGTATTTGTCATGATTGTTTAGGTCGTGGGGTGACGATCAGGCGATCATAACACCTCACTATATGGGATTCGAGCTCGAGCTCGGGCCAGGGGAGTCTCGGCGGTCTGGATTTTAGGGTGTGACACCAACAGAGCTTCAATAATTAGGTACATTTGAGAACTTCTTATAGCTAATAATGAAGGAATTTGAGTTAAATGGTGTTAGAACTCACTTGATCAAAGGGAAGAGCCTTTGGAGCCTGAAGATATCACGTGAATGTTCCTGCAATTGGAGGAGGATTCTCCAATTAAGACACCCAGCTCGTCTTATCATCAAGCACATAATATGTAATGGTTCAACAATACTTTTTTTGGATTGATCATTGGGAAAGTTGTGGACCATTATCACTAATTAGTTCTTCACAAGCCATCTAGTCTTTTGGGCTTCTTGAAGACACCCCAGTCAATGAATTCATTAATGGGAATTCTTGGTCATTTCCTCATTCCTTGACTATTTTGGTTCTAGAATTATCCACCTTACCTTCTGTAGCCCAACACAACAATGACAAGCTCATATGGTTTGTGTCACCAACAGGGGTATACTCACTAAAGCACACCATCACCCACCTCTCTACCCTTGACCCACCAGTCCCATAGTTCAACTTAGTTTGGGAATATCCTTCCATACCAAGAATTAAGTTCATTCTTTGGTTGGCGGTGCAATGCAAGATCCCAACCCTCGACAGGCAAAGCATGGCCTACCACCAAATTAGTAATAGATACCCTATTTGCCTTGATCATCAAGAAACATACACCCCTTTTTCTTCAACTAACATTTCTCCTCAATAATGTGGAAATTTATCTGTCACGACCCATTTTTCGTCTCTCGAAAATGGGGGTGATTAGGTTAAAGATCGACATTACTCAATAACAAATCAAGTCTCGATATCATACTTTGATACCAAGTTGTCATGCCCCAGGACCCGGGCCATTACTCATCGCGAAAGCCTTTTCATTATCAATGTCACACATGTATTAACAATCTAAGTTATCATCTCATAAATCTACAGAAGCATTCCTTATACCATGATTACATTGTATACGTACAAACATAAGCTATTCAAATCCAATATGTGTACCCTATATGAAAACATACATACATAGGTTCCTTGATCACACATAGTTCCTACAAATTTCGCACAATCGAGAACTCAGTTTTGCACAATCGAAACCCTGGTTTTGCATAATTAAAAATCTCACTTAATCAAAGTACTTGCGAAATACTATCGAAACCCCTCTGGAATTTAACTCACCTTCCATCAAAGATTTTGCAACCTGGTACGCATAATCGAAGGATTTCGATTGATCGAAAATGCCATTTCGCACAATCGAAGTGTTTCGATTAATTATGAATACCCTTTCGCACAACTGAAATTCCTATTGACAGAAATCCTGAAATTTATATACTAGGTCTATTTCATCATATATGATCTTCACCTTACTAATTCATTAACAAAACCATTCTCATAAGTTAATACATGTATAAATGGACAATGGAACCACAATTATACTACATAAAGGAAATAAATCCAACTTATACATAAATTCCATATCTTGCCCTCAATTGATTTCAAGTGTCAATCATGGCTCATACATATTAAATCCAATACTTAAATCTGAATTACAAATTCGATAATTGCCTAAATATGGCATATGGAAGCATAACATAATGATAACAGCAAAATATAGATTCTGTAATCTGAGCGCCTCAAGCTCCATCAATGACCGGTGCCTTATCTAAAAAATGTTTGGGGAAGGGGGTGAGCATCAACATGCCCAAAAGAGATACCCAAACCAACTTATGCATCGACTCGACGCGACCTACATGAATGCAATCCTGGCATCCTTATGCATTACATGGCATGCCTCCAATACTCATGAGATATTAACATGGCATTCCTACACATTACATGGTATACGACAATGCACATACTCAAGGAATCACAAGTTAATGCATAAGTACAAACACATGCTCAACAATGCTCAATTAATGGAGAAGATTACATAAGTATCAACATGAATATCACAATTAAATAACAATACTTAACACCAAGTCACATAAATTCTGAAATCACACAAAGTGGCACATAAGTTTGAAATCGTACAAAATGGGGAGTATTCATAGAACCACTGGATAACCGGTTATAGAGCCAATTATCCAAGATATTCAACTTTACGGGTGATCAACCTGGGGTCTAGAAGGAACGATATCCAATTTTACGAGATACTAACCTGAGCGTCTAGAAGGAACCACCTTGGCCAAGTTTCGGGTTTTGCACTTTAGGGATCTATGCCCTCATTACTTTCTGACCTCCTCCCAAAATCAACAACCAATCACATAGAGTTCAAGTATGAAAACACATACAATTCCAGCGCATCATAAGCCACTTGTATTTCATGCATATAACAATGCAATAATTCTATATTTCAAGTGCATCATAAGCCACTCATTTTTCAGGCTAAAATATGTATTTTCATGCATATATCAATGCAACATTTATAGAAAAGATCATTTTCATGTATTCTATCAAACATGTAAAATAATCATATACAACATAGTTTTCACAACTATAAATCATGTTATTAGAAAACATCCATCCACAATTTCTAACACATAGGCATATATACACAATTTACATCATAATTCACTTTGATACATATTCAAATAGATTTTAATTTAATAATATTAATAATTAACAAGAATTAGCATAATTTAAGGATGTAAGACCTACTTTCTAACATTCCTAAGCATGCTAATCAACTCAAATCATATCAATTCTTAAGGAATCGATGATAAGGTGGAGAGAACCACCCTACCTCAATTCCAAGTCAAATTCTCACCAAACTCAACTTTGTCCGAATTCTATTTCCATTAGACCAATTTTAAGCCCTTAATACGTAGACCAACTTCTTCTTCTTCTTCTTCTTTTTCGGCGCTTTCCAATTATCGTTCCAAGCCTTTCAAAATCAATGGAGAAGGGAAGAAGATGATATTGCCATATATAGATATATATTGCTCTCTCTATGCGACTGATGAGAATGAGAAATGAATTATTGAATTCTCTACTTTACTATTTATAGACCTAGTTCCATTATTTACAAAAATGCCACTAACCACTCACTAAACCTTTTTGGGCTCCGTTTTCACTTTCTGTAACTCCTATCAACTCAAAATCGATTCTGTAGCACATCAAATATTTTATTTAAGTTACCCTTCAAATTTGGTGTCATTCCGATATTTTCAAATTTTTCAGGCCCACGAGACCTGTATCCCGGGCCCACCCGACCTAAAAAATTCAAATTTTTCCAGACATTCCCAAAACCTCCCCAGACATAAATAAGGGTCTTTAAACATGTATTTCACATTTAAAACATTTATATGACAATAAAAGAAAATAAAAAAGAAAATCGGCCAAAAGTGGTCACGATCCTTATAACCTTCCAACCTTCAAGGAATTTCGTCCTCGAAATTAAGACATATCTCAAGTAGCAAATAACTCAGGATAATTTGAGTGAACTTCTTGTTCCACTCCCATGTAGCCTCATTGAATCCATGGTGTCTCCAAAGCACTTTGACGAATGGGATGGTCTTGCCTCGAAGCACTTGCTCTCTAGTAAATTGTGCACACTTGACATTCGTGTCCAGTGGTATGCAACCTCACCAACATGCTCTAAAATCTCAAATGAACCAATGAACCATGGCGATAACTTGCCCCTCTGCCCAAACCGTGTCAAACCTCTTTGTTGCGAGAACTTTAGAAACACATGGTCTCCCACCTTAAAAGACAAAGGACGCCACCTTCTATCGGCATAGCTTTTTTGATGACTTTAAGTTGTAACCAACTGTTGTCTTATTAGTTTGATCTTTTCTGTGGTCTCTCGGACTATGTCAGGTCCCAAACCACTGTCTCATCAACTTCGGTCTAACATATAAGCGACCTACAAGGTCTACCATACAAAGCCTCAAATGTTGTCATTTCAATACTAGCTTGATGGCTATTGTGGTAAACAAATTTCACTAATGGAAGGTGATCCTCTTAACTACCAAGAAAATCGAAGGCATAAGCTCAAAGCATATCCTCCAAAATATGGATAGTCCTCTCAGACTGACCATCTGTCTGAGGATGAAAAGCTGTACTAAAATGGAGATCAGTGTCAAGAGCTGCCTAAAAACTCTACCAAAATCGTGACATAAACCGTAGGTCTCTATCCGACACAATAGAAACTGGTACGCCATGAAGTCTCAAATTTGCTCAATGTACAACCGACTCAGAGCATCCACATCATCAGTCACCGGAATAGGAAAAAAATGAGCCACTTTGGTCAATATATTAACAACGACCCATATAGCATCATGGCTCTTCCTCGACCTCGGAAGTCCCATCACGAAGTCCATAGTGACATGTTCTCACTTTCACATTGCTACCGGTAACGGTTGTAACAAACTCGCCTGTCTTTGATACTCATCCTTCACTTGTTGACAAGTAAGGCATTTTGCCACAAACTTAGCAACACCATTCTTCATTCCTTTCCACCAATACTGTCAATGCAAATTGTGGTACATTTTGGTACCACCAGGGTGTACCATAAGTCTAGAGTGATAAAACTCTCTAAGTACATCATCCCTATAAGCCAATAGCACAACCATCTTCCCTTTGAATCTCAAACCCTCATCAAAATGGACTGTCCAACCCTCTACCATTTCATTGCTCGAAACCTGAGTACGAATGATTTCCATCTCACTATCTCGCCATTGTTTCTCAATCACCTTATTCACTAGAGTTGGTTGAGCAATAAGTGTGAAAAATATTGATGCCTCTCCATCATCACTAAAGTACAATCCCATTTCAGAGATATCTCCATCATTTTCCATTCACAGATAGCAATGCTCGGCAAGCTACCATGTGACTTTCTATTTAAGGCATCGACTACAACATTAGCCTTTCCTGGGTGATATTGTAAATCAAAGTCATAATCCTCCATGTATTTCACCCATCTCCTTTGTCTCATATTCAAGTCCTTTTGTGTGAAAAAGGTCTTTTAAACTTTTGTGGTCGGAGAAAACTTCAAACTTTTTTCCATTCAAGTAATGTCTCCACACTTTCAATGCAAAAATCACTGCCGCCAACTCCAAATCATGAGTCGGATAATTCTGCTCGTGTGTCTTCAATTGTCGAGAAGTATATGCAACAACTTTCTTGGTTGGCATTAGAACACAGCCCAAATCGTCCCGTGAAGCATCACAATAGATCACATATCCCAAACCACATTCGGGGATAATCAAGATTGGAGTGGAAGTCAATCGACCCTTCAACTCTATGAATGCATGTTCACAAGCCTCATTCTATATAAACTTTACTTCTTTTCGAGTAAGTCGTGTCATAAGTGCCGCCAATTGTGAGAAATACCTTACAAAATGTCGATAGTAACCGATCAAGCCTAAGAAACTACAAATTTCAAACATGCTCTTTGGTCTTTCCCAACTCATTATAACTTTAACTTTCAAAGGATCCACGGAGACTCCTCCTCCCGACACCATGTGTCCGAGAAACTTCACCTCCGTTAGCCAAAATTCATATTTCTCATACTTAGCATATAATCGATCTTCTTTCAAAAGTTGTAACACCATCCTCAAGTAATTCTCATGCACCTCCTCTGATGATGAGTAGACTAGGATGTCATCTACAAACATCAAAACAAATTTGTCCAAGTAAGCACTAAAGACACGATTCAACAAGTCCATGAAAGACGTCGGTGCATTCATTAACCCAAATGGCATCACTAGGAACTCATAGTGCCTATATCAAGTACGAAAAATGGTATTTGGTATGTCCTCATCCTTTACCCTCAACTAGTAATACCCTGACCTCAAGTCAATTTTGAGAAACATTTCAAACCCTTTAATTGATCAAACAAGTCATCTATCCTTGGCAAATGATACTTGTTCTTGATCGTTGCTCGGTTCAATTTTTGGTAATCAATACACAATTGTAAAGATCTATCCTTCTTCTTAACAAAAAATACCGGAGTTCCCCAAGGCAATGTACTAGGACGTACAAATCCCTTGTCTAATAAGTCTTGTAATTGACCTTTCAACTCTTTCAGTGCTGCTGGTGTCATATGGTACGCTACCATGGAGATAGGCGCGGTACCAAGAGCAAGATCAATAATAGACACAACTTCCTGTTGACGGGTGTATATTATTGGATGGATGTCGCTGTTTCTCTACACTTCGTACAAAAATAAAACCTGCAAAAACTCTACTAAAAATCGTATAGTAATAAGCTGGGTCGAACCACTCTCAAATGAGAGTCAGTAACAAGTCTAAAATTCAAAATCTAAATCTTTTGAGATGAATGAATATTTAAAAATAAACTTCTAATTTTTTTAATAATAAAAACTAATACTAAATGTCTTTGATCAAATGATGGGACAAATCTCAAGGAAAGAAAATTCACCACCATAGATCCATATAAATAAAGTTTCTAATATTCTTATCTAATTTTTCCTCCAATAATCAATACATTTCACTAATCTAATTAAAATTTGGAAAGATGAAGGAAAATATGGAATAAAAAATAATGACTTGATTATATATGAGAGAGACATTTTTTTACTTAATTTGGTGCACATTGGCTAGGTAAACAGAGGTAGGTATTCTTTGAATTACCATTATTTGGCAAACACGAAGAATCCTCCCTCTAATTTTAGAAAATAAAAAT
The DNA here is from genome assembly GCA_026545225.1 of Cornus controversa. Classification (NCBI taxonomy): domain Eukaryota; kingdom Viridiplantae; phylum Streptophyta; class Magnoliopsida; order Cornales; family Cornaceae; genus Cornus; species Cornus controversa. The sequence goes on along the minus strand of CM048853.1, from coordinate 1,412,297 downwards.
CCAGAATAGAAGAGTAGAAGAATGCTCTTGGAGGGAAAAATAGACAAGAAAATAAAATAACATACTTATATTTCAGCCATGGTGGCTTTATCACTCCCTTGAGAAGGATGCTTACACTTGCATATCAACAAAAAACAAACAAATAAAAATGAAACTACTATTTTTTCTATAATTTCTCTACAATTTTCTAACTCCCTTCACCATCCCCTAAGACCCTCTATTTATAGAGTTAGAGGGGAATGGTTTAGGTGGAAAAAATTTTAAATATAAAATCCAAAATACAAAATTTAAAAACAAAATTTTAAATATCTAATATTTGATCTCTATATCTTTAATTTGAATTCTAAACTACAGACGTGGTTATGTAAAAAATATTTTGCATAGTTTTGAACTTAAGACCTCTTGTCAAGTAGGTTGCACAGAATACCATCTCTCTTACAATTCTTCTTATGTTCATCTTTGGCTATATATATCATTTTTAACCTTTTTTTGATGCTTTTCTGCTTATTTGGAAATCAACCCCTATAAAACATAAAATGCAAATATAATGACATTTAAATAAAATAAAAGAGTAATTAAAAACTTATTTTGGGATATAAAATAGTAAGTTTTGTACACTTATCACCCATTGCAGTGGCAACACTGTCAAATCCCTCAAAAATACATCCGTGTAGTCATAAACCATGAGTGAAAATTTTCTACGTGTCATCTTTTTTTTCAACTAACAAACTAGCTAAGAAGTAACTCACTCCATTCTGGCTACTAGAGCTATGCAACAAAGATGAATGAAAGTCATCCTGGTTTCCCATAAAGCAAAAACGATCACCCTCCAACGTACATACCATCACGCATCTATGATAATAATCAATGGTGGCTCTAAAAGTAGACAACCAATCCATACCTAGAATGACATCAAAATTGACCATGTCTAGAATAACAAAGTCGAATATCAATCGACATTCCAAATCTCAATCTCATAAGACCAACAAACTCTACCCAGGGCAACTCTGTCCCCAACCAGTGTATCAACAGACAAAACTGTATCTAGTGAAGACACCTCCAAACCCAAAGTAAATGAAAATGCAACAGATATAAATGAATGAGATGCACCTAAATCGACCAACACCCTAGCCCACAAGCTAGAAAGAAGATACCTCAGACAACTGACAGTCCTGCTGGGGCATCTATCTGTGTAAGTGTGAATGCACGATCCTGTGATCTCTGATCCTATTGGCTAGTACCCGGGTGCCTAGACTGCTGGCTAGATACATTGACAGTGGCCCCTCTCATCACTCGAGAACCATATGTAGACTGAGCTGGCTAAGGTGGTGGCAAAGCCCTAGGACTAGATTGACTCATTGTGGATTGAGCATAACGTTGTTGTGATCCAATCCTACTCTGTAAGCCCTATCTCTGGGGACAATCAACCCTGATGTGGCCAGGCTGGCAACAATAATAACAAAATCACTCTCCCTTTAGAACCACTATCTGCCTAAGAGGACACTCAATCCTATAGTGACCTGGCTGCTGGCATTGATGACACGCTACTGTGGATCGTGAGGATCTAGTGGGTAAGGGCACTAATGGTGCAGAGCGAATCTGCTGTCCCTGGGAAAATGAAGTAATATCTATGTGCCTCTTCTTTGCCTGACTATCAAAAAAAGGTCCTGCACTCCATGCCTATCCCTTGAAATCCCGGGTCCTCTAAACATCTCGGTCATCCTTTTCAGTAATTAAGGCCCTCTCTACAAATGTGGCATAGATCTTCAAGTCTAAGATCGATACCCGCCTTTTTATGGAGGTCTTAAGTCCCCTCACAAACCGCTTTGCTTTCATCTCCTCATCTGCCACCATTTCTGGGGCGAAACGAGCCAAAGAGGTGAACTTGGTCTTGTACTCAATCACACTCATGTATACTTGAGTGAGGTCGATGAATTCTTGCTTCAACCGGTCTCAATCCATCGCCTCAACGTTGCGAGTGTTCCCTATGAACTTTGACCAACGATCTGCCTCTCCCGAGAGGTGGAGTGTAGCAATGCTAACCCGTAGGTCTCCCTCAATCTCAAGTGAAATCAATAGCTTGAGTGTCTTATCTATTCAATCCTCCACCTCAAAGGGATCGAATCTACCCGCTATACTTATTGTATTCCCTTATAGCAATCATCATTTGGGTAAGACCCACTCGAGATTGCACTTGTACCTCCTCCTCATAAGTTTCCCGTGCGATTTGTCGTATGGTCTCAACCATCTCTCTCATAAATTGTTCCCTATTAATTGGCACTTATGGAACATCCGCAACTCGTCCTCTTGCACGTCTTAGTGGCATCTTGCTATATAGGTAACAAGAAGACACTTAGTCACAAGGCATACAAAATTAATCAATCAACCTCAATGTGCTTAATCAATAATATGCTAAGCTATTTCACAATTTAACATGTAATACCAATATATAAGCACGTAAGTATAGTTCACATAATATCATATTCATAAGTCTAAACACAATCCTTAGTACACATATGGTCCAACCTTAACCCATCGTCCAAGGAATTCAAACCTGGTTGCTCTAATACCATGTTGTCATGCCCCATTTTTTATTTCTCAGAAATGGGGGTGATTAGGTTAAACATCGACATTACTCAATAACAAATCAAACCTTGATATCATACTTTGATACCAAGTTGTCATGCCCAAGACCCGGGCCATTACTCATCGCATAAGCCTTTTCATTATCAATGTCACACATGTATCAACAATCTAAGTTATCATCTCATAAATCAATGAAAACATTCCTTATACCATGATTACATTGTATACGTACATACATAAACAATTCAAGTCCACTATGTGTACCCTATATGAAAATATACAGACATAGGTTCCCTGATCACACACAGTTCCTGCAAATTTCACACGATCGAGAACTTAGTTTCGCAAAATCGAAGTGCTGTTTGCACAATCGAAACCCTGGTTTCACATGATAAAAAATCTCGCTCAATTGAAGTACTTGTGAAGTACTATTGAAACCCCTCTTGAATTTAACTCACATTCCATAAAAAAATTTGCAACCTGGTACGTACAATCGAAGGATTTTGATTGATCGAAAATGCCATTTCACAATCGAAATTTCTATCGACAGAAATTCTGAAATTTATATTCTTGGTTCATTTCATCATACATGATCGTCACCTTACTAGTTCATCAACACAACCATTCTTACAAGTTAATACATGTATAAATGGACAATAGAACCACAATTATGCTACATAAAGAGAAGAAATCCAACTTATACATAAATTCCATATCTTGCCCTCAATTGGTTTCAAGTGTTAATCATGGCTTATACATATTAAATCCAATACTTAAATCTGAATTACAAGTTCGATAATTGCCTAAACATGGCATATGAAAGCATAACATTATGATAGCAGTGAAATATAGATTCCGTAATCTGAGCACCTCAAGCGCCATCAACGACTGGTGCCTTATTTGAAAAAATTTTGGGGAAGGGTGGTGAGCATCAACATGCCCAGTAGAGAAATACAAACCAACTTATGCATCGACTCGATGCAACCTACATAAATGCAATCATGACATCCCTATATAATACATGTCATGCCTCCAATACTCGTGAGATACTAACATTGCATTCCTACACACTACATGGCATACAACAATGCACATGCTTAAGGAATCACAAGTTAATGCATAAGTAGAACATATGCTCAACAATGCTCAATCGATGTAGAGGATTACACAAGTATCAACATGAATGTCACAATTAAATAACAATACTTAACACCAAGTCACATAAATTTTGAAATCACATAAAGTGGCACATAAGTTCAAAATCGTAAAAAATGGAGAGTATTTGTAGAATCACCGGATAACCGCTCATAGAGTCAATTATCCAAGATATCCAACTTTATGGGTGATCAACCCGAGGGTCTAGAAAGAACCATAACCAACTTTACGGGTTACTAACTCAAGGGTCTAGAAGGAACCACATTAGCCAAGTTTCGAGTTTTGCACCCTAGGGATCTATGCCTTTATTGCTTTCTGACCTCTTCCCAAAATCAACAACCAATCACATAGGGTTCAAGTATGGCAACACATACAATTTCAAGTGCATCATAAGCCACTTGTATTCTATGCTAAAACATGTTCTTTCCATGTAAATAATAATGCAACAATTATATATTTCAAGTGCATCATAAGCCACTCATTTTTCATGCTAAAACATGTATTTTCATGTATATATCAATGCAACATTTATAGAAAAGATCATTTTCATGTATTATATCGAACATGTAAAATGTAACATATACAACATAACCTCCACAACTATAAATCATATTATTAGGCAACATTCATCCACAATTTCTAACACATAGGCACGTATACATAATTCACTTTGTTACACATTTAAATACATTTGAATTTAACAATATTAACAATTAACAAGAATTAGCATATTTTAAGGATGCAAGACCTACTTTCTAACATTCCTAAACATGCTAATCAACTTAAATCACATCAATTTCTAAGGAATCGATGATAAGGTGAAGAGAACACCCCTACCTCAATTCCAAGACAAATTCTCACCAAAATCAACTTTGTCCGAATTCAACTTCGATCGGACCAATCTCGAGCCCTCAATGCATAGGCCAACTTCTTATTCTTTGGCATCTTCTAATTATCACTCTAAGCCTCTCAAAATTAATGGAGAAAGGAAGAAGATGATATTGCCATATGTAGATATATATTGCTCTCTCTATGTGGCTGATGATAATGAGAAATGAATTGCTGAATTCTCTACTTTACTATTTATAGAACTTATTCCATTATTTACAAAAATGTCACTAACCACTCACTAAACCTTTTCGAGCTCTGTTTTCACTTTCGGTAATTTCTATTGACTCGAAATTAATTCCGTAGGGTATCAAATATTTTATTTAAGTTACCCTCCAAATTTATTGTCATTCTGACACTTTTAGATTTTTCGAGCCCATGGGACCCGCATCTCGGGCCCACCCGACCGACCCGAAAAGCTCAAATTTCTCCAGACATTACCAAAACTTCACCGGACATATATAAAAGGTATTTAAACATGTATTTTATATTTAAAACACATATAAAATCATTTAAAGCATTTATATGACAATAAAAGAAAATAAAAAAGAAAATCGGCCAAAAGTGGTCACGGTCCTTACATTATCTAAGACAGAAATCAATTATACACATAGTGTCCTAGTTGGGAGCATTTTGTTTAATGGGCTTGCTTCCATTGGAAATCCAAGTCACCGTAAAGCATGACCTATAAATTAAGCCTTACAGTAATGGTCTACCATGTCTGGGAGGAAAAGAATGCACAACTTTTCAAAGGCAAATGCTCTTCTCAAACAATGGTTATGAATCAAATTTTTGACTCAATCTCCTCAACCCTTAGCTTAGGATTCTTGAAGGATTGCTCAATTCAAGAAGTATTTTTCATGATTGGGGTGTCTCACCATCGTGATGCAGGTTGCCACCTTTACCTCCAGATTGACTCGCATCAAACTTACCTTTGTAAGCTTTGTATCTCCGTCAATGGGTTTCTTGCTGGAATGAAGTTGAATATCCATTCATAATGGATCAATAAATCTGTTACTAACGGCTGTTTGATAAGAATTGGGTTGGTCCCTATTTTGGAATTTGGTTTGGTTCTTGGGCTAATGCCTGTTGTTTATGGTGTTATACTCTTGTTTGGCCCACCATGTAAATACCATTATAAATTAATGTATTTGTTTTACCTTTCAAAAAAAAAAAATCCTAAATTTCAGCTCATACAATTTGGAAACCCTAAATTTTTAAAGCCTTAGAATTGGCAAATTTGTTAAAATGACTTCATCATTGCCATTAACATGAACTAAGAATGATTTGAGGAGAAAAGGAATTAACCAAATTCTTTTGCTAATTTTCTCATTCAATCACATGACTATTGAGGCGCCTTATTTCAATTTGATTCTTTATAAACATGGACAAACGGTGACTATGATCCTCCACCCTATTTTGGCTTGAAATTAAGAGATTTAGAGAGAGAAACTATCACATAAAAGCATAGACATTAACTCTTTATTACTAGTTTATACTCAAAATTAGGTGGAATTTCTCTCAACTTATTTTCATTGACAACAAGGTTTTTAAACTAAGGGTTCATTTGGTATTTCTCATTTTCATTTTTAAGTTGACAACTAAGGGTATTTTTGTACCTTGCACATCAATGGGGGTTAAGATGGATGTTGAGTGAGCGGGTCAATTGCATAATTTTGAAAGATAGAGGAGTTAGTTGACTGGATAATTAAGGACAAGGATCCTCTAAGTTGAATTCTCTATATTATCGGTAAGTTTAATTGATAAAAATTTGACACTTGTCATTTTTTAAAGATCAATGGCTTACCATTCACCACATTAAGCTGTATTCAAATATTGTTCTCTAAAAGTGATGTGAAATATTACAAGCTGTCTAAATTTCAACTTACGATAACTTATGCAATAGTTAACTTAGAGGATCCCAATCTGCTGGATATAGGGTCTATTTTGCAACAACATGAAAGTGTAAGGGTTTAATGCAAATTGCATTAGAAATATAGAGAGGTAGGTTGCCAAAATTAATAGTTCAAGGATTTGTTTTCCTGCCCTAATATTTATTACATTCATTTTCTATATATAATGTATATACAAAGTCAACTAAATTTGAACTTGACTTACTTTTAGTGCTCTAATTGCTCATAGTTTCAATTCCACCCAAATATCAAATGAAGGTATATGGCCATTTTTTTACCACCAAACGTTGTTTGAGAAAGAATAAGACAGATACAGAGAGGGGAGAAGAGCAAAGAGAGAGAAAAGTCTTAAGAGAAATATAAGACAGTTTCTAATTTTTGTTTTTGGGTAAGGAGTTTCTAAGTTTGTTGGAAGTGTTGAAGTAGTAATGTCTTTTAATTTAATTAATTAATTTTTTTGTTTGGATTGACCTAATTGGAAGTAAAAGAAAAGAAAAGAATTTTTTTTTGGAAGGGATGGTATTGTTAAATAATATATTTAATATTATATTCCTTACTTACCATTTTGGTTTAGTACTCACCCACCTAGAAAGTTACTATATACGAGTGACTTGTCACCTAACCATATTCTTCTCCTGTATATGTCTTGTGTAATATCAAGATCAATGCATGATTCCTGGTAGTCTCAATCCGTTGTCTTCACTGCGAGGGATGGCAACATCAGCTCCATCCATGGTGGTAGTCAATTGTCAAAAGTTCTAATTTATATATATATATATCATATGAATATATTTAGATTGTAGATTTTTCTTTTTTTTAATTTGTTTGTGGTATTGGTTGGAGATGGTCGCTAGTTCTTGAATCGGAGGTGGGACTCAAACTCTCTCTACTCATGTTCGAGAAACAATTTAAATTCTCTATAATCATGTCTAGAAAACGATTCAGTCAATCAATGAAATTCGTGGGTAATCACTGTGTTGTGATGGTGTAGTATGACATCATCCTCTCACAGCACGAGTTAATAGCCACGTTTGACACATCTGGTTGTCATGTCATTTGATTACGGTCAATAACCACGGTTTGACACATTGAGTGGTCATATCATTTGATTTCTGGTCAATAGCCATGGTTTGACACCGAATTGCCGTGTTATGCATCCACATCTTTGGTTGGTTACCACGTCATTGATTATGTCAATAACCATATCTCTGGTTGGGTAACATGTCATTGACTTTGTTAACGGCCATGTCTGCATACTCAATGACCACGTCTGCACACATCATCAGATCGCTTCCGTCAAGTCGCATTCAAGATTTTATCTCCAAACTCAAAATACTTTATATAACTCATCTTGAGTTTGCGGGTGGTTGTTAAATAATATTTAATATTATATTCTTTATTTACCATTTTGGTTTAGTCCGCAGCTACCTAGAAAGTTGTATACATGAGTGACTTGTCCATCACTCACCTAACCCTATTTTCCTCTGATGCAGGTTTTGTGTAATCTCAAAATCAATGCAACACAATGTACAACCTTTAATATATTCTAACAAGTAATAATACTATAATTCATGTTTGGTTTGCAAAAGAAGGAAAAGAAATGAAAAGGGGGGACAAGGAGGAATTGTTTAAGCCTTGTAGCAGTGATTTCACTATCCTCTCGGAAGTGAGAATTTGGAGAGAAAGGATAACTCTTTTAATTAATCTTCCAAAATACCAATAATACCCTTAATATTATAAAGAATAAAATTTAAAAGACACCTTATTGGTTCTCATCATCCTCTTATTTCCCTACCTGCTGTTGAAAGCTGTGCAGTATATTTCCCTCAGCGTCATACCGAGAAGGTTGGTTATAAAGACTATTTCTTGCTCTTATATTTTGAAATTGATCCCATGCAATGTAGACAATTTGTTTATTTGTATTTGCTAGAAAAAATAATACTAACTCTACTATTTGGGTTAAAGAAAATGTTTCAAACTTTTTTCTATCTATAGAGACACTCTTCTTTCTATTATTGATATGAAATATGTAATAAATTCTATAGTAATTAAGAGTGCCATTGAACTATATGAAGGGCTTCGAAGTAAAATTCTCCTAATTTGCAAGTCCTTGAATATAAATATCCAAGTGTGCAGCTAAACAATATGACAACTATATATATATATATATATATATATATATATATATCTGTGTGTGTGTGAACAGAGAATGATGCTTGGTATCAGTTATTTCGTCCATAAAAGTTTTATGTTCTTGTATTAGTGATATGATGACATATAAGGTAATAATACCATTTTAGCATATAAAAAGTGAAAGAAGAGACCCAGTCATCTGGACATGTCAATTGAAAGGTTTTTATTTTTTATAATAAGGATGGGATTTTATAATATATTACTTTTGTGGATATTTTTAATTTATTAATGTTCGTAATCAATTTATTATTGTGAACTTTTATTTTCAATTTATTATTGTGAACTTTTATTTTAAGGTGTTTTGGACTTTATTTATTTGTTCATTTATTTTACATTAACGTAATTTTAATATTGACAATGTGAGGATGTAACTTTGTGAATTATTTTCGTATTCAAAATGTGAAAATCGAAATTAGTGTTCCGTCCTCGTGATAACCTTCCCCTAAATAACACTTTCTTTTCCTATTTCTCATTTTTTCTTATGGTTTATTATTTATATATTTTTTAATGTCAGAGTTGAAGCCAACGCTTTTCGCTACTGAAACACCACGTCTCTCTCTCTCTCTCTGCACTGCGATTTCAATGTTGTGAGGTAATGCGCTTTCCTATTCTATTCTGATACGAAATTCTTTATGTTTTGATTCTTTATTCCACCGTTCGTTTATGCATATATATATATATATATATATATATTTGCTTTCGTGTATATAAATAGAAAACTTGGTTCTTGTATGTGTTTAATTTGTGGTTGAAGATATATCAGTTCAGTTTTCTCTTGAGGTTTGAAAAATCCAGTGGTGTGTTTCGTTGAATACTCTCTCTCTCTATCTCTCTCTCATTTTTGGTTATTTATTAACTATCTTTCTGACTCTGTCTGAATCTTTCGATGTTTGGATTTTGTCCTGAAACGATCATATGCTTCTGAATGGTTTTAAACTTAGGTGGGATTAAATTCTGTTGCTATTTTTGCCATAAATTGTTTTCTTTGTTTGCTATTATTTTGAAGTCTTGCTTATTTGTTTACTGGTACGACCTGTGTTGGGACAAATTTGATTGTGCATTGCCGCATTGGTAAATTAACTATTCATAATTAGGGTTTATGTTTATGCAAATTTATTGATGTATAGTGATGCTTGGTTAAGATCAACGCAATACAAGAAGCATTATAAATTTGATTAGATGCGAGTTCTTAAATTTGTCTAGAATTTGTGCTGCACGTATTGGTCCTTAACAAGTATCAAGAGTGTTGAAGGATATTTAAGTTACACCCTCTCTAATAGCTTAAGCTTTTAGAGTAGATGGTTGTTAACATGATATTAGGGCCAAAGGTCTCGTGTTCAAACCTCACCGTCACCCTGATAATTATAAATTGAAACACGTGTTGAACTAAAAGAAGGTCACACGTGAGGGGGCGTGTTGAAGGATATTTAAGTTACACCCTCTCTAATAACTTAAGTTTTTAGAGTAGATGGTTGGTTGTTAACATGATATCAGGGCCAAAGGTCTCGTGTTCAAACCTCACCGTCACCCTGATAATTATAAATTGAAACACGTGTTGAACTAAAAGAAGGCCACACGTGAGGGGGCGTATTGAAGGATATTTAAGTTACACCCTCTCTAATAGCTTAAGCTTTTAGAGTAGATGGTTGTTAACAAAGAGATGACGATCAGGGGTGTAGAACTTATTAGCTAGCATTAGATTGTTGTGTTCTCAGCTTGCCTTTGCCAGTAGCTTTCCCTTTGTTGACCGAAGAAAGTTCACTGTTTAAGATAATTTTCATCAGTTTGAGTTAATATTGTTGTCTATAAAAAGTATCTCTATCTGTATGTAATGTTATGTCTATAAGTAAAATAAAAATAAAAATAAAATTGCATGCATAGATAAAGTGATTGTGATAAAAAAACAAATCTGTTATGATACGTGGAATAAGTAATGCTTTTATAGTATACAATGAAGAAAGACACGAAAAAAAGGAAAAATTGGAGGAGTTTTAGATTTTAAATCATATCATATTTTATTTTATTTCTTGATAATATAAAAAAAATCATTAAAAGTGCCTGAAGGGGGAAGCAACCCAATTTTTATTTTTTTTGATAAGTAATAATTCATTAAAGGCACTCAAGAGGGGAGCGCTCCTGAGAGAAAATACAAAAAGCCGAACACGACTAACAATAAGCTTAAGCTATCAATGAAATCCACAGTTTGACCCCAAATATACAATTTTGTCCATTTACCCAAAAAAATAAAGAACTCAAGATATCATATTTGAGAGACTAAATAGGAGACTCCACATCTGTCTCTTATTCCTCTCTTGCCACAAGCCCCACTATAAACAAAGGGGAGTGGTCCTCCAAGCATCTTTGGCTCGGCTATCCACTGTACATCCTCTCCAAGTCTCGATCATATCCATCGTGGAACTAGAAAACTCCCAGACCATATCAAACGCAGCCAAGAACATAGACTAAACATCCCTCACCATTGGACAATGCAAAAGAAGATGATTCACTATTTCCTCCATCTTCTTGCACATACAACACCAATTCACCATAATCCGTCCCCTCCTTCTGAGATTATCTATGGTAAGAATCCCACTTAAGGTAGCAATCCAAGTAAAGAAAGCCACCTTCAAGGGGGCCTTTGTTTTCCACATTGCCTATAGAAGGAGTGTACCTTAATACTATACAACATGGCTAAAAACTCCGCTAACTCTGTAAGCTCCCAGTTATGGAACGCCCTTCGAAGATACACATCCCAAGTCAATCTTTCGCTATCAAGCTGATAAGAGTCGGCAACTAAGGCATGCCTGTTCGTAGCAATCTTGAAGAGTCTAGGAAACTTATGGGCCAATGCCGTGTCCTTGCACCAAAGATCCTCCTAAAAACTGACATGTCTCCCATTCCTCACCCTAAAGCGAATGTGTTTGGAAAACTCGTCCCAACCCCCAACCCCTCTGAATACATTTCCACCACCGACCACCAACTCCTTCCCCGCTCCGACAATTAATAAGTGCAAACATTTAATGAAAAATGTTTCCATATGGTTTTTGTTGACTTAGAGATTTCTTTTAAACTTTATTAGGAGATAACAATGTAAAAAACCATTGGCTATTATTTAATGTTGATCTATGAGGTTATTCAAATAATAATTGCAAAGGAATATTCTCCATAACTTGCAAAGATGTCTACGTGTCACACCCAAACCTCAGAATACTAATGATTCTAATGATCTATGTTACATGTACTCTTCAGTAACAGGTGAAGGACTCGTGTTGGAGACACGATGCTTGGATGGATATGTGTGATATGTGCCTGATGCTTTTTGTTGGACATGCACCTAAAAGACATTTTATAATTCAAAATATTTTCCTAAGTATTTTATAATTCTATTTTGTTTATTATTGCTTTAACATGAGTGAAATTCGTATATTGAACACTATGTTACATAAAGACATTATTTTTTACTATAGAAACTAAAACAAAAAATTAAATAATATTACCTTTTGTTTAAGAATTTGACACATCGGACACTTGGATACATACCCGCACTTGATGCACATACACGGGTACATGTAACATAGCCAATGATTAGGTATTGTTAATTATAATTGCCACTTCATTTAATCACAATTACGAAGGTCTATAGGCCTAACGTAAATCAGTTTACTTCAACTGCAAATCTGTCTAAATTGAACTCTCTAATTCAGAAATTTCTCTCACAAATCTTATATAAAAAATTCATGAAAGAACTGACCTACTTAAGTTCTTTCGTTTTGCTGGATATTACTCATTATAAATTTCATTATAAGACTTATAGTTCCAGAAAACTATATTACCTAAGCTTTAGAACCATATATTATTCATAAGTTTTGGTCACTGTTTGACCCCTTAAATAATGTTTTGAAATTATGTCATCTGTGCTGTCAGAATTTCTGAACGAAATTAGGACTACATTCCAAATTCAAGATTAACTAGTTTCAGTTCTATTTTCCAACCAAGACTATTTTTTACATGATCCTATATTATGTCAAGAAATATTCTGTCAAGATTCATGAATTTTGGTGATCAAATAGTCAGGTTTCAATTTATTTTGTTTAGCAGAAACCATTTTCCAGCACTTTTTTTCTTTTTTTTTCTTTTTCAGGTATTAATTTCTTCAAACCACGAGTTTCCAAGGTTCTGAATTCACAAACAAAATTTCCTCATTTGCATCAAATTTCCAGAAACCATCATGCAATTTCTCATAATTTAATTTAATTTAGAAAATTCAGATTAATAGAACACTACATAAACGTCATAATTGGGGCATGTTTCAACATTTTCCCCATTCCTTTCTAACCACTAAAGCTAACCACAACTCAAATAATTTAAATAATCATGACAAATATTTAAACTAAATTCACTACAAAGCATACTGAAATCATGGCGTTCCATGATTATTCTTCTAAAAGAAAACTACAGTACTACTACTGTGAAACTAAAGAGGCCTCTTTTTGCGAAGTCTGTTTTACCACCATGCTTAACTTAATTTCTGTCGTTAGTCAACTATTCCTTAATTAGGGGCAGAATCACTACTTTCCATATATTGTTGCTTTCCTTATTTTTTGTTCTTTAGATCGTTATAAATTCAGATTGTAGTCACACTTTGAATTCATAATAAAAGAGTCTATTTCTCTCCTCTTTCTCTAAGATTTCTCTCTCAACTTAGCCTATATTCTTGACATGGTATCAGAGCATCAAGATCCACATTGAAGACATAACGTAAGAAGCTTCTTCTTCTTCTTTTTTTTTTTTTTTCTCTTTTTCAATTCTTCTTTCTCAGTTTCTCTAGTCTTTCTCTGTATATTTTATTTCTCTATTCTTTCTTTGGCAAAATGACCTAGAATCCTAGGTCTCCAAAAAAAAAAAAAAAAAAGTTCTCAATAATTTTGGCAGAGATGACTTAAAAAAAAAAAGTATTATGTTCTTTCTCTATTTCTTGTTCAATATTCTATAGTTCTCTTTCATGTTCAATTTTCTATAGTTCTCTCTCTTATACTCGGATTGTCTCGTCTCGACTATCATGGGTGACAAATTGGAAAACAAGGACTCTCTCTTTTTTGGCTCGATAACTACTACCAAATTGAAGGGTTCCAATTACCTTTAATGGTCTCGGGCAGTCCAAGTTTTTTTGAAAGCTGTTGGGAAACTTTCTTACATCTTGTCACCCAAACCCAAGGAGGAAAAACAGATTGATGGATGAGAATAGGAGGATGCACAAATTATGACTTGGCTATGGAATAGTATGGAACCAGAGGTGTTTAATAATGTTTCATTTCTGGAGTCTGCTAAGGAGATTTGGGACACACTCAAAGAAATGTACTCGTCAGAAAAGAATATTTCTTGCATCTACCAGTTGTACCATCATGTCTTTTCTCTTCAACAAGGTGACCAATCGATTGAAGAAAACTACTCGGAATTGAAAGACAAGTGGGAAGAACTTAGTGTTTATCATCCTTTGACTACGGATTTAGAGACTCAGAAACAACACAGAGAAGAATTTCGGGTAGCTAAATTTTTATCTGGATTTCGGCCAGAACTTGCTCCCATTAGTTCTCAGATTCTCTCAGGCAAAGATTTGCCAACTGCTAGTGAAACTTTTGCCCGTGTTCGATGTGCCTTTATCCATTCTTCTACTACAGAGAAGGAGGATCATTCTACCCTTGCTGCTCCAGTTGAGCGATTAGATACTTCACGTGGTAGTCGAGGGGGATGCGGTCCTCCTCATACTAGTAGAGGTGGTCGTGGTGGAAGAGGTGGTCGTGGTGGCAGGACTTGTACACACTGTGGTCGTACCAATCACTCTGTTGATTACTATTGGGACTTCACGGCAAGCCTGCATCGGCAAATCAGGCTGTGATTGAGGGGGAAAACACTAATCATACTGATGAATAACAAGTTCTTATCTCCAAAGCTGAGTATGATTCAATTGTCAAGCGTGCCAATCCTCCATTCACTTCCACAACTACTTCTGGTGATTCAGGTAATACTTGTCTTCATTCTTCCTTCAATATACCTTGGATTATTGATTCTGGGGCCTCAGATCATATGACAGTTAACTTCTCTCTTCGGTCTGACATTACTCGTGTATCTTCTCCCTCGTTTGTTACAATAGCTAATGTTACCAAGTCTCCAGTCCAAGGAATTGGTACCGTTAATACATTTAGTCTAACCTTCTCTTCCGTCTTGTATCTACCTCAGTTTCCTTTAAACTTGTTATCAGTTCGTAAAATTACTTCTGCTCTAAATTGCTCGGTAACATACTATCCTACTCACTATATCTTTCAGGATCTAAAGACGAAGAGGATGATTGGTGCGGGATTTGAGAAGGATGGGCTCTACTTCTTTTAGTCGTCTTGTTCACCTATTGCATCTGCACTCCATACCTTGACTTCTCTGTATCAGCAGCATTGTCGTCTTGGACATCCTTCATCTGACAATCTTCGGTGTTTAGTTCATTATTTACCAAAATTTTCTAGTTTTAATTGTGAAACGTGTGAAGTTAGCAAGCATCATAGGGCTACTTTTAAGCTTAGAACTGATGGGCCTTGTTTACGCCCTTTTGAGCTTGTTCACTCTGATATTTGGGGTCCAGCCTGAACTATTGGATTAGCTGGTGCCCGTTCTTTTATTTCCTTTATTAATGATTATTCTCATTTGACTTGGTTATATATTCTTAAAGATCGATCTCAAGTCTTTCATGTGTTTAAATCTTTTTATGCTAAGATAACTAATCAGTTGAATGCTAAGTTACACATTCTTCGAACTGATAATGCCCTTGAATATAAAGATGGTCTCTTTTAGCAATATCTTGAGTCTAGAGGTGTCACCCATCAAACTTTTTGTGTTGATACTCTCTAACAAAATGGAATTGCTAAAAGAAAGAATGGACCAATTGTTGCTATTGCCCGGGATTTGATGATTTAAATGAATGTGCCTAAGCATTTTTTGGGAGACGAAACAAGTTGGTTTTTCCTGCTGACGTTCGGCCCAACTTTTGACCCACTAGAAGTCTGATTCATGGAATTTTCGTGAAATACAAAAGTGTCCAGAATCGAATTTCGTTCAGCTTATGCAGAAATTAAGTCGATTTGCGGCTCAGAAATAACATTTCTGGTCCGTTTTCCAAAACGGGATTAAAACTGTATTAAGCGCAGAATTGGGCTTTAGGACCGTAACCTTCTTAAGCAGTTGTAATTCTCTTGGACCTCTTCCTTGGGCTGATTTGAGTTGAAATAAAGAGTTGAATGAATCCCTTTGATGTAGGCTTCATCTAACCCTCTTGAATGTCATCTTTAAATGCCCAAAATCATGGTTTTAACTGAAATAATCATTAAGGCCCTGAAAATACAGAAAACACTAAAACGAAGTAAAATCACAAAATAATCTATCACTAAGAGAATAAAATACGCAAGTTAAGAGGCTAGATTGCGGCATATTTATTAAATAGAATGCCATCTCGGGTCCTTAAAGGAAAATCACATTTTCAGATGATGTTTCCTGATAAAGATCCATTTTCTCTTCCTCCAAAAGTGTTTGGGTGCATTTGTTTTGTTCATAGTTTAAATCCAAGTCGAGACAGGTTTGATCCTCAAGCTCACAAATGCATATTTTTGGGCTATTCTCGCACTTAGAAAGGATATAGGTGTTACAGTCTATCTTTGAGAAAACATTTTGTGTGTACTGATGTGACATTCTTTGAGCATATTCCATATTATTCTAAGGAGGGTAGTCAAGTGGAGGAACCTATTTTTTCAGACATTGTTCTTCCGTCTCCAATTCTTGATACTCCTCTTGCTCCTAGGGTTTATACTTGACATGCTCGCAAGAATACCGCTTTTACTCCTACCACTGCTCAGGACGAATCTCTTGTGCCACCTGCTCCAGCGATTGAACATGTAGAGCCTTCCTTGCATCCTCCATCATCTTCCTCGGCGCCTACAAATCCAGTTGTTCATTCTTCCGAGTCTGATCTTGATCTTCCCATTGCACTTTGCAAAGGTAGACGGGCTTGTACTGATCATCCCATATCTCATTTTGTTTCTTATGACCATTTGTCATCTTCTTTCCGAGCTTTCTTTTTATCATTGTTATCTGTTACTGTTCCTACGTGATACAAGGAAGCTCTTAACCATCCTGATTGGCGGAAAGCTATGGAAGAGAAAATGCATGCCTTGCAATTGAATCATACTTGGGATCTTCTTCCAAAGCCTGTAGGTGCTCATGTTGTTGGCTGTCGTTGTGTTTTCATAGTGAAACAAAACCCCGATGGCACTGTTGATCGTTTAAAGGTTCGTCTTGTTGCTAAGGGTTTCACTCAGACCTATGGCATTGACTATACTGAGACTTTCTCACCTGTGGCTAAGCTTAACTCTGTTCGTATAATTATCTCTCTTGCTGCCAATCTTGACTGGCCTCTTCATCAACTCGATGTCAAAAATGTTTTTCTTCACAGTGATCTTACCGAGACAGTGTATATGATTCAATGCCCTGGACTTGAGTCCAAGGGGGAGTGTGTTTGTCATCTCAAGAAATCTATTTATGGACTTAAACAATCACCTCGTGCATGGTTTGATAAGTTTAGCAAGGCGGTAGTTGCTCATGGCATGACTAGAAGTCAAGCTGATCATTTAGTTTTCTTTAAAAAGATAAAGTGTGGCATTGTAATTTTGGTGGTCTATGTGGATGACATCGTCATTATTGGGAGTGACAAGGAGGGAATTTAGACCTTGATTCATCATTTGGGTTTGAATTTATAGGAGTCAATCTAGTAACTTGGAAAAGTAAGAAGCAGTTAGTTGTGGCACGATCTAGTGCTGAAGCTGAGTACCGTGCCATGCTCATACTTCCTGTGAGCTAACTTGGTTAAGAACTTTGTTACAAGAATTTGGGTTTTCAATTCAAGACCCGTCTCTTCTCTATTGTGATAACCAGACAGCTATTCACATTGCCAGTAATCCAGTTTTTCATGAGCGAACCAAGCATATTGAAGTTGATTGTCATTTCATTCGTTCTAAGGTGACTTTCAAAGAAATTGTGACTTCGTTTGTATCATATGATAATCAGTTAGCAAATATCTTTACTAAGGCACTTCCAAAGCATACCATTGATTCTATCTGCAACAAGCTGGGAGTTGTTGATATTTACTCTCCAGCTTGAGGGGGAGTGTCGTCAGTCAACTATTCCTTAATTAGGGATATATCAATTATTCCTTAATTAGGGTTAGAATAACTGCTTTCTATATACACTGCTTTCCATATATTGTTGGTTTCCTTATTTTTTGTTCTTTAGATCATTATAAATTCAAATTGTAGTCATACTTTGAATACATAATAAAAGAGTCTATATCTCTCCTCTTTCTCTAAGATTTCTCTCTCAACTTAGCCTATATTTTGACAATCTCAATTTGTAAATCTTACAAGTAATGGAGAGTGATCTAGCAGGAAACCATTCAACCAAAATCACACAAGTTTTTATGAAGATATATTTTTGTAAGCCAAAGATTAGTATCATACTATATGACTTTCCAAAATATTGACTTTCTTTATATTATAGTTTTTTTTCTTTCGAATCCAAATATAACGAAACCATTTTCCAATAACTCAAACTAATCCCATACATGTGATATAAAACCCCGAAAGGCATCCCTTTTGTTGGAGGCATCCCTCCAAAGAACACCACATGGTTACTTGTCCAAAAAAAAAAAAAGGAAAAGAAAAAGAACACCACGCGGTTGTTGTACTTTGTGTACAACAGGCACAAGACAGTTTCTGTTATAAATTTGGACTTCTGCCATCATGGAGTCCTTTCATATCCACATGCAGTAAGGTTTGATTTTTCAAAATCTATTCAAATTACATAACTATTCCAGGTTCAAATCCATGGTTTATGCGAAATTCCATCAAAGTAATTTTTTCAATCATAAACAATTTATGAATCACGAAAGAAAAATCTCAATAACATATGATTTTATGAACAATGATAAAACATGCTTTTGAATTTGAATCAACATATAAAATATGTGCAGCATGTATTTCAAAAATATAAAATAAGACATGCATGAAATTTTTGCTGCCTCTCACTCTCTCTGTTTCTGTATAGCACAATCCCCTCCTCCCCCATCCTCCCCCCCCCCCCCCGTGCTTCCTCCGCGCGCTCTTTTTTCGCAGCTCCTTCATTTTTTATCATATGTATTAAAGTTAAACATGTCAACAAAATGCAGCCACGACGGACACTCGCTACATCCAACATCCTACTTTTATTGCACACTTTTCTCTCTTTTTATTTTTATTATTGTTTTGAACTTCTACATTTTTTTAGCCATTGGTCTAACCTACTTCAATAAATTTTAATTTCTGATTGACACACAGAAAATCATTCAAGTGTGTCTAAACAGTCTGGTTAATTCTGCCATTTTCCCTATTCAATTTCCATAAATCAAGTGGTGAGTCTAATTAGTTCACTTACTCATTGATCCCCCAATCTCGCACTTCCCATGTATATTTGTAGATATATTCCTATAATCTACGTATAACTAATATTTCAATAAATTCCTAAATCAACTTCTTTGTATGATTGATTTGCTTCCATACATACTGTTAATCTTAAACTAGAGAAAATCATTCAAGTGTGTCTAAACAGTCCGATTAATTCCGGCATTATTTCCCATTCAATTTCCATAAATCAAGTGGTGAGACTAATTAGGTCACTTACTCATTATTCCCCCAATCTCTCACTTCCCATGTATATTTGTAGATATATTCCTATAATCTACGTATAACTAATATTTTAATGAATTCCTAAATCAACTTCTTTGCATGATCGACTTGCTTCCATACATGCTGTTAATCTTAAACCAACTTATTTCCTAAAATAATCTCTTCGCACAATATTAATCCTTAACCAACTTCTATGTATGATAAGAGGCCTTGTTGTCTTTGATCTCAATGTTTCCGCCACTTTTTCTTCATCTACAGTTTTCTTAGTAAGATATGAGGGATCTTGTGGCCTTTTCTCATGCGTGAGAACATTTAAATAGTTTGCTTCACTCATTTATATTATTGTTGCACCTTGATTTGTCTTGTGTTTGATGCAGTCCATAAAAAGAAGTATGATGCCATCATAATATATTGATAATAGCCAGCTATGTTACATGGACTCTTCAAAGTAGGTGAAGTACCCGTGTCCGACATAGATTATTCCGACATGGGTATGGGATATGTGTTCGATGCTTTTGGTTGGAGATACACCAAAAAAATATTCCAATAATTCCATTTTATTATATTATTACTTCAAATGAGTGAAATGTCTACTATGGTCATTATATTACATAAAAACATTATTTTACGCTAAAGAATAAAATAAAAATCTTAAATAAAATGAATATTTAGCAGTGTCCATGTGTCCTTCTGATTGGGATTTGACACGTCCGACGTGCGGATACATACTTGTACCTGACACTCATACCCGAGTCCATGTAACATAGATAGCCAGTGATATCTCACCTTGATGCTTTATCAAACTCCGATTAGATCCAACAAAAATTATTTCTTGTAAATTGGACCAGGAAAGGAATGGAGGCAAACGTAATTCTGCTTCTCATAATTCCCTTGATCGATTACATGATATTTATAGACTAGGTTAGACAATAATAGACCCTAACCTTAGCCTCTATTCTAGGAACCATAATTATTTAAATACAAACTAAGAGATAACAACCCAATCAGATAACTAGGCTTTTAAATTTAAAATACTTATCCGAAAAAACCTGGGTTATCCAATACTCCCCCTCAAGCTGGGTTGTACACACTTGTCATGCCTAGCTTGTCAACTAACCTCTTGAACATCGTTCTTGGTAGACTCTTTGTTAGAATATCTGCTACTTGCTCAGCTGTAGTTACGTAGGACATGCAAATAACTCCACTTTCAATTTTCTCCTTAATGAAGTGTCTGTCAACTTCCACATGTTTAGTCCTGTCATGATGAATAGGATTATGGGAAATGTTTATAGCTGCCTTATTGTCACAAAAAAGCTTCATAGGACCTTCACTAGCCACTTTTAATTCTTCCAGTAACATTTTCAACCAGAGTGCCTCACATATACCTTGAGCAACTGCCCTGAATTCAGCCTCAGCACTGCTACGGGCCACAACGGACTGTTTTTTGCTTCTCCATGTCACCAAATTTCCCCATGCATATGTACAATACCCTGATGTAGATCTCCGGTCATCAACCGCACTAGCCCAATCTGCATCAATAAAAACTTCTACTCCTCGATGAGCACCCTTCTTAAAAAACAATCCACGACCTGCCGTCCCCTTCAAGTACTTTAAGATACGAAACACAGCTTCTAAATGTTCCTCACAAGGTGAATGCATGAATTGGCTAATAGAGCTAACTGCAAATGCAAGGTCAGGCCTTGTATGGGATAGGTAAATGAGTTTACCTACCAACCGTTGATACCTCCCTTTATCAACTGGAACTTCATCCTTGCACATCCCGAATTTTTTGTTGGAATCCATGTGTGTTTCCACAGGTCGGCAACCCAATAATCCTGTCTCTATCAGTAAGTCAAGTATATATTTCCTTTGAGAAACAGAAATCCCAGATTTATTTCACAATACTTCCATTCCCAAAAAATATCTCAGTTGCCCAGATCTTTAACCTCAAACTCAGCAGTAAGATTCTTCTTCAACTTGATCATCTCGTCTTCATCATTACCGGTTAGGATAATATCATCTACATAGTAGTAAGGCAGTTACCTTGTTTCTTAAGTGCTTCAGAAATAGTGTGTGATCTGTTTGAGCTTGTTTATACCCCAGCTGCCGAACTACTTTTGAGAACCGATCAAACCAAGCTCGCGGAGACTGTTTTAGCCTTAAAGGGATTTTTTCAACCGACACACTTTCCCTCAATTTTTATCCCCATTAAATCCAGGTGGGAGCTCCATATAAACTTCTTCTTCTAAATCACCATTAAGGAAGACATTTTTAATATCAAATTGTTGCAAGTTCCAATCAGATTTGTAGCAATAGATAATAATATCCGAATAGTGTTTAACTTTGCAACCAGTGCAAATGTTTCCTGGTAGTCTATGCCATAAGTTTGCGTAAATCCCTTTGCCACCAATCGGGCTTTATAGCTTTCAACTGTCCCATTAGAGTTGTACTTCACTGTGAAGACCCACTTGTAGCCAACTGGACGTTTATCTATTGGTTTGTCCACTAATTCCCACGTTCCATTCTTCTCAAGGGCAAGCATCTCATCAATCACAGCTTGCTTCCATTCTGGACTTCTCATAGCTGTTTCAATATTATTAGGAACCTCAATCTCTGCAAGATTGGCAATAAGTGTACGTGCTGCAGAAGACAAGTGGTTATATGAAACATAATAATAGATTGGGTGTTGTGTGCAGGAGTGAACACCCTTTCTCTCAGCAATAGTAAGATGGCAATCATCAATAATAGGCAAACTAGGCAAAGTATCTAAACGCATACCTGGTTCAGGTTCCGGGTCAGATTCTTGACCTTGTTCAGAAGTCATGGTAGATTCTACTCTTCGAGGATTGTTTCTTCGTGAATAAACATGTAGCTCAGGTTGTTGCTGTTGTAATTCTTCACCTATTGGTAATTCCTCATCAGTATTTATGGACTCAGGAGTCGGGTTGGTTTCAGTAAGCATATTGGGAAGGATAGGACCTACAGGAGTAATGGGATCCCAAAAAATTGTCTTCTTGTATATGCTCCCCCTGAAGGGAATTTTTGGTGTAAAATGGAGAGTTTTCGAAGAATGTAACATCCATCGACACAAAATACTTCTGGTGTTCTGGTGAATAACAATGGTATCCCTTTTGAGTGGAGGAGTACCCAACAATCATGCATTTTGAGGCTCGGGGATCGAGCTTGGATTTCGTGGGTGAATGATTGTGAACGAATGCAATGTAGCCAAAAATTTTTGGGGGTAGTGTACCAAACACACGTGAGTGAGGATAAAATTGAGAAAAAATTGTGAGAGGTGTTTGGTACTTAAGAACACGGCTTGGCATGCGATTAATAAGGTAGGTGGCAGTGAGAATAACATCACACCAAAAATGTTTTGGTACATTGGATTGAAACATGATTGACCGGGCAACTTCTAAGAGGTGACGGTTTTTCCGTTCAACTATGCCATTCTACTGTGGTGTATTAGTGCAAGTGCTTTTGTGTGTTATGCCATGTTGTTTTAAATAAGATCCTAGGATGGTGTTAAAGTACTCAGTACCATTGTCTGTGTGAAAAATTTGAATGTCACTTTGGAATTGGGTTTTTACCATGTTATGGATGCCTTAAAAATCCCTTCGGCTTCCGATTTTTCTTTCATGAGGTATAACCAGGTTAGCCTAGTGTGATCATCAATGAGAGTGATAAACCATTTAAACCCCAATTTATTTTTGACACGAGAGGGTTCCCAAATATCGCTATGAATCATAGAAAAAGGCTTAGTAGGTTTGTATGGCTGGGGTTTAAAGACCGCTCGATGGTGTTTTGCTATTTGACACGTTTCACATTGGAAATTCACAAGCTCTTTATTATGAAACAAATCAGGAAATAAGTGTCTTAAATAACTAAAACTAGGATGACCTAACCTATGATGCCATAGCATTATAGAAGAATCACAACTAGCAGTAAGAGCTTGTTCAATCACGCCGCCAACATTTTTTCCAAAGTAGTAGAGCCCACCATGTTCCTTAGCACTGTCAATCCTCTTCCCCGAAAGATCCTGAAAAAACATTTATCATGTGAGAACAATACTTGACAATTCAAATCTCTTGTGATCTTGCTAATAGATAATAAATTGCAAGTCAACTTGGGCACATGTAGGATAGATTTAAGGATTATATATGGCGAAACATGAATAACACCAGTTCCCGCTACTGCAGAGAAAGAGCCATCAGCAACTTTGATCTTTACATTCCCGGGGCTTGGTCTATACGAAGAGAATAGGTTGCCATGGCTGGTCATGTGATCCGTCGCCTCGGAGTCGATTATCCAGGGACTGTTTTCAGCAATAGGATTAGTGCCAGAGGTAAAATAATTACCTTTATGTGCGAGGAGTGAAGTATTGGATGGCTGTGATGGCGTGAGCAATTTAACAAACTATTCTAATTGCTCTTTTGTTAAAGAGATCTGATGCATTTTGCTGGTGTCACTGTTGTCCTTCTTGTCCGAGTTGCCTAGTTCCGATGTGTGGGCTTGAGAACTCCGATTGTCACGCTTGCTGATTATCTCCCTCCAGTTTGCTGGTCTTCCGTGTATTTTCCAGCAAGTGTCACGGGTATGATGCGGTTTACTGCAGTGATCGCACCAAAGCTGCCCAGATTTTTTTCCAGCTCGAGATCCAATATTTTTAGGACTGTCCTGATTACGAACGACCATCGCAGCATTATCATTGACAACCGGATCTCTAAGTTCACCAAGCATCCTCTTCTTCCAGCTTTCTTCATGTCTGACCTCTGCAAAAATATCATCAATTTCCGGTAATGGTCGCATAGCAAGCTTATGTCCACGAACCTCATCAAGATCTTTGTTCAATCCTGAAACAAAATCATAGATTCGTTCTTTGTCGATAATCGATCGGTATAGAGCAACATCTTGTTTGCAGTGCCATCTATGGACATTATAAAGGTCCAATTCTTGCCATAGTTTGGAAAAAGCATTAAAATATTGCGTAACATCCATGTCTCCTTGTTTTAGCATTCTTGCTGAGTCCCTTAAATCACACATCTGTGTGGAATTCTCCACATCTGAGTACCGCCGAACCACTGCATCCCACATACCTTTTGCTGTGGGGTACAACATGAAATTGTTGCTGATGTCTTCTCTCATGGAATTGATAATCCATGCCATGACGATGGAATTTTCTGCATCCCAAGTTGGAAACGAGGGATCTGTTTCGGATGGCTTTGGTTTTGACCCATTAATGTCTCCTAGTTTACCACGTCCTCGAATAACCATCTGAACAGAGGTCGACCATTGAAGGAAATTTCTGCCATTGAATTTACGGGACTGATTTGTAGGGATGAAGAATCAGAAGCAGCGATGTTCGAGGCAATTGTGGGGACAACCCGGGTAGTCTCAGATGAGGTATCCGAGATCCCAGAGTTCTCCCCTGTCCCCGTAAGAGCCATTTTATACATTCTTCTCTACTGGTTTTTTCAGCTTTGATACCATGTAAATTGGACCAGGAAAGGAATGGAGGCAAACGTAATTCTGCTTCTCATAATTCCCTTGATCGATTACATCATATTTATAGACTAGGTTAGACAATAACAGACCCTAACCTTAGCCTCTATTTTAGGAACCATAATTATTCAAATACAAACTAATAGATAACAACCCAATCAGATAACTAGGCTTTTAAATTTAAAATACTTATCCGAAAAAACCTGGGTTATCCAACATTTCTTTCCCGTTCATCATGTCATACGAGTTTGGTTAATGGTCCTTTCCTGTTTTGCATACTAAAATTTGCCATTAGCATGTCAAGACATATTACTTCTTGGATCTCATCATCTGCTGAAGTCCTTGTCAAATTGTGCTCATTGTGAAAGTATCATACACTGGAACTAATATGCAAGAAAGATTGTTTATGTTAATTCTATGCACGTACTTATGAAATTTTGTTTCATATAAACTAGCAGAAGCAATGCTGGTTTGATCTATAATTTTGCAAGAATGGATCTCCCGAAGTTAGATATTATTGAAAGAGGTTGAATTGCTTCAGATGGGCCAACAGACTATCAATTCTAAGGTCAGTCAATATGGGCTAGCAAATACTGAAGCTGGCTTGCACAATTATGATAGGCAACCGCCTGTCCCAGTAGCTGCAAAGAAGACAGCTTTGAGAGATTTGCAGAATGAGAATAGGATTCTGGTGCCCAAATCTATGGGGAGCTCTCAATTCTCAAAGGAGATTGGTCCAACTATTGAAGCCATTAAAATCCCTGGCACCAAAAGACCTGGAACTGAGTGCCTTGTTAGCAACCTGCAATCTCCAACTAGTAATGCTACAAGTGGACATCTCGTGTATGCTCGGAGAAAACCTGAAGCGGAATCAAGTAAAAGCAGCACCTGTGACAATACAAGCAATAGTGCTGATTATTCACAATCAAGGAAACTTGGTGACCTGAATGAGACAACTCAAGGAAAAACCCAGTTGAATGAAACAAAGAGTTGCATTTTGGAAGTTGAACCTATTCCTAGGGCTTCTTTGATGTGCATCTCGTCTGGAAAACCTTCAATTCCTCCCTCCCTTGGAAAGTCTGATAACATGGTAGCTGCAGATTCCAGTTATCTTCCCATTACTCCTGACATCCCTTCATTGGATTATTCAAAGAGAATGAATGATCAGCACTGGGGAGTGCGATATCAAAAATTGCAGAATTTATTGAAAAGCTTGGACCAATCAAATCAAAATGATTACGTCCAGAGTATGCCCTTGAATTTTAACAAAGCTACTTTTATGGTAACAGTTTCATTGCTTTCACATTTTACTGATTTTCTTTCTGATTATATGTTTTATCAGTGCTTCAATCCCTCTCTTCAGTTGAACTCAGCAGGCATGCTGTTGAACTAGAAAAGAAATCAATTCAGCTTTCATTGGAGGAAGGTAATTTGTAATATTGGCTTGTACCCTTTTTAGTTACAGAACAATAAAGAAAGAAAGATGCTAACAAAAATAGCACCTATCAATTGTATGTAATTTATTTTTTATCTTTTAAAGTGTTATGTCCACCTACAAAAGCTATTATGTGTATCTGAAATGAAGATGCGCTTATCTTGAGTAGGATCCACCAATTGAAATAGTTTTGTGTTAATTGCAAATAACCCGCCTATACTAGTCATTTTTTGCATATAAATCCCCTACACAGTTTTTCGTAGATAACCCCTCATACTATGCATGACTGTTGCAATTAACCACCAACCGTCATTCTGCCGTTAAATACACGATGAAGTGACTATAATGACCCTGATGTGCGTTGTTATTTTGCACTACAATTAACATAACCTCCATGATTGTATACAAACTCAGTATACAATCCTAACACTAAGCTCAGTGAACCAAAAACAAAACAAAACTCTTATCAGCGTCTCAAATCTTCAAACTCTCAATAGAAGCTAAGGTATTCTCCATCACATATCTTCACACATCACAACAGTAAACATATAAGACAGCCCACATGCATATGAGATTCATATATATATATATATTGAAGCATTGCACAAAAGAAAGGGAAAAACAGAGTATTTCTATTGGTTATTTATTCTAAGATTTTTATTTCTATTGCATCCATTTTGCATATATAAATCGAGAGTAGATCTACCTACCTTAGTAAATCTGAAGATTTGCACTCGCAGCCACATGAAAGAATCCCTCTTGTGCACCCCTGTTCAGCTGCTCAAGACTTGTGCGATACCATCTTCTTTTCTTTTGCTTTCAGTTGGCTCTTCTCTCTCTTCTTGCACGTTTCTTCCTCTCTCTCTAACTCATTACTCTCTCTCTCTCTCTTTCTCTTTCTATATATATATATATACATATATATATATATACACACAAGAGTCTTTACTTTTCGAGTAACTGTTGTAACGTATGAGTTTTTGGTCTCAAATATTAAATCAACACACTATTATCATTATAGGGCAATTGGAGAGGCATTCATGTGTTGGTTAACGCCATATCAGCCCATCATACCGAAAAAGCATCTTGCATATATTAGCAAAGGTGACAGTTTACTAGGTAAAAACCGTTTTGTTGTTTTACCATTTTGGGTTCTTATATATATATATATATATATATATATAGGGGTTTGGGGGTAAAGAAGGGTAAAATTTGTCATTATATGATAAAAACATGTCATGTCCATCCATGTGACTAGAAATCCCTCAGTTCTTTAATGGCACAGTGATGGTTGGTGGTTAGTTGCAGCAGCCATGCATTGTATGAGGGGTTATGTACTAAAAACTTAGTGTAGGGGGGTTATATGCAAAAAATGGATAGTATATTATCTGTAGTTAACCCTAGTATTTCCTATAAAAATTATGCATATACCTATGCTATTATATTTGAAGCTTTGGGCTAAGGCACTCTTCTGGTCTATGAGTAGACTTGAACAAAGTATCCTCTGGTTTTTCTATATGGTACTACCATCCAAGCCATTTTTTGGATTTTGCTCACTTTTGTTATGACAATAATACTATTATGTCTAGCTTTCTCATATGTGTAAGACTAATTATGGCAATGATTACTATTATTAATGGAGGCGTTGCTTGATGCTTTTCTAAAAGCTCAAATTGTCAAGCTTGAGAATGCAAGTTCAAGATTGAGAGCAGCCACTTTGTGCATAGTAATGCCAAAGTTTAGGCCTTTATACGGTCTATCCCTTCTAAGATCCCTCGTGGGCCACAATGGAAGTTTTTTTGAGTGCCTAACTGCCTAATGTTGTTTAGGAAACTATGAAGGTATGGTATAGAGGATATGTGGGAGACGTATCTTTTCTACTCTTAACTTGAACATCTGCCCAATTTCATGTACTATGATTCCTGGATTGTGCAACCTTAAGGTAGGGTTGGATGAGCAACAAGCTACTTTAACTTTTGTTATTAAATGAGCCGATCCTGAGCTGTTCATGAACAACCCAGTTCATTTGCAGCCCTACTAACACACCTCTCACAACAGGAACAATTATAACTTAAGCTACAAAAAGTAACTCTTAAAATTTGAAAGATAAGATTAAGAAGAAAGGACAATCAGAAAATAATACAAACAGTAAAGAACAATTGGCTGCCAAACACACCGAGGGCATGTGTGTCAGCCTTGAAACAAGGACTAATCCCTGTGACAAGAGGTCCAAGAGAACTGGTCAACTCACGGGTTGAAGGCAACCCATCAAAGCAGGCAGAAAACCAGCAACCACCACACATTAGTAGATATATGGTGAATGGATCTCTTCTTGCCAGGCCGGGCATGGAGCCACCAATCTCCAATGCATGGCAGAAAATGCAGGTGAAATATTGCCTCGAATTTTGGTCGAGGTATTTCAATTCAAATTGAAATTTAATGTTTGCAAACATGCCCTCTCAGAAGAAGGATCATCTGTTGTAGGTTTACAGCTTAGAAATACACCTGGATTAGTTTCCTAATCACTAAATAGAAAAGAGACGTGTACAAAGCTCGATATGTAGATTTTTTTTTTGCAAGACCAAAGAAGCCATTTTGAAGCCATAATGGAGGTAGACATGAGCTAACCGCAGCAAGTTCCTCTCACATGAAAAGTCGTTTTAGACAGATCACTGACTACCTATCTAATTTTTTAGAAGCATGCCTCTCAAAACCCAGACTGGAGAAGGGGGGCCTTAGTGACAAAAAGATTAGACTAGCATGATCATATTCTAGGCACAGAAGAGACCACAAGCATCAGCATCCCTCAGCCGTGGATGACCTGGCATGAAGCTACTTGATGGTTGAAGTAGTTGAACACTACGAAAAAGTATCTACTGGGTTCGTGAGGGGGCAAAAGGCGGAGTAGGAGGGGGGAGGGAGGGAGCGAGGAAAAAGGGAGAGGGGAAGGAAAGTAGGCATGAATCTAGGGTAGAGCTTTATTTGTTTTAATGGTTTTTGTGCTGCGCTCCCCTTTGAGCGCTCTTTAATGAATCTTGTCAAAAAAAAAAGAAAAAGAAGTTTTATTTGTTTTAATGTGCCATTGCCTGGTGTAGTGGTAATAGTTTGGCTTGTCAAGTGTAAGAATGTGAGTTTGCGTCTGTAACTATGTGCACATAATGCTAGAGGTTAGGTTTGTGCCTAGTCTATCTGTCAATGGATAGCTTTGCTGTCCATAATTAATCTTCTTTCCTTCTATTCTTCTTTTCTTATTTCACCTTTACTTAATTTACGTAGGCTTGTACAGTTAGGATATTGACAGAATATATAGTTTCCATATAAAGCTAGACTGCTAGAATCACTCGGCAGTTAGTTTCTTTTCATGTATAGCTCTCTTGTAAAGGTCCTATATAATAAACAGATCACTCAAAGGCTAATTGATTCGGCCATTCAAACAGATTCTGACTTATTTTGACATGGTATCAGAGCCAAGTTGAATTTTTTTTCCTCTCGGTTTGGTTGTCGCCCGCGTGATTTTTTTTCTCCTCTCGGTGTTCGTGTGTTTGCGTCTTTTGGATTATTCCTGGTTTGAGTTTTTTTTTTTTTTTCGCAGCCTCTGTTCAGGTCTCGGCAGGAGTTCTCTTCTGGTGAGCCTCTCGACGCGTCTGTTTCTGGTCTCCATAGTTTCTCGGCAGTTTTTGTTTTCATCTCGGCAGTCTCATCCTTCTGGTGAATTAGTTTCTTTGTGATGGACTCTGCACCTGTGTGTGTCAAGTTTACGGGCACAAACTACTCTACTTGGGCTTTTCAGTTTGAACTTTTCCTCAAAGGAAAAGATCTTTGAGGTCATATTGATGGCACGGATGTCGCTCCACAATCCGCTACTGACAAATCCAAAGATCTCGGAGCTTCTCCCTCATGGGCTGTCCTTGATGCTCGGATTATGTCTTGGCTTCTTGGTTCAGTGGAGCCACATATTGTTACCAACTTTCGGCCTCATCGCTCCGCTCAATCCATGTGGAATTACTTGAAGCAGGTTTATCATCAAGCTAATGATGCTTGTCACTTTCAGTTGGAACATGCAATTGCCATGTTTTAACATGGTAGTCTTTCCATCCAAGACTACTACTCGGCCTTTATGACTCTTTGGCACGAATATACTGATTTGGTTACAGCAGATGTTCCTGCTGGTGCTCTTTCAACTATCCAGACTCTTCATGAGACTAGTCGGCGTGATCAATTTCTTATGAAATTACGTTCGGAATATGAATCTGTTCGCTCCTCTCTACTGAACCGATCTCCTGTTCCTTCTCTTGATATTTGTTTTGGTGAGTTACTTCGCGAAGAACGTCTTAGTACTCAAGCTATTCTGGAGCAATCTCATGGCAGTTCGGTCCCGACACCTGTGGCTTATGTTGCCCAAGGCCGAGGATCACCTATGCCTTCTAAACATTTGCAGTGTTTCTGCTGCAAGGAATATGGGCATATTGCTGCTAATTGTCTTAAGAAATATTGTTCTTATTGTAAAAAGAAGGGTCACATTATCAAAGAATGTCGTCTCCGTCCCCAGAATCGTCAGGCCCAAGCATTTCAGACTTCTGTTATTGTTCCTCCCGCAGCGACTTTTGTCGCACATGGCTCTTCCTCAGGTGCTTCCTCTGATCTTGCACCTCCTGCACCAAATTACTGCACACCAGAAATGGTGCAACAAATGCTAATTTTGGCATTATCTGCAATGGAGTTTCAAGGTAAAGATTCTACGAAACTTTGGTACGTAGACTCGGGAGCTTCTAATCACATGACGAATACTCCCACCGCTCTGTGTCATGTTCGGTCCTATGCTGGTCAATCTGCCATTCAGACTGCCAATGGCAGTTCTTTGTCCATAGCTGCTGTAGGAGATGCCTCTTCTAAATTGACTGATGTGTTTCTTGCTCCTCAGCTTTCCACGAGTCTTATCTCTGTTGGTCAATTAGTTGATAACAATTGTGTTGTGCAGGACCAGGTAACGGGGGAGCCGATCGCGAAGGGACCTAAAGTGGGGCACTTGTTTCCACTATTTTTACCTGCTCCAACACTTTCTCCAGTTTCTTCTATTCAGTCTTTTGCTTGTAATAATGTTCCTGATCTGAGTATGGTGTGACATCGTCGTTTAGGCCATCCCAATATTCAGATCTTATCTCATGTATTGCACTATGGTTTTCTTGGTAATAAAAAATGTTATTTTTTATCTCTTGAGTGTGATTCTTGTAAACTTGGTAAAAGCAAAATTCTTCCCTTTCCTTTGCATGCTAAGTAGAGCTTCTCACTGTTTTGATCTTATCCATAGTGATGTTTGGGGACCTTCCCCGGTTAGTTCACATGAAAAATTTAAATACTTTGTGACTTTCATTGATGATCATAGCAGATTCACTTGGGTTTATTTTCTTCGTTCTAAATCTGAGGTTTTTCGTACTTTCACTGAGTTTTTAGCGTATGTTGAGAATCAATTTTCTGTGACTATTAAAACATTACGTACAGATTCTGGTGGTGAATATATATGCCTACTGAGTTTCAAGCATTCTTGGCTTCTAAAGGTATTATTCATCAACGTTCATGTACTGCTACTCCCCAACAGAATGGAGTAGCTGAATGCAAAAATTGACATCTTCTCGATGTGGTACGTACTCTCTTGTTAGAATCCTCTGTTCCATCCATGTTCTAGGTCGAGGCTTTAAAAATTGCTACTCACTTGATTAATCGTTTACCTTCTCAAGTCTTACATATGGAGTCTCCTTATTTCCACTTGTTTGCTAAACAACCTAGTTATGATAATCTCCGTATCTTTGGTTGTGTATGTTTTGTCCATTTACCTCCTCATGAGCGACATAAATTATTTGCTCAATCTGTTAAATGTGCATTCTTAGGATATAATGTGTGTCAAAAGGGATTTGTTTGCTATGATCC
Source organism: Cornus controversa (assembly GCA_026545225.1). Classification (NCBI taxonomy): domain Eukaryota; kingdom Viridiplantae; phylum Streptophyta; class Magnoliopsida; order Cornales; family Cornaceae; genus Cornus; species Cornus controversa. The sequence goes on along the minus strand of CM048853.1, from coordinate 1,379,946 downwards.
TACTTTACATCGTACACGCATTTTTAGGAATGTTATTTTCTTTGAAAATCAACATTTCTTTCCTGTGTCCTCTGTGCCCTCTTCTTCTACTGTGGTCCTCTCCTCCTTTGAGGGGGCAGTTCTCAGATCTTCATCAAGTAAGCTCTCGCTTTAAACCAGGTATTGTGTATACGAGACATTCCCGCCCACAGTCTCTTCGGGTGGCTCCACCGATATCTGATCCTACCATGCTCCAAAACCAGTCAGTTGCAGCACCTCCAGATTCCTTGGTACGTCGCTCTTCTCGAGTATCTGTACCTCTGGATCGGTATGGTTTTTCTTCTGGCCACTCTATTTCCGCTCTTACTACTACATTGTCCAATTTTGAAATTCCCACATGCTACTCACATGCTGTCAAGCATGATTGTTGGCGACAAGCTATGCAGGAAGAAATTGCTGCTCTAGAGGCCAATCACACCTGGGACATTGCACCTTGTCCTTCCACCATAGTTCCCCTGGGTTGCAAATGGGTTTACTCCGTCAAGGTTTGATTTGATGGAAGTTTGGATCGTTATAAAGCTCGGCTTATTGCACTTGGAAATAATCAAGAATATGGTGTCAATTATGAAGAGACATTTGCTCCTGTGGCTAAAATGACCACTGTTTGTACGATTCTAGCTCTTGCTGCTTCCAATGATTGGCCACTACATCAGATGGATGTCAAGAAAGCTTTTCTTCACGGGGATCTTAAAGGGTGTATTTATATGAAGCCACCCCCGGGATTGTTTCCCTCTCCGACCTCACATGTGTGTAAGCTTCGTCGCTCCCTTTATGGTCTCAAACAAGCTCCGAGGGCCTGGTTTGATAAATTTCGTTATTACACTTCTCATTCAAGCAGAGCAAGTATGACACTTCCTTGTTTCTTAGAAAATCAGACATGGGTATTGTTGTTCTTTTGGTTTATGTTGATGATATTGTGATTACTGATTCCGATTTTATTTTACTTAGTCAGCTCAAGACTCATCTATCTGAGTCCTTTCACATGAAAGATCTTGGATCTCTCACATATTTTCTCGGTCTTGAGGTGCATTGTAGTCCATCTGGTATTTCCCTTAATCAACATAAGTATGCTAGTGACTTATTGGCTACAGCTGGGCCTACAGGAGGCTACATCTGTTGATACTCCCATGGAATTAAATGTCAAGCTTCGCAAAGAGGAGGGTGATTTACTTGCGGATCCCAGTTTATACCGGAAGTTGGTGGGTAGTCTTGTCTACCTCACCATTACTAGACCGGACATTTCTTTTGCAGTTCAGCAAGTCAGCCAATTTCTTCAGACCCCTCGTCATCTTCATTTGGTTGCTGTCCGTAGGATCATACACTATGTTCAGGGCACTTCTGCCCATGGCTTATTCTTTCTTGCTGGCAATTCTCCTCGACTTACTGCTTATAGCGATGCTGATTGGGCCGGTTGTGCTGATACAAGTCGCTCCATCACTGGTTGGTGTGTGTTCTTAGGTGATGCATTGATCTCCTGGAAGAGTAAGAAGCAAGACAGAGTCTCTAAGTCATCTACAGAATCTGAGTACCGGGCGTTGTCTCTTGCTTGTTCTGAAATTAATTGGCTTCGAGGTTTGCTTGTTGAGTTAGATTTTGCTGAGACTGATCCTACACCTCTACATGCTAATAATACGAGTGCTATTCAGATCACGGCTAATCCTGTCTATCATGAGCGCACAAAGCATATTGAAGTCGACTGTCACTCTATTCATGAAGCATTTGAAGCTCGTGTTATCACTCTTCCACATGTTTACACTGAACTACAAATTGCTGATATCTTCACCAAAGCTCTTACTCGCCATCGACATTGTTTCTTAAGTAGCAAATTGATGCTTGTTGATCAACTCGCATCAATTTGAGGGGGGGTTGTCAATGGACAGCTCTGCTGTCCATAATTAATCTTCTTTCTTTCTATTCTTCTTTCCTTATTTCACCTTTATTTAATTTACGTAGGCTTACGGTTAGCATATTGACAGAATATATAGTTTCCATATAAAGTTAGATTGCTAGAATCACTCGGCAATTAGTTTCTTTCCATGTATAGCTCTCTTGTAAAGGTCCTATATAATAAACAGATCACTCAAAGGCTAATTGATTCAGCCATTCAAACTGATTCTGACTTATTTTGACACTATCCATACCAACACACTAGATTAATGTTATCCTATTAAATTCTCAACGATGAATCAATTTCCACCTCATGAGCTAAGGAGATCTCCTCTACAATAGTTAGTCCTTTAACAAAAGTCCCTTGTTCCTTAAAAATGATTCTAGGGAGAATCCAACTCATTCTTCTAGCTAGAGATTTTTTTATAGAAAAGTGACAAAGCTCTCCTTCACATATCCCATAAAATAAATATTTAGGGTAGGTCGGAATTGGTGAAAATGTGAAGGACTTTCTTCGGTTTGAGGCATAGTTATTAAAGGCACAAAGGTGCTAAGGGCTCCTGGAGCGTGAGGCACAAGGCGAGGCAAGGGCCTGACTGAAGTGAGGCGCAAGTTGAAATTAAAATAAAATTTGTAGCTAATAATACAAAACCAACAGCAACAGTTGCTCAACAGCTTCAAACTACCGTTTAGCCAAAAGTATGAGAACATCAAACCACAAAATTAGTATACATAATATCCAAATTTCATGATTTTCAATGTTTTTTTGTGATAATATGGTTTAGCAACTATTACACGCATTAGAGACAAACTACAAAACATAAACAAATTAAGAGTTTATAAAAAAAAATTTAAAAGAAAAAGAAGAAAAGAAAGAGAGAAAAAAGAACAGAAAAACCATAAAAAGAAAAAAAAAGAGTGAACAGAGAATTAAAAAATAGAGCAATAAGGAGGAAAAAAAAAACAAAAATCAAAGAAGAAGAAGAAGTTGTTAGAGAAGAGCTCGATGTGATTGTATCGAATTTATCAATCGACCCTTTTTATTTCTTTTACTGTCAGGGACTGTATTATATGGTTAGAATTCATTGTAACACAAAAATACACCACATGCTAACAAGTAGGGAAAAAAAAACTAAATGTTTTATATTAGGCGCGTCTGAGGCGCGATTTGCGCTTGGCGCCTCAGATGCAAAGGCGCGTGCCTTATTGAAAGAGCCTGGCTTGACCTTGGTTCAGGCGCAATTGCTAAGCCTTGAGCCTAAGGCGCTCCTTTGACAACTATGGTTTGAGGGCAATGAAATTTGAATTCAAACTTAGGGCTTAACAACACCTTCAACAACGAAATTGTGAACCACCCCTTCCAACAGTGACAGTCAAAAAGACTTGGGCTTCCATCAATTTAAAGGATAGGGAGGGGTTTTATGTTTTTTGGTTAGCTCCAATGGCGAAATATTTAGATCTTTACCTCATTATTTTGCTATAAAAATTCTTTCCCATGTATGTTTTTACGAGAAATATTTTCTATCATCAATTTAATGGAGCCCCAGGTTTGTTTTAGGCTAGTCTTCAAACTGACTCTACCCTACTTGCTGAGGTAAGAATGATTGTGGTATGGATTGCTTAATTTTATTACCAAAAAAAGAAAGGATGTACAATAAAGTTCACAACCACCTATTGTCTAAGGAACTTTAACGCTGAATAGGAAAAGCTTAGCAAAAGAAATGGCAGTTCACACCCCGAGAGGCTAGAGAAACAAAATATACTTCTTATGTCCTAGGATTAGAAACAACGAACCCCTCCTAGAAAGTAGGTTTATGTAATTTGACTAAACACTTTAGTTTAGTTGGTAGACAAGGCGTTGGAGAATTCCCTTGATGAGAATTGGGAACTTGAGTCCCTTCTTCGAGCTTCTTCTCAGCAAACTTGATTGGAGAGACAATGAAAGATAAATTGTGGCATTTAGGGTTAGGCTAAGAAGCACAGACACAACCTAGAGGTGTTGTGGCAGTGTCGGACACATGTCTTACGCTATAAATGTCTTGAAATTAATTTTTTTCCCCCTGGTTGGACATGGCTGGGCCACAATATGGACACGACAAAGACATGTGTGGGACACTTTCAGGATACGATGGGATAATTTTGTAATTTCTTAGAGGAACGGGATTCCAGTACAATTTTAAAATATATTACGGGTTAATTAGAAAAATAATGTAAAGTTTAAGAAAACAAAAAAATCACCCATCTAGCTCTAAGCTCCAAATTAGTCATTGCATTAATGATAATGTGAATAAAATTAGCAAACATTATTATTTATATATATAATAATATATATTTTTATTTTTTGACGTATCCCTGCCGTATTTGTGTATTTTTTATTTTTGCGATTTGCCGTATCGTCGTGTCTATACGTGACATACCCGTGTCCGTATCTGTGCTTCCTAGCGTTTAGGGGACCGTTTCAATGATGGAGTAGGAATGTGCTATTGTTGGCATAAACTAGTGGTTGCTCTTGCGTAACTGGGATGCTTGAATAAGTAAAGTGAAGAACCATCATCCTTTCATAAGCAAGTTTAAGACTATGATTCAAAGCCTCATCTCCATTATCAACACCTCGACAATCGACATTGTCTTAATGGGAAGAATTATCAACATCACTACCAACTTCCTCGCCACTAATCATCCCCAATTTTTTTGGATTTAGGAATCTCAACTAAATTGGTACCAACTCCTTTGGGCTTCGGAGGATCCACAATATCCTCAAATAATGATGCCACCTCAAAAGAAGCAAAAGACTAAAAAGAATTATAAGTAGATGGTAAAGGGGAAGCATTGTCTTGAAACTCTAGAGGGGCAGTCACCTCCTAAACCTTTAGTCACCTCCACCTGTCCTTTGAAGGTTGAGAATCCGAGGTTGATCCCTCCATTCTCCAAACTTGCTTAGGTTTTTGTTCGGCAACTTCGGGCCCTAAAGGATTTTAGTTAGTGAAGTGCCAAATACTTGACATATTAGAAGGATGAGAAAATAGAAATGAACAAATGAAAGAGGGACCTAGGGTTTGCTTAGCAAATTATATTATTATGATATTATAAATTATATGATAAAAAGGGTAAAATTGTCATTATATGATTAAAACATGTCATGTCCTTCCATGTGACTAGAAATCCCTCAGTTCTTTAATGGCACAGTGATGGTTGGTGGTTAGTTGCAGCAGCCATGCATTGTATGAGGGGTTATCTACTAAAAACTTAGTGTAGGGGGGTTATATGCAAAAAATGGACAGTATATTATCTGTAGTTAACCCTAGTATTTCCTATAAAAATTATGCATATACCTATGCTATTATATTTGAAGCTTTGGGCAAAGGCACTCTTCTGGTCTATGAGTAGACTTGAACAAAGTATCCTCTGGTTTTTCTATATGGTACTACCATCCAAGCCATTTTTTGGATTTTGCTCACTTTTGTTATGACAATAATACTATTATGTCTAGCTTTCTCATATGTGTAAGACTAATTATGGCAATGATTACTATTATTAATGGAGGCGTTGCTTGATGCTTTTTAAAAGCTCAAATTGTCAAGCTTGAGAATGCAAGTTCAAGATTGAGAGCAGCCACTTTGTGCATAGTAATGCCAAAGTTTAGGCCTTTATACGGTCTATCCCTTCTAAGATCCCTCGTGGGCCACAATGGAAGTTTTTTTGAGTGCCTAACTGCCCAATGTTGTCTAGGAAACTATGAAGGTATGGTATAGAGGATATGTGGGAGACGTATCTATTCTACTCTTAACTTGAACATCTGCCCAATTTCATGTACTATGATTCCCTGGATTGGGCAACCTTAAGGTAGGGTTGGATGAGCAACAAGCTACTTTAACTTTTTGTTACTAAATGAGCCGATCCTGAGGTGTTCATGAACAACTATAACAGGAACAATTATAACTTGAGCTACAAAAAGTAACTCTTAAAATTTGAAAGATAAGATTAAGAAGAAAGGACAATCAGAAAATAATACAAACAGTAAAGAACAATTGGCTGCCAAACACACCGAGGGCATGTGTGTCAGCCTTGAAACAAGGACTAATCCCTGTGACAAGAGGTCCAAGAGAACTGGTCAACTCACGGATTGAAGGCAACCCATCAAAGCAGGCAGAAAACCAGCAACCACCACACATTAGTAGATATATGGTGAATGGATCTCTTCTTGCCAGGCCGGACCGAACCGAACCAAACCATATATATATATATATATATATATATATAATATTATATAATTTATAATATCATAATAATATAATTTTTGCTAAGTAAACCCTAGGTCCCTCTTTCATTCCTTCATTTCTATTTTCTCATCCTTCTGAGTTCTGTTCTGCAGCACCGGACCTCCTCCTCCTCCTCTCTCTCACTTTGCTCTTCCCCAGGACCCCATCTTGCCGCCGTCCATCCTCCATTGGCCACCATCGATTGTCCAAACACTCCACCAACACCCCCCACCCCCCCCCCCCCCCCCCAAGCTCTCTCTCACAATCTCAGTTCACATATTTTATTTCTAATAATTACAACCACAGATTTCACAGACATCTTCCAGCTTCACCTCTCTCTCTAAGCCCCCAACTTCGTCCTTGTTCATTCCGTAAACCACTCAATAGCACCTGTTCCCTCCAGATGAAGCAGCTTCTGGGTTAGTACACCTTTAATTCCATATCATGTATATGTATATATGCACGCATATACTCGTTTCTTTCTTTCTTACGAATCTGTGGAGTTACTAACTAAAGTAGTGGATTATTGTTCGCCATTTTTGTTTCTCGCCTGGAACTCTCAGTTTGTTATGGTTTTCTTTTTTTCTTTTAATTGGTAACCTTGATAGTTCGCATACCAAGTGTTTGATAATAATTAGCTGTGAGTTTTGTGTATTTGTTGTGTTCCAATTTTGATTAAGACATGATAGCACGTTATGAAATTTGCTGTGTATTGTTTGAATTGTCTTTAAGTTATCACATTCATGTTCAACTATTTTGTGTCTCAGGTGATTGGGCTTGAGACAGAAAATAGCTCATTGGGCTTGAAATCAAGTGTTTGTGCTTGCTAAATCAGGTTTATGTTCAATGCTAGAACCGTGGAACCGAACTGGTTCTTCGTGGTTCGGTTCCATTTTTAGTGAAACCGAACCGTACGGTTTGGTTCCAAAATACTCCAAAACGGAACCGAACCGTGTGCACCTCTACCCATAGTCCTCGCGTTGTACCTCTTTTTCCAATTGCTCTTTGAGAAAGAAAACATCAACTTAGATGAGAATGAAAAGAAGACGAATTTTATGCTATGTTTGGTTGGAAGGAAGAATTGAGGAGGGATGGATGAGAGGGGGGATCGATGAATTTCTCATGTTTGGTTGGAGGGAAGGGAAGAGAGGGAAGAAACAAGGAGGGATGATGCATCCCTCTTTGCCTTCTGCTTTGTTTGGTTGGAAGAAAAGATAGAGGAAGGATAGAAGAGAGGAGGGATAGAAGAACCTTCTCGTGTTTGGTTGGAAGGAAGGGAAGAGAGGAAGGAACCAAGCCTTCGAGTTTTTTATCCACCCAATTTTGGGCGGAAGAGAGGAGGGAAAGATAGAATAATTACCTACAAATATATAATTCCAATTTTAATCTTTCTAAAAAAATTGTTTGTTAAACCATACTGCGTAAACAACAATTGCTTGATCGTTTTGCCGGCAAATCCAAAAATTGCGTTAACCCATTAGAACTTCCTTGACGATAGATTATTGAAAAACAACTAGTATTCAGCTACCTCCTCTCATAGTTGTCTTACAATGCATGCACGGATGCCAATATATATATGTGTGTGTGTGTGGAAAGAATGTTTTGTTTTGTTGATCAACTATGCAGGAAAAAATATTTTCATTAGTTTCTGTTTTCTATGGCTTTAATTAGCTTTTTTTTTTTCCACCTTTTCATCATATTTCCTTACAACCAAACGAAACAAGTATGTTAATTCAGAAACTCGTGAAATCTTGTTCCTCCGAACCTTTGTGATAATTGAGAAAAAAGAAATAAGTAAAAACTGTTATTTCCTTCCTTCCAACCAAACAAAAAAAAGGTGTCACCCCGTTTATCCTTTCTATTATCCCTTTCATTCAACCAAACAAAAAGTGAGGGAGACATCCTCCCTTCCCTCATCCATCCCTTCCTCTCTCCCTTCCATCCGTTTTTCCATCCCTCGTACCAAACGGAGTTGATCATTCCATCCATCCTTTCTACTATCCCTTACATTCAACCAAACAAAAAGTGAGGTAGACACCTTCCCTTCCCAAGGGATGCCTCATCCATCCCTTTCCCTCTCCCTTCCATCCGTTTTTCCATCCCTCTAACCAAACAGAGCATTAATCTGTAGTGTGTGTTATGGTTCTGGAGTGTAGCAATGCGAAAGGATCTTCATCCTCTTAGAAGCAGCAGAATTCTGCAGCTGGTTGGTTTTCTCACCAATCGACAGTAACTTTCTGCCAGACAACTTGAAAGAGGGGATACCCACTACAAAGTATAAGAAAAACCTTGGCTTTTCAATATCAGCTTTGCCATTAGACGTATCCCAACAGGGGTGGATTTTTTTTTTTTGCAAGAGGGGTGGATGTTGGTTATACTGGGAATGAAGAAACGTTAGATGACTTTGAGAATGTCCTTAGTGAAATTAACACCACTCTTAATGGCTTCCAATATCATGGTTGAGATAGAAACAATGCAGGTGATTCGTTTGGAAGCCATGATAATGTGGCCCAAAATCATGAGCTTCAGGGAGATGAAGAGCTTGGAAAATCAGCTATGGCATCACTGGCTTTGGCAGAGTTGGCATCTAAACACCCGATTAGGTACGTTCTTCTTCAGGCTATTCAAGGGTGTTTAATCCAGTGTGTGCACCACCTTTATATCACCGTGCAACTGCTACTAGCCATCTCAAATGTCACATGCATGTGAGATGCGAATGAGTGTAGCAAGTCTGGAGTGACGTCCATGCAGTGAATCAACACCCAATTTAAATGGTGACAGCTCCATATGTATTACCCTGTAATGCAATCAGCTATGAAAGAAAGGCTGAAATCTATAAGAAGGGAAAACAGAGAGCTAGATAAGCTAGGGAATAGTATAAACACCCATAACTCAATCCCAAAAGAAAGGGAGAGGTAGAAAGCTGCGATAGCATATTGAATATATTAATAATATAAAAAAAACTATCAAACCCTAGCAATTACATGGCTTTATATAGAGTTTCTTCCTCCTTAGTCTACGCCATAAATTGGACAACTACCAAATATAAATTAAAACTAAAATAGGAAAGTTGCTAAAATTAGAAAATTACATAAAATCAAGAAAATTCAGAATATGGAAAGTTTCTAAAAATTATGAAGTTGACCGCAGAAAATTAGGAATTTTGTGATTGCATCAGTCCCTTCGGGTTAGAAAGAACTCGCCCTGGAGTTTGAAGTAAATTGCCACAATCAATCAAAAATCCGAGCATAGCTTTCCATCCATTTTTTCTTCTCGAATCAAATATAATAATCTTCTTATACTAACAAAGAATTCATTTGCATAATAACCATGGATTTTGCTAGATTTCCTTTGAACTTGGGTAGATTCGCATAACTTTGTAGAACATATATCATGAATTAAAAGTTCAATTAACTTTAATTTTGTTCCAACAAATGCTTAGCAGTTGTTGTGCACTCTAAGAATTCATCCCAAATCATATCATAAAAGTAAAGTCCATTATTTTTCATATCTATGACTATTTTTACCGCTACATTCTCATTGCTTTCTTCATTTTGAGAGTCTTGTTTTGTAGCTTCCTCATCAAATATCGCTAATTGATCCCAATTCGTAGACAATTTTGACTCGTATGATTCAATGTGTGGTTCTTCATAAAAAATTGGAGGCTTACTTCAGTCAACGAATGATTCTATAATGGTCGATTCCATGAACGACCATGACTCATCATTTGTTGAATCAATCTCTAAATCATAATAGAATTTCTCCAGCCATGGATCCTCAGGATTGATGATATTGTTCTCATTGAACTCCTCGTCATTGTCGTCATCATTATCATAAATAGGCTCCTCTTCTTGTGGTTGATCTTTATCTCCACTAAGATCTCCTGCAAATTCAAGAATTTTCACCTTAAAATAGAATAGGTGTTGGTTTGGGTGCTATGTTACTGCGAATAGGATTAACAAAATCCTCTTCTAGATTGTCCTCCTCCTCAGATTCAACGTCATCTTGAGAAGGGGCTGGGGTTTGCGGAACGCATTGGACTAAAGCTTCAATCTGCCTTCTTAGATCTTCTATCACAGCAAACACTTGTTGTTGATCAACTGCTGCGTCCTGATCACGCCGAACAGCTAGTCTGCGAGGTGGGTTTCTTCTTCTTGGTGGCATGTTGCAAAACTTACAAGAGAAATCTGATAACCCAACACAAAACCACTCGACCAGAACTTGCTCTGATACCAACTAATGCAATCAGCTATGAAAGAATGGTTGAAATCTATAAGAAGGGAAAAATAGAGAGCTAGATCAAGTTAGGGAATAGCTTAAACACCCACAACTCAATCCCAAAAGAAAGGGAGAGGTCAAAAGCTGTGATAGCAGATTGAATATATTAGTAATATAAAAAAAACTATCAAACCCAAGCAATTACATGACTTTATATCGAGTTTCTTCTTCCTTAATCTATGCTATAAATTGGACAACTACCAAATATAAATTAAAACTAAAATAGGAAAGTTGCTGAAAATCAGAAAATTACATAAAATTAGAAAATTACATAAAATCAAGAAAATTCAGAATATGGAAAGTTTCTAAAAATTATGAAGTTGACCACAGAAAATTAGGAATTCTGTGATTGCATCACCCTGTCAAGGGGTAGGCCTGTTGTCTTAAGTGTAGATTTCTCCTATTGGGTTTTTCCCTGGGTGGTAGGATGTAGATGCTTCTCAATGATGACATGCTGTAATGTAGCCTATATGTCAACATCCACTATCTTGGCTACATTGAGGAGGAAGGGCAAGTGTCTTGTAAGATTATGTGTGGTTTTAATGGTGTCCCATTTATCAATGACATAATAAAGAAAGGATAACTTGGATTCTTGTGACAACCTGGGATCAAGTGGCTGTTGGATAATTCCAAGTTTGGCGTCCTTATGTAACTGCTTTGTTGAGGTTCGGTCTTTCTATCGGAAGTTGGTAAAGTCTCATGGTCCATCCTTTCCTTGGAAAGGAATTTGGCGCTCTAGAGCTCCTTTGAAGGTGGCTTTCTTTGTGTGGACGACATCCATGGGAAAGATTCTGACCATGGATAATCTAAGAAAGAGAGGACACATCTTCGCAAATAGTTGCTGGTTGTGTAAGCGAGCAGAGGAAACGCTTAATCATCTTCTTCTTCATTGCCCTAGAGTGAGGGAGGGATGGGACTTAATTTACGCTACTTTTGGTGTTCAATGGGTCATGCCTAAGACAGTGGCGAGCTGCATTTCTACTTGGAATGGTTTTTGGGTGCGTTGTGACATTAGGCGTGCTTGGAGGGTTGTTCCTCATTGTCTATGGTGGGTGCTTTGGAAGGAGCGGAACAAGAGAGCTTTTGAAGATATTGAACAGCCTTGGCGTGTTTTTAGATGCTCTGTTCTCAACTTCTCTTCTTTTGGTCGGAGGGTTCCTGTTGTTCTTCATCGGAGTCCTTGTTGACTTTTGTAGATAGTCTAAGAATTTGATTTGTTTGTTGTATTGGGATGCATCCCCCGTTTGGGCACTTTTCTATGAATCCTTATCAAAAAAAATGTAACTGCTTTGTGCATACTTCTGGATGGCCATCAAGATTGCACGACCATTGACATTTCATTAATTGTTAATTGAAGTATCCAACTTAGTTTAGAAGACACTGTAAAAGAAATGAAGACTTGGATCCTGTATATGTTAGGTTCAAAATGAATGTAATAAAGATTTTAAAAATTATTTCTGTTTCTACTACTACTTGGCAATAGGTGGAGCGTTAGTGGATCATATTAGCAGTCAAACCTCTTTACTGGCAGCTATTTTTATTTTAGTGTGGTGGTAGAATTTGATGATTGCCCCTTAGTTTTCTGAGATTTTTCATTTTACCTTGTAGAACATTTTTTACAGGTGTTATTAGGCATTCCTTTGAGCCTGTTATGCCTTAATAAACTCCGCTCACATTTGTACATTTTGAGGCGAGTGGAATCTGATTTGTTTATGTTATTTGTTTTCCTCTATTGCAGCCAAAGAGATGCAACGAGTTATAATTTTGGATGTTCTGGGTAAATTTCCAAAGAATTCTAGGTCACCTTCAAACCTTCAAGACCTGTCAGAGAAATGAGAAGATGCAATGAACAACCTAGGGTTCATTGCCCTTTGATCCAAGTGAGTGGTTTATTTCTCCTGTCTTTCTGCAGTGATCATTATCCTTGCTGTACACACTAATATTCTGGCTATTACTTTTACTGATCTGTTGATGGTTCCAAATTCTGTATTTTATTAAATGTCATTTAGTTTATCTATTGTACACTTCACCGAATTTGCTACTCTTAACCATATCTCCTGTTAAAATTTGTGTTCTTTGCTTGCAGTGTTCTATGATTTTCTTCTCTCTTCATTGTAGACTGAAGATCTGAAGGAAAAAAAAAAATGCTTAGAACTCCATGTACTAGTAGGTACAAGTTGCATAACGTGAAACAATGTGGAACAAGACATTTGCTAATTGAAATTGTCATGTATATGCTTTCTTCTCGTGGTTGCGATGCTTGTACCAGGATGCATCTGTGAATGCTATTTTGTTCGCATTCAAACAAAAATGTCGGTTCTTTTAAATTTCTGACATTGATGTTATCATGTTACACATTAGGATGCACAGGTAGACGCATCAGAAAATGAACTTGCAAGTTGAAATCAGTAACTGGTTGGCACCATTAGTTGGGAGGCCACAAGATTAGATGTTAATGGTCACTGGAATTTTGCTGATTGGGAGTATTAAAACCCAAAGTCAGGGTGGGTGTTCTTGCATTCGTTTTGCATGCTAAGTAGAAGGTTCCGTGCTAATTATATATACTTGGTGGATTTTTGTTTGATATCATTTGCACAGAATGACTACTGGATTTTCTCTCTCATTTTCCTGGAAAAGAAAAACGAAACAATATTTTCCTGGGAAGAGGGAATTCATAGAGATGAGAGAGTAATGACGTTTCAATGTGTACCCAATGGCAATTTGTACTGTCATGAAATCTCAATTTCTAAATGTTTGTGTAAATACATTTTAAATTCCCGGACAGTGAAAAAGAAAAAGAAAAGAAACCAACTGATATGACTAGGATCAATGTTATGTATCAGCATGATCCTTGAATGCTGCAAGTTCTTGTTGAAGTCTCTGGATCTCCGCTTGAGCACGCTTCATTTCTTCTATGTCATCTGCATTTAAACTTGCTTCTATCTTGGTTGCAATTTTCTTCTCAATGCTTTTTATCTTTCTGTAAGGCCACCGTGACAATCCGCCTCTGCGACATATCTTCTTCACCACAGTGGGGCATATATTCATTTTCTTAGCGGCTTCATCTATGGGAAGATGGAAATACTTTTTAAGGTCATTCAGAGACAACTTCCCTGTTCTTTCCCTCCGTGCCGCGAAGGAGAGGGAGTTCCTAGGAGGTAGTTGTTGGTTCATAGTATCCGGTGGGTGATTGATTTGGCATTCTCCTGAATCATCATTTGGAGATGGAGATAGAGATGCCGTCTCCTGAAGGAAATCATCATCGGTGGCATCATCCAGAATATTGGTATCTTCGACATGGCCATTCAATCCAACACACAAGGCTTCATAGAAGTTCAAAAGTGGATCTTGCACCATAGCATACCCAGCTTGTTTACGGCCCTTGCAATATTGAACTAGGAACTGCTTCACACTGTCTATACTTTTCTTGCAAAAATCGAACATCTGATACTGATGAGGAGGAGGAGGAGGAGGAGAGTTTTGTGAATAATCCCAATCCCAATCAACAATACCGTTGTAACAACGACGATTCTCAAGAACAGCATGAGTGATGATACCAAGTCTTCCATGAATCTCAAGCTTTGTGACACAAATGCCATCAGTATGGGTTATTTCTCTTAGCACTTGACAACAAGTGCAACTATATGGGATTGGTGGCAAAGGCCAGATGGGCAGTTGCATTGGGTTTCTGAACTCCAAATTTTGATCTTCTTCTTCTTCTTGTTGGTTGCTGATTGTTTCACCCCGGATTTGCCAAGGTCCCGCTTGGGAACTCCCAATCGTATCTGTATCGTTAAGAATGCTCCACAGAAATGGATGATCGTTGTTTGCATGCACCGCCATGATTTCATCACCACGTTGAGGAGGATTTGAAAGAGGAAGAGAATTGGGTTCCGCCAATGTGGGCAATTCGGCAGCAAGACTTCGACTGGGATTTGCATCCAACATTAGGATATTTTGGGTTGATTGATTGTCATCGAATGGGTCATGGTAGGGAACAACAGCCATTGGATCTGCCATAGATGACGATATATGAACTAGCACTGGTAAAATCAACAACAGTGAGTGTATAGTGTATAGTTTATAGTGCTCTCTCCCAAGCACCGTTTCAGTGCTTGGTTGAGAGAACAATGAGGAGGACTGGTTTTAAAATTGAGTGATTTTTTCTCTGGTTAATATATATAATGTTTTAGAAACTAGGAAAGAAGTTAACGAATCATAACTGAAAATAACTACCCAAATTCAAACGGAGAGTTGTAACCGCTCGGACTACACAAGGCACCCAATAGCCCATTGATAGAACTTTTTCACTGAATTTGCTTCTTCATCAAGAATTATTTATAGTGATGAACAACAAAAGACACTATTGATCGATGTGCAATTAATTCTTTCCGGTTTTCCAAGAAACCTTTCCCTTCTCATAGTGACAAATAAACCGCCAAATACCACCACCATAATCCCAGGAAGAAGCAAACAAAATTGAAGCAGAATTCGTGTGAATTCCACAAAGAAGCAAGCTCTAGAAGGCCACAGGGCTGGTTAGTCAAAAAACTGTGAAGAATATATTTCGCGATTACTAGCTAGGATTGAAGGCGAGAAGGTAGATCAGAATGGTGGTCATCTTGATGAGAGAAATGGAGAAGGGGAGGTGGAGGAGCATAGTGGGGAGGAGAAGATGGTGATGGTTTTGGACACAAGTGCAGTATATGCTTTAGGGTTTTCTCAAGTGAACAGGTATCGGGCGCTTGCCCTCTAAGCCAATGGCTTCCGAATCTGAATGGACAAGCCTTTCTAACATTCTGCCCCCCACCCGAATTTGCAACGTCCTCGTTGCGGTAGGACCACCCTCTTACCTCCGAACCCTGGACTCTCATCTGGGTGAGCACTTGGCATGACATTAGATTAAGGATTGAGTTTGACTCTGATACTAATTATAATGGATCGGGTGTTTGCCCTCTAACTCAAAAACTTAAGCCAATAGGTAGTGCTACATACCACTCATATATGTCTAAGTCTTTCCCTATTCGGATTCGATGTGGACCAACCCTTCTAACATCAGGCCATTGGTGGACGCAATGGCTTGAACGAACCTTTTGCGGCAAAGGAGGATTGTGGGTTGGACTTCAACCGGCCTACTCCAGTTGAAGGCATTCTTCCACTATTCTTCATGACTGGTTTTAAATTCACGTTTGGGAATATGAGCACATTATGAAGTCCTTTATTGGTTTATTTATTTCCCTCTATAAAATGACATGTTCTTATAACCTAGGGTTAGCACTCTTTGTAAACTGGGGGAGAAACAAGAGTGCATTTCATGATTGATACATGCTATACTTCTCGTTGTTCTTATTTTATTTTTTATTTTTATTTTTTTTGCAAATTGTGGATCCTGCTATGCAATTTTCTGCTTCGATCTGCTAGTTGTGTGCAAGTGTTTATACGGAAGAGATCAAGGCCATGTTGAAATTCTCACTATTATTTTTGACATCAGAATCTCACCTCTGTCTCTGTTGGCAGTGTGCTTAGGCATGATAATGAGGTGACCCATGCAATGGCCAAGTTATTTAAGGATCACATTATGTGTGATGTACGGTTCGAGCATCTCCCTCTTGATATTTGATGTACACTTTGCTATTGTTATCACTGATCTATAATTGAGCACATTGTGAGGTTTGAGATGTCAGCAAGTGTGTGTGTATATATATATATATATGCACACACTACAACAGATGAGATGTATATCAGCGGTCAAAATCGCCACTATAGCTTACAGCAGCGGCTGTTGAATTAACCTATGCAGGTGGCATAGAAATTCCCAAGGCTGTAGTGGTGGCCAAAAACGCCTCTACCAACTGCAAAATAAATAGCGGCGGTCTACTAAAGATCATCCTTCTTTTTTCTTTTCTTCTTTCCAATTTTCAGCTTCCATGTTCAAAAATCTGTTTTTTCTTTTCTTTTTCCAAGTTGAAAAACCTGATGTCATACCCATATAACAGGTCTCAACCTTAAAAAAAACTTATCAGACTGTTGTTGATTATGTCCAAGACACAACTTATCGACTTTTTTTTTTTATAAAGAAGGACAATCTGTAAATTGTAGGAAAAACTAGATATCAAATGGTTCATTGAAACAATTAATATTTGTAGTCATTCTTACTAAGGGCATTGGCAAGACTGTGTTTGAAGATGTATTGTCCAAGTTAGACGTCTAAGATATCCACGTACCAACTTGAGGGGGATTGTTTATCCAGATATGAGCATAGAATCTGTAGTGTTTTTATTTGATTTCATTTCTTGCAATATATAACGTGCTGTATTAGCATATAAATAACAAAGTTGTGAATGAATGATTAATTCTCATTTAAGCCTTCACATATTTCTCTTTTGTTTCTTCTCTGGTATTTCTTTTGCAATACTTTATGTAATACCCAATCTTTAGCATACTGTGGAAGATCAAACTTCTCCTACACCATAAAAATAAACAAGTCATTATCAATGTTAACATTAATATTATCATTTGCAAAAAGAAAAATTGTCTGATTCTCATACCAAAACTCGTGTATTCAAAAGATTCATCTTCATATTGGTCATAACAAATTCTTACATTGATCTGTTATTTTGCTCCAATCAGAATTAGTGAGTGGCAACAGTACTCATTGAAAAAACTTTAATACAATCTCCCTTGAGGCTGTATCCATGTTTTAAACTCATGACCTCCAGATCACAATGGAGCAACTTTACCGCTGTGCTGAGACTCATCCTCATACAGAAATATTACATTAATGGGTAAAATCAAGAACTAATACAAAGAAAGATATATATATATATATATATATATATGCTTTCATACCTAGATCACCATGACCAGGATGTTGAGGTGGGCTAGGCTGTTGCTGGGTAGAGCTAGCCTGGTTTTGTGTAGTCAATGGTTGTTGAGATTGCATGGAGTGAGAATTTGGATGTTGTGTGCCATAAGAGCTCTGATGTGGATGGATATATATATATATGCGTGTTTGCAGGGAATTTAAAATATGCATGCTGATAGGAACAAAGGGAATAGTAATACTAACGGTAAAAAATAGTCTTAAGACAAAAATAGTAGTAATCCTACAGAAATAGCACCACCAAGGAGTGCTTATAATTACCCTAAGGACTTAAGTTCATACCAAAGCCGAAAATCACCAACATTTCGTATATTTATCATACATTGAGTTAAGCAGACTCTCAGACAAACATACATGGATTGAGGTAGGGACGATGGGGTAGTAAAAATGGAAACAAACTTGAAAAATAGGCATGCCTAGGGAGATGAAGATACCAATCCTATGTTACATGCAACAATAATGACATTGTAAATGGCTTTTGATGAAGGGAAGGATAATGACAACTGATTTCAACACTTCAATAAATTTTTATTTTTTATTTTTTACCAAAATAAGAATCTGAAACACTTCAGTTTTATCATTTATCAATTCAAGAAGTAAAATATATATTTGTTAGGTTAAACACACCAATCCACTTGGAAGCTTTCTATGTCAAATTTGTGGCCACATCTGGTTTTGTCAGGTGTTAGAATATTGTTTTAATGGTTTGCATTTAGTTGGAGGACTCTCTTACAGAAAAATTGATGGGCATCTCTTGCTTCGCTGAGAGGGTGTAAACAAGTGACAATGCCAGTGCTTCACAAAAAATGTCTACTAATATTTTGTTAATTAGCAATCATAAATTAGTACAAGAAAATATAGAAAAGGTCACCACACAATACTGGTTATGCCTAAATGGTTGCTGCAGGAAAAAGTATCAGAAAGTGAACATTTAATTCAACTAATCTGTTCTAAATTTGTGAGATTCATGTCGGCTGAACATGAAGGGCACAAAACATACACACCTAATGTGTGTTCTGTTAGTGCAAGACTTGAACTAAGAAAAAGAAAATTAATTCAATAGATCAAACCAAACTGTTCTAAATTTGTTCTCTTGGACCCAAACCGGGACGCCCATGGGTGAGCCTGACTTGGTTAGGAAACCCTAATGATTTTCTTGGGTTTAAGAAACAAGCAATATAAATATGTTGGATCATTTTTTTTGCTCAGTCCTAACATAGATTGGATCATATTGCAAACCCTATAACACATATATTCTCCTTCTGTGTCAATTGTCATGGAGATCAAGAAGAAGCTCTTGGATTGTGGAATTGAGGACTACGCTCGTCTTCGTAGTGTAGTTCCACCGCGAGATTGAACGAGAGTTTGAAGGCACGTGAAGCAAACATTTCGTTTTTCCTTTTGGGTTAAAGGTTATATCAAGAGAACCCGATATTGTTTCCGCATTGATTGGTATTTATTTTCCTACATTGGTGTCAAAGTCTTATAGGATTTTTCCGTGCCTAATATGCCTTTGAAGGATCAAAGCATGCTTAAATTAAATTTGTGTGAATTTATTACATGAAAATAAGTTTATTTTGTGCAAAATTCATATCTCATAATAGATATCCGTTAGGGCTGATTTTTTAGTATATTGTATCCTTGTGCATGTTAGTATTTCTGAATTTTTTGTGCAAAAGCTCCTTGTATGTTATTTTAAAAAAAAAAACAAGTGTGATTGTGCAGAAATTTATAGGGCTTGTTTCTCTTTTGTGGCTGAGTTCTATTGCATGAAACTTATATGGGTGAATTTATTATATTATAAGCTTTCCGTGAATATATTATATGCATTATTTGGATGAACGGTTTGTGAGATATGGGTCCGCAAAGTATTGGGTTAAACTAGGGTTTCAAGGAAGATCGAAGATGAATTGCAAAAAATTTCCTTTTCCACTCTCACCCGAGGGAGAGTGTAGTTCATTCCTTAGGTACTAGGCTCGGATCGATAAATTGAAAATGCAAATGGACTCCAAGAGAGAGATGAAGAGAATGGTGGTGGCCGCACAGCCAACGGAGGCCGGGAAGGGGCCCATCGCCACTCACACGCCAGGAAAAAAAAAAATAGGCACGTGCCCACTCGCATTAGGCGGAGTGTGCAGTTTCTCTGGATGCCTTTTTTTTTTTCCTTGGATTATATGTTACCTTTCTTTGTGGTAGGATCATCAATTGATTTGTATATATCAGTTGTGTATGGACTGGATTGATTCGTTGATGAACTCCAATTATTAGTTTGAGTTTTAGCTTATAATTCATTTTTAAAATCTAAAAAGAAAAAAAAAAAGAAGAAGAAAAACAAATAGATATTAAACTACCCTATCATTTTGTGAACTTAAATCAGCAAAATGTTAATGATAAAAACCAGAAAATTCTAAAACCATACAATTCAGCACATCTAACTTGATCAACTTGTGAGCAAAACCACTCAACTGCGAAGCCGAAGAACTATTGAATCAATACAACATAATATACAACAAAGGATGCTTAGTTGAATCTCCATGCAAATTGGTCAGGTCAAGCTTCACAGCATCCTCAATTTGGGAGGAAGCTCGCAAGCATCAAGATCCGAAAATGCTCTTCTGAGTTGCCCAATGGGCAAGCTCATGCAATGCACCATTGGAAATTCTGGGGGAAGAACTCATTTCTCCATGTTCTGCACATATTATGACACAGTCAAAAATCCGACACAAAAACTTCTATGGATTAATGAGGCTAGTAACATTAATTAAATAAGCTATCACTTGAGGGATCAAATTCATGTGTGCATTTGTTACCAGTACTACTTCCAATGATCATCTTCAAAATAATTTTCCTTTGTTTTCTGATTGAATTCATCATTTTACTCTGTATGTGGTATTTTTAATGCAAATGCTTCAATTTTGGAAGTGGTGAAGCAAAAATCAACTCACGATCTGGGTCAACGCCTACCCTAAAAAAAAAACAAGAGGAAGGTAATAGAAAGGGCACCGGTGTGATGCCGGACGACTACGCTCCGACGATCAAGTTAGAATCGAAAGGGCTATATAAACTATAAAGGCAATCAGAGTGTATTAATTGCGTACATGGCTAATGAATTGCAATTGTATTTATAGAGACATGATACATTTCATATCTGAGTAGGAGACTGACTCTTTGGTTTCCCGTTCGATCTAGAAGTGGGAGAGCCTTATCGCGATGATTTATCCTCCACGTCAACAAAGTGTAATCGGAGTCAAATTCCCAAATCAGTTGCCCCTGTTCATGAGATTTTCTTGCCCAATCTCAGGAACACTGCTTTAATACTTTTAAGAGCAATATATAATAAAATAATTATTCGTTGTCTTTTTCTTTTGGTGGGACCCATGTTTCGCCTTACCAGGACCTAAAGGCCCCTGGTTAGGACCTGTCGGGGCCAGCAAACCTCAATTCTGACTGAGCTGGGACCTAAAGGTCCTGATTAGGTTGGTCAGGGTTGACATGCCCCGATTTTGGCCGAGCCAGGACCTTAAGGTCACGACTAGGTTGGCTGGGGCCGGTAGGCCCTAGTTTTGACCAAGCCAAGTCCTGGCTAGCTAGCCTTTGTCGGGGCCAGGTCCTTAAGAACACGGCTAACCTTTGTCAGGGCCATCAAGCCCCGATTTGATCGGTTCGAGTCATAAAGACCCAGATAACCTTTTCCTGGGCTAGGTCCTAAAGGACCCGACTAGCTTTTGTTGGGGCCTGCAGGACCCGATTTTATTGTTAATGTGGCCATAGCCTTGCCCCGCTAAGTGGTGTCGGGTTTGTGTTCGGGTTCAATCCGCTTAACACGTATAACCCATTTATTTAAATGAGTCGTGTTGGGTTAACACGAATAGGGATAACCCGCTTAACTTGTTTATGAGTTACTATAAAAGCTTAAGTAAATTTTTTGCCTTCAGTTGTAACCCTAAATTTGTGCCATTGCTTTTGATTTCCTTTGCCTCTATTCTCTGAAGTCGCTAACCCTAGAAAGTAGAAACCATCGAGTTAAGAAGCACTACTGGACAAAACCAACGATTCACCCAAGGAGCACGGGCATAATCTCTCACTCTTTGTCTCACTCTCATCGAACGACAAGCATCACATATGGCTACTATAAGTGTTCATGAATATGGTTACTTCTCTTCCTCCCGCACCACATATCTAGAGTTTTCTTAACTAAGTCCCATTGCATTGCATTGATGGATAATGACAGTGTTTCTTTTCCTATACATGATGCTATCTGATTTCTTTTATTGCAGCTTTCTTTAATTGCTAGGTGGTTTTCTGATTATTTTTATGGTCAATGACTTGATATTGGGAAGAAATTGTATTTTGATATTGGGAACAATTGGTTTCTTTGTACACTTAATCATTTGTGAGGCATAAGTTCATTAAGAGTACACTTAATTTCTTTCACTTTCTGCTTGTTGTCTAGTAGAAATGAATTGATTTTGCTACTGCTACTTTGGAAGGTAAAGCATTATTTCTTGGCTATAATGGATATGAATTGAACTCATAGGCTCGTAACTACTTTAGAAGGTAAAACACTATTGTTTTGTCCAATTATATATCCTATATATTATTCCATTTTAATGTAATCTAAATCTGTCTCTTGCATCCTTGCAAGTGAATGTTCCAAAGACAAAGAAGACATATTGCAAGTCTAAGGGATGCATTCCAAAATTGAAGGATTGCAATTTTGAACTGTTTTGAAGTGTGAATTTGAACAGTGATGTACTTGAAGGCTTGTAATTTTAAAATTTTAAGCATGGATTTGAATAGCTTGTTGAACAAGTTATATTAAAGCTTGGAATGCTTGTTTATTTTTTTATAAACAGGTCTTAAATAGGCTGAAACTATACAAATGATTATTCGTTAAACAAGTTTTGTAAGCGAGTCGTGTTGGGTCATGTCAAAGCAACCTGACCCAATAGTTAAACGAGTCAAGCGGGCCGTGTTGTGTCAAACCCAACACGATCCACTTACTAAACGGGTTACAAGGGTCATGTCATGTCACTCATTTAATAAGTGGGTCATGTTCATGTTTAACCTATTTGACAGGATTAGTAATCATGTCGTGTTCGGGCTAACCGATTTATTCTAATACATGTGTCTCGACGCGACCTGTGAACACGAATTGCCACCCCTAATTGTGGCACAACGTCTTGCTCCTTGATCTTTGTGCTGAAAGTACCATAATTCACACCCTTGTTATTCATTTGCTCATAATAATCACCACCTCGGTCCGGTCTCACAATCTTAATTTTTCTATCCAATTGTTTTTTAACTTTAGCTTGATAAACTTTAAACACATCAAGTGTTTTAGACTTTTGGTGGATTGAGTATATATAAACTTATTTTGAGATGTCATTGATGAAGGTAATGAAATACCTTTGCTCACCCCGAGTAGCAGTAGAAAACATACCACAAATGTTGGTATGAAAAAAAGAAGACTAGATAACCGACTAGCCTCAAAATTGTATTTCTTCTGCATCTTTTCCTTGACACAGTCAACCTATAAATCATAATTTGAAAAATTCAATGATCCAATCATTGACCAAGCATTCATGTCTCTTTTGAGAGACATACCCCCAATCCACTATGACATAGCATAAATGAATCCTCCCTAACAAAAGTAAGTTTTGATCCAGAATGTATCGAGTCAACAGAAAAACAAGAGATAGGTATGATCACACTTGAATCAATCCCCATATATATTCAGGAACATTTACCTAATTGAGCTCAAATATTACCATAGCAATTTTCATGTCTGCTATGTTTTCCATTCCCCAAATCTTGTAACCATAACAAGATTTCTTTTGATGTTCAATATTTTTACAGAACCAACATTCATCATTCCTATGATCAATGCCTTTTCTTTTATTGTCTTAATTTTCCCTTTTTATTTTGTCTAATTTCTTTTCTGGTCAGTAAGTTTCTTCTAGAAACTATCCTTGTTGCTACTAATCACGACAAGATGAGTTGACTCAATTTTAATACCTTTGAGTCGCTCCACTTCAGTGACACAAAGTACCAAGAACTGTATTTTATCTCTTATGAATTATAATTCACTTTGAAAGTCTCAAAAGATCTAAGCAAAGCATATATCATCGTATAAACTAATAACTCATCATCAAATGTGATTTTTTGCTCCTTTAGACCATTAACCAGCTTCCACATCTTATAGATGTGCTCCCTCAATTAACCATTATTGTCAAATCTAGCTGACAGAATAGTGACCAATAGAGAATCTACCTAATGGTCATGGTATTAGCTTTAGTCCACTTTTATCACGCCCCAATTTCTTACACCCGGTCAAGAGCGAAGGAAAATGGGGTGATTAAGAAAAGTTTATCGTGTCCACGCTCATGAACCTCTCAAGTTTGGTTACCTAACTCCTTATGTGGTTGAAAATTCAAACTGAACTTTATCCCATTAGATAGAGAGTTTAAAAATACTCAATTTAAAAAAAGAATCACTCAATTCAGTTTTGAAACGAATGAGTTATGATCCGTTGAAATTTGGAAGAAAAAATGACTTTTTTTTTCGGGTTCACCCGGTTGCAAGGAAAAAGCAACCGATTGCCTTGAGCAAATAGAGTTGTAGAGAAATTTTGGACCGGTCCCGAAGAAAAGGAAACCGGTTGTCTTTAGCTAAAACTCAAAAAAAAGAAAAAAAAAGGTCATTTTAAGCCTCAAAAGACAACTTTTCTTAACCCACATCAATTCTGAAGCAAACAAAAAAACAAGTCCAAAATACTCCAATCACCATTGGAGCCTAGATTTCTATAGGGAAATCTGAAAAACCTGGAGAATTTTATAAACTAATAATAAGTCAAAATATATTGATAAAGACTTGAGTCACAGAAGATAAGATAGATGTCCCTTATATAAGGGTTCTATTAATGACACCTAACATTTTCTAGACTGACTTTCAAACTCTCCAAAAAGCATTAATAAGAGTTCGTATTACTTTTTCCATACATATTCAGATTCCTTAAACAATAATTACTACTTAATAGACTTTGACTACACTCTCCAAGACACTACCATTAATGATTTACACCAAACCCTCTTCCTTGGAGAAAACTTGCCCTCGAGTTTGAAATAATTTACCACGATCAATGAAGAACCTGAGTAAAGCTTTCCATCCTTACTTTCTTATTTTCCTTACTAGAAGAAAACACAATAATCTTCTTTCACCAACAAAGAAGACATTTTCAACCTCTTGCCAGCTGCAATAACAATCGTCTGCACATAAAACGTGCTTGTACTTCTGCAAGGCTTATCTCATTTGACCGATCTCATTCTTAAGTGGGTCACTTTCATATAAGTGGCAACTGCACATGGTAAGAACATCCAGAGCAACATTCACTTCTCATCTGTGCAAATATACGAGGGCATGTCTAGCTGCCAGCTGTTTATCCTTCAGGTGTAGACAATAATGTCAACTATTGCTCCAAATGCCATGACCAGCATAACCTAGAGATTGCCCAAAGACAAGTATATTTTCATCGACGCGTTCAATTAGTAGCTGAAATAGCCGGTTCGAAGCTCCATTGCATAAACAACGATCCGAAAGAACAAGAGCATCGATTAATTTTCCTTCATCAATCAACTGCTCCATTGCTGTTTCATAGGACCCCTCATTCTCCCAATCAAAAGAAACGAAAACTGTCTTACCAAATTCAGCAAGTTCAGATTTTGGAGAATCAAACCAAGGATCAGGAGCTGCATTGCCTTGATTGTTGAGGTCTGGCAAAGCAGTTGATATGGTAGAGCTAACAACGATTTCATCAACTTTTGACTCGAAATTGCTGTCATGTTCACGGAATCACTTGATTGCAGTTCTTACTTCGGGTCTAACAACACCATCCTCTGTTGTACGTTCAAGGGTTAGAGCAAACTCAAAAACTTGATGAAGGTTAGTTTGAATTTGTATCCAACGGTTCAAAGTTGGAAGCCTTCAGATTGAACAAGAGCAAACTCATAGAACAACCTGTCAGCATCAGGTGTCTATAGCAAAAGCAATCCATCATTTGAGGAACCACATATGATCGAATCGTTACCATTGTACAATATACTACTCCCCAACACACATGCCAACACAGCCCTTACTAGAGATGGTTTAACAAGATGCTTCACTATGTCCAGCTGAAGAGGGTGCAGACGGATACTAGGTGCAGCTGAGGAACGGCCATAAGAATTTGGCTTAGTTTCTCTAGAAGAGAGGGAAAGAAACTTACATTCCAGGCAACTCTTAGAATAACTGAAAATCACAGGAATGCATGCCCAACCAGGACCAGACCATGGAGGATAGACAGGAGGTCCACATATTGAAATTACTCCGTAAACAAAATCATCACACATAATTTCCGTTACCTTTTCAGCAACATCAGTGCTGCCAGAATCAAAAACCAGACGGGTTAAAGGATCTTGAGGGAACTCATACACGAGTGAGAAATAGTTAAAATCATGAGTTGTATCAGTCCCTTCAACTATGTCACCTATTGTAGCAAGACGGCGCATAAATTGTGACAGATAAATTGTGGGCTGGGTACTCAAAGGGCCAAATAATCTCTTTCTAGCATCTTTGATGTCATAACAAGCAGGCTGCACATTACTTTCACCGGTTGATAAATTGATTGATGTCTGTTTGATAGCTCTTAACCCAAGCCCTAAAACTCTATCCTTTTCCTCGTCTAGAAGAACTTTCCGATCAGGATATGAACCATCCCCTTTCATATAATATCATTTGTTTCTTCATCTGCGACATCCCTTGCAAGGTTGTGAAGCTTACCACTTAGAAACTGCCACTTCCCCATGTGAGCATCTTCAATCATTTGATGCAATAGAGCGAGGGCATGTTCTCTATTTCCTAGCCCGTGAGACTCTTTTGATGAAGAAACGATAATCTCCCCCGATAAGATGGCCTGAAGAGCTGGAGGTTTATTCTCAAATCCACCATATGCAGATTTAATAATGCCAGCTACCTCAGCTTTTGACACTTTGTTTGCTGCTTCTTCCAACTTCTCCTCTTCTACCTTTTTTCTTCATATTCTTCTTGATTGTTGTCAATTTTTGGAAACAATAAAGTTGAATGTACCCTAGTGATCTCATCTTCTTCATCTATAATTCCAAAAGATTCATCAAATGTTGAGCTGACATCAACATAATTCCCAAGAACTTCCTCAACCAAGAGTTGTTTCCGTCAATATTGTAGCTGTTTAAATTTCTTGGGAACTTGGCAGACTTGAATCTTGAATCTTCACGTGTAGGACCAAAATTCAGGTTCTTTAGTACGTGTCACAGCTGATGTCCATGTGCTTTGTGATCTGGCAGCTCTTTGTTTTAGACTTCTAGATTGTATATGGCAATGAAATCTCTCTCCAACAGGCTGTTTTACCCAATTTTCACCTTGATATGCCTTTGTTTGTTTGCCTTATTTCTCCCAATGTCCAGATTATGTGAAATGATTCCATGTTATTCTAATAAAGTGCTCAATCGAGAAATTTGATGTTGCAGATTTTGAAAGTCTTCTTTTGTGGCTATCTTGCTTTCTTGCCTAGCCATAGATCTGCAGTAATCACGAAGGAAATGAAAGGCTCTGATACCACTTGAAGCAAACAGAAAAAACAAGTCAAAAATACTCCAATACCATTAGAGCCTAGATTTCTAAAGATAAATCTGGAAAAACCAACGGATAATAACTCAAAATATATTGATAAAGACTTGATTACAGAAGATAAGATAGTTGTCCCTTATATAAGGGCTCTGTTAATGACACCTGCCCTTTTCTAGACTGACTTCCAAACTCCCCAAAAAGCATTAATAACAGTTCCTATTACTTTTCTCATACATATTCAGATTCCCCACACAATAATTACTACTTAATAGACTTTAACTACACTTTCCAAGACACTACCATTAATGATTTGCCTCAAATTCCAACCATATCCATATATTATTTGGACATTTAAAACATGAAAACCTTCTATCAAGCTCACTCTAAATATCAATGTACATCTTTGATGATTTAAAACTAATTGAATACATTTGTCAAACCATCGTCATACACATAAACTTGAATCCTAATAAGAAAAGATTAAAAAGAGAACAACTCCAAAAGTACAAAATACACATGTCCTTGATCACGGTATCACTTGTTCCTATCTAATATTCCATTTCTTCTCAATGTGCTTAACATGGCATACATAAGCAGAGGATATACAAAAACTCAAAAGAACGCCTAAGTGCTTCCAACCATAGCACTTCTAAGCTTCGTCTGCGACCGGGGCCTTGTCTGTAAAAATGTTTGTGGGGAGGGAGTGAGCAATAACATACCCAGTAGAGATACCCATACCAACCTATGCCTTGACTCGATACAAACGTACATGAAATGCAACATGGCATTCATATTCGCTACATGGCGTGCTTTCGATGCTCATGATATCAATGATACAACCATACAATATATGCATTAACAAGATTATCCAACGATGCTTAATCAATAGCAAGATCAAACATAGCATTCACAATGACTATCACAAGTCAATCACCTCAACATGAATTCATGATTTAACTAAGACTTAATCACCAAAGTCATAAAATTTCAAAATCAAATAATTATGGGAGTATTCGTAAATCCACCGGATAAGTACCATTTGGGTTAAATATCTAATATTCTACTTTACGAGCTACTAACCCGAAGATCTAGACAAAATCACCTTGGCCAAGTTTTGGACTTTGCACCCTAGAGCTCCAGGCCTTTCTTGCTTTTACTAACCTCCTCCCAAAATCAACAACCAAGCACGTAGGTCTCAAGTATGTCAAACACATACAAATTCAAGAATGTATCAAATCATTTCAAGTGCATCATAAGCCATTTAATTTCATGCCAAAACATGTTACCTCATGTATACATCAATGTAATGCCAATCCTTTTTGCAAGACATCAACAAAAATGCAATTCTATGGCAAAATCCTCTTTTATGCATTTCAGCAAACATGTGGTATCCTACATGTACATGCAACCTTATGGTTCACAAACAACTCCAATGAGCTTCACACCTTTCAAAATCAATTATACACAACTACACACACTTTCCATGAACGAAATCATCAAGACATACATACAATGTCAATATACAACAATTTTATCATACTTTAACATATGAAAATCACATTTAGCATATATATATGTAAAAGAAGATATGCAAGAAATCAAAAACACAAACTTTCTAACTCTTCTAAACATGCTAAATGACCCCAATCAAAATGGTAACCTAAAGGAATCAATGATAGGAAGGAGAGAACACCCCTACCTCAAAATCCAAGCTAAATGGCACAAATCCTATAATCACCAAAGCTTTAAACTCCACCAAACTTGACTTTGAACCGATAAAATTGAAGAGGAAGAAGAGTAGAGCAACTTTTCCTCCAGGAGCAAGCCTTGAATCCAACTCCTAAGCCTCCAAAATGAAGAAATAAGAAAAGAAGTGAAAATGGAGGGAGAAAGAAGGAGATGGCCGGCCAAGGAGGGTGAGGGGTTGTGTTTGTGTGTTGTGTGGTCCATATACACCTATACACATATATCTTACACCCATTGCAAGACTTGCAACTAAACCCTCTAAGTCTCCTATTTTGCTCCTCTACCCTTGAGCAACTTTGGTCAAATTACTTACTAGCTCTCCCTCTTTTCTCAAAACTTCACGTAAGTCCTCAAAAGTTTACTTGTACCCCTACGCCACTCATAAGAGCCCGCAGTCACTTTCTGGGTTACCCAATCCCACACCCGTGCATGAAAACACCAAAGGACCGTTTACCTCACTAAGGATGGAATTTAATATAAAAAAATAAAATCTG
The DNA here is from genome assembly GCA_026545225.1 of Cornus controversa. NCBI lineage: Eukaryota > Viridiplantae > Streptophyta > Magnoliopsida > Cornales > Cornaceae > Cornus > Cornus controversa. The sequence continues at coordinate 1,350,718 of CM048853.1, read as the reverse complement.
AGGCTTTACACTTGCATTCAACAACCTTATCGCTTCAGAAGACATTGCAGTGGGCACAGGGGTTTATCGTCAAAAGGCGTGGACTCATAGTCTGTCACACCCTAATTTCCTATGCCTGGGGGGTGATTAGGAAATGGTTTAAACAAAACACTATTGCAAACCTCTTAAGATCAAACACTTAATTCCTTGTACGGTCAGAATCATAAACTGAAACTATCTCATCTAAAAGAGGGTTCCAAAGTACTCAACAAAGATGCTATTTTTTTTTTTTTTGGAAAAGTGCACTCGAGCACACAACACAATGTGCTTGAGCGCTGCCCAAATGCGCTCGAGCTCATGCCTCTTCCTGAAAACCATCCTCGATATCCAAAACGTGCAGATTGCGCTCGAGCCCACGAGAGGCCGCGCTAGAGCGCAATACTCAGAAATACAACTCTTTCGATTTCCCAAAACCTGCAAATTGTGCTCGATCCCACTACATAATGCCCTCGAGCGCAATACTAAAAAATGCACAAACAACAAACAACTCAAAACCTAAGTTCTCTTCTACACAAACATGCATCCACATTCCCATACAACCCTTGGACAAATTTATCTCTCCAATATACATCTAAGCAATCATTCTAATCAAATATACTTGATAAAACTAGAAGGAAGGTGAGCATCACCAAACAAAAGATAAATAACACCATACATTCATGGGATCCCATATACATATCAAACCCAAGATGTATACTTAACATACAAGATCCCAACATAACGTTAACCTTTACAAAAGCTTCAAACCGATGTCATAAGCATCAAGTACCCTCTACAAGGAACATACATTTATACATAGAGGTATACAACATAAAAATAAACCAAATAGTCAGCCTCCCAAAAGTAAATTTCTAGTTTAAAAGCTCAAACGTCACCCGTCGCCGGTTCTTCTAAAATTAAAATTGTTATTGTAAGGGGATAAGCAAAGGTCCACGTGCTCAAAGTAATATATTGTCTAATCTACCCATGTCTCACAATTCATGTCTAAACATAAAATGAAAAATGCATAATGCAACTACGGGTCATGCCATAGAACGTTCTAGTTAAAATGTAGTTATAAATTTAAACATCAACATCATAACACATAATAATGCTCAACTTTTCAAATCATCATATACTCAATTATACCATGAATCATATACATCAATTCAATCAAGTTAACAACTTGAATCAAGAAATTATCTCAAAATCACATCAAGATCGAAAATGACTCACAACTCACACACACAACACGGATGCATGCCAAAGACCCGCACCACAAAGTAGTTCTCCCGGACTACTAACCTGTCGGTAACAACCCTCTTGGCCAAGTTTGAGGCTTTTCAATCCCAGAGAAGTCCTTTCCCCATTCTTTCCAACATGAGTCCTTTTCCTGAGAAAATCAACACACAATCACTAAATATATCACATTTAGCCCAAGTCACCATTCATAGCATTCACATGCACAAATTATTGATACACAAGCACCCATCACATGTCCTAGGGTCATATCTAACCATGTCCTACAATTAAAACCATTTCATCCATCATGAAAGCAAAATTTTCCAAACTATTTCTCATTGGGGCATTTTGACGAACATATTGCATCATAGCATTTATAACCCCACATAAACACCGTAAATGCTACACACACTCTCTAAATTCATGTAAGAATGCCAATATAAGTATAATGAAAGTTCATATTCCCTTCAATCACCACTTTGACTCAATCAAAACATCATTTATAGCATATAACCACAAGACCATATTTTATATCACAATATGTAGTAAAATTTCACAAGAGAAACACGTAAGTGTCAATATAAACATGAATTCATCATTTTAACACTAACAATCACAACTACAACATGTAAGAACTACACTTTATGTGCTAACATGAAAAGAAACTTGGAATAGAAGACACAATACACACCTCCTACCTCAAGAGATGAAAATCAACAAAGCCCTAAATTACCCAAACCTCCAAAGTCTCTTCAAATCACAAATTTGAACCGATTACAACAAAGAGGATCATGCAAGGAGCAACTTTAATCCTTGCACCAACACTCCAATTCAACTCCTTGGTGTCCATAATGAAGAGAGAAGGAAGAGGGAGGGAGATGTGTGGGTGTAGTGAGAGATATAGAGAGAGAAAGGAGAAGACTTAGAGTGAAAAAAATATGATTAGTCCACTATATCAACCCCTCATATAACTCTTGGTTGCTCCTTAGTCCCCAACTATTCTAATATTACTCCTTGCTCCTTCCTACTTCAAGAAAATTGCCTCTTTGGACCACTTTTCTCTACAAACCTCTATTATGACCCACAACTCCACAATTAATCACCTTATATCCTTAAACACTATTTCTTACAAAAATAATCAACATTCCTCCCCTCAAGGGGTCCAAAGACATTTCCAGGTTAACCAACCCGTCCCGGGTCCCCGTACCCGAACTAAAAGCATACAAAATATATGTAACATACTTGTACACTCTTAAACATAAATCTCATAACAATATCATAATTAACGCATAATAAAATAAAATAAATAATTATATAAAACTCGAGTCTCTACATTGTCTAAGAAACACAACATAATATCAATATCTGTCTTCTAGATAGTATAATTTGAACCATCCAGTGGTTCAATCCCTGTAAGCTATCTCTGAACTGCGGAAGCATCTATAACCTCAATACATATTATACCAAATGATAGCAAATAAAATAATATGTTACAACTTTAAGAACTATCACTTTAATTCGTGCTTGAGATTTTAAGCCAAATTTATCAGGGTGTTTTACTATGTGCAAAATTGTCCACCCTGCGGGAACAAATAAGATGTCATCTAAAAATCACCTTTGGGCAAAATTTTAGATGTACATTTTATTCCCAAATCTCCGATCAAATCGCACATAGACCTAGTTGATTGTACTCAAATTATTGCTAAACACTTCCACTACCTTTAGACAATATGGTTATTTAGTTCTAACCCAAGCACTCTCAGCTAAGAACTCACTTAGCCGACACTAAGAAACTAATCACATTTGGGAAGAATTAATGTCCTAATGTAAGTAAGTGCACTGTGAGACCTCAATAAGATCAATGTCTTAAAATTTCAAAAAATGATAACCTCCATGAGTGTGTCACTTTTGGGCAGGCATCACCCCTTTGATTACCACATTGAAACGGTCACCTTACCTGTCCTCCTAAACCCAAGGAAGAACCTAAACTTTAGAAGTCTCATTTTATTTAGGTTCATATATATATATATATAGTGCACATAAACCAAATCCAAAAAGTGTGTGGAACACATAAGAGCATGGACCAAATTTAAATGAAATATAAATAATTCAAAGCCAAAATAAGACATAAAATAAGTGCAACATGCAAAGAATTTATTACATATGTGTCCACTATTCACTCGTCTTTTCCTTTGCCAATAAAAATTAGTACAACTTTACATTCAAGAAATCAAATTTAAATTAATTTCTTGAACAAACTGGGAATATGTTAAATATTCATATAACATGGGTGATTTAGTTTTGTTAAGAAAATTGACAAATTCATCAAATACAAAACTTATGTATATACATGCCGGAAAACTATTCAATTCAGTGCACTGAAAACAAGAAACACATAATTATGCTTGACAAGTCAAAAACTAAAATTATATGGAGACTACCATATACTAATATACATGTACAATCATATATAACATTCACTGGGCAAAGATTTAACTCCTTAAAAATATTTAATCATGCGCAGAATTCAAGGATATAAACTCATGTTATTTGTGATTTCAAAAATCATGCCCATATTCACGTGGATTTGGAGCAATCATATGTATGTACATATATTTAACTCAAAACAAATCAACCGCCACAGTTTCGATTATCAACGGTGAATATCCATATTATATTTAAGAATTGAGTTTGAATCTCCCTCCAAAAAAAAATCACAATTTAACAGTCAAAAATGCTTAAAAAACTAATCTTACGGTTCAAAATATTTATGTCTATCTACGGTCTAACATAACTCTCTTTATCATCGATCTAATGGTCACGATTCACCCACTACATTCCCACTTAAATTCACATACACATCAACTTACCCTCACACTCCTAAAATGATGCAGTCCAACATTTTTTTTTATAGTGCCATAGGCACGGGTAATACACTAGTAAAAATATATTTTTTCAATCTTACCCCATCTAATCACAAACTTGATCGGAAAAAACAGAAAACCGCAAAACCTATTTGATCAAGTCAGTGGTTATGTTTGTTCGCAAACAATGACAGTATTCTTAAAGTATATTCATATATATATAATCTGTATTACTTATTTCTACAAGAAAACCTTAGTCTCAACCATGACTCTAATACTGAGGCTATGTTTGGTACGATGAAAAAGAAAAGAAAGGATAACATTAGTTATGAAAGAAAAGAAAAGAAAAGAAAGGAAATAAAATGATAGTGTTAAACTTTTATCGTGTTTGGTTGATTAATAAAGGAAAAGAAAGGAAATGATAGTTAACATGTTTGGAGAAAGAAAGAAAGAAAATGAAACTATTTAAAAAAATTACTATTATACCCTTTGTTAGGTTGGCTCAAATTCCTATTGTGATTAGGTTTCTATTATAGAGTAATATCTTATTAGGTAATTTCTTAGTAGGCAAGTCTTGGTCTCAAGGAATGAAAGTACTTGTTAGGCAAGTCTTGGGCTCTAAGGAATTATAATCCTAGTCCACCAAGGAATTGGGTTTTGAGCTCTATAAATAGTTACCTATATTATAGGTTGAGACAAGTGAAAAAAAAGAGGCAATACTCTCATTGTATTTGAGAGGTTACTCTCATTATTTTTGAGAGAGCAACTCTTGCGTAGAGGTAATACTCTCATTGTTATTGAGATGACACTTAGAGAGAGAATTATTGTTTAGAATTTGTGATTTCCTTTTGAGTGAAATTGGGAGTACAAGGGTAAAGGGTTGAGCGATGAGCGTACTCTTGATACAATCTTTTACTTGTACTGTTACAATCTATATAGTGAAATCAAGCTCTCCGTGAACGTAGGCTTGTTTAGCCGAACCACTTATATTTATTGGCGTGTTCTTACAAATTTCTTCGTGCTTGTTACTTATCATTACATCGTAATATTTGGTGGTTCGTGATTGGGGGCTCAACAAACTGGTATCAGAGCTTCAAGGTACACACAAGGTATATGATAAAAGTTTTGTCTAGATTTTTCTTCATAATACGAGTGTTGTTCGTCTAGGGCAGTTGTGACAATCATGGCCGGTAATATTGCTACACAATACAAGGTGGAGAGATTTGATGGGAAGGGTAGCTTCACCCTATGGCAAGGGAGGGTGAAGGACATCCTAGTTCAACAAGGCTTAGCACAGGCGTTGAAAGCAAAGGATGGAAAGCCAGAAAAAATGTCAGTTGATGATTGGTAGGATATAGAGTCAAGGTGTGTTAACACTATTCGACTCTGTATTGGGGATAACATCATTAACAATGTTAATGGAGAGGATTCGGCGCCGAACTTGTGGGAGAAGCTAGAGAAGCTCTATTTAGAGAAAAGTCTCACAACTAAACTTAATCTAAAGCGGGATCTGTACAAGCTAAAGATGAAGGAAGACAGAAACCTCTTGGAGCACATGAATGAATTTCATGGAATTGTTGATCAACTTGAAAAGGTCGATGTGAAAATTGAAGAAGAAGACAAAGCCCTATTACTTCTTACTTCACTTCCAGATTCCTATGAGAACATAGTGACTACCGTCTTGTATAGCAAGGATACGCTGAAGATGGAGGAAGTTGAGTCGACTCTCTTGTCCAACGACAAAAGAAAATCTCCTATTGATGAGAGTTCAAGTTCGGCTATAGTTGCTCATTGGCAAAATAGGGGAAGACAGACTAACTAGGGATCTAGTGATAACAGCAAGTCTAGATCGAGGGGTGGAGAAAAGGGTAAGCAGTGCCACAGATGTCATGAGTGGGGCCACATTAGGAAGAACTGTCCACTTGCAAAGCGGAAGGATGATGGCGGCTCTGAGAATGGATCTACTGTATATGCTTGTGATAATAACTTTGGTGATGTTCTCACAATTTCCAAAGGTAACACTCTTACTCAACATGAGTGGTTTTTAGATTCGAGTTCATCAAACCATATTTGTTCTGTGAAAGAATGTTTTGATTCATTTAAAGAACTTGATGGTAGTTCTTTGACATTGCCTAATGGTGACAAGTGTGCCGTTGAGGGCGTGGGAACGGTGAAGTTCAAAATGTTTGATGGGGTGGAACGCACTTTGGGGAATGTTGCTTACGCACCCAAGTTGCGATGTAATCTAATTTCCTTGAGCTGGTTGGACTCCATGGGCTGCAAGTGCTCCATTGCAGGGGGAGTCATGAAGATCACCAAGGGCTGAATGGTATTAATGCGAGGAGAACAGAGTGGAGGTTTGTATTGTCTAGTGGGGAATGCCAATGGCAATCAGACTTCGATTGTGGATAGGAAACGGGGTGCACATGGTAACGAGATCTTGAGACGTGTTTCGTTTGATTTATTGAAGACACGGATTGCACGTTTTCAGACAAACGTGGGTGAGATGGAAGTTCCTGCTTGGAGAAGGGTTGCATCGAAGCCCCCTTCGAAAGTCACTTGATAGTGTTGACTTGGTACAACTGCATATACACATTGGCCGTGTGGATCAAGGGGAGTATTGTTTCATACTTGATTCGGGTTATGTAGTTGGAGTTTGAAAGGCCGATGGATCGTTTGTGGATTTGCAGACGGGAGTCTCGTGTATTGAAGACTTATCAAAATTTTTTCCAAGGGGGAGATTTGTTAGGTTGGCTCAAATTCCTATTGTGATTAGATTTCTATTATAGAGTTGTATTTTATTAGGTAATTTTTTAGCAGGCAAGTCTTGGTCTCAAGGAAGGAAAGTACTTGTTAGGCAAGTCTTGGGCTCTAAGGAATTATAATCCTCGTCCACCAAGGAATGGGTTTTGGGCTCTATAAATAGTTACCTATATTATAGGTTGAGACAAGTGAGAAAAAAAGAGGCAATATTCTCATTGTATTTGAGAGGTTATTCTCATTGTTTTTGAGAGGGCAGCTCTTGCGTAGAGGTAATACTCTTATTGTTATTGAGAGGACACTTAGAGAGAGAATTCTTGTAATACCCCGCTCCAACACATGGTATGATATTGTCCGCTTTAGGCCTGAGCCCGCACGGTTTTGTTCTTGGGTTTTACCCCAAAAGGCCTCATACCATTTGAAGAGAACATACTACATATAAGAACATCCCCTTTTCCACACTCAGGCGATGTGGAATTGAGCACCCTGTACCCTGTCAGTGTGGTAGCTCAGCCCAGTGTCTGTCTTTGCACCCGCCCACTCACACCCGTCCACAAGGGTTACTACAATCCACCCCCCTACGAGGCCCGACGCCCTCGTCGGCACACTTACTTCCGGCTGGGTTCAGGCTTTGATACCAACTGTAATACCCCGCTCCAACACATGGTATGATATTGTCCGCTTTGGGCCTGAGCCCGCACGGTTTTGCTTTTGGGTTTTACCCCAAAAGGCCTCATACCATTTGAAGAGAACATACTACATATAAGCACATCCCCTTTTCCACACCCAGGCGATGTGGGATTGAGCACCCTGTACCCTGTCAATGTGGTAGCTCAGCCTAGTGTCTGTCTATGCACCCGCCCACTCACATCCGTCCATAAGGGTTACTACAATCCATCCCCCTACGAGGCCCGACGTCCTCGTCGGCACACTTCTTCCGGCTGGATTCAGGCTCTGATACCAACTGTAATACCCCGCTCCAACACATGGTATGATATTGTCCGCTTTGGGCCTGAGCCCGTACGGTTTTGTTCTTGGGTTTTACCCCAAAAGGCCTCATACCATTTGAAGAGAACATACTACATATAAGCACATCCCCTTTTCCACACCCAGGCGATGTGGGATTGAGCACCCCGTACCCTGTCAATGTGGTAGCTCAGCCCAGTGTCTGTCTATGCACCCGCCCACTCACACCCGTCCACAAGGGTTACTACAATTCTCGTTTAGAATTTGTGATTTCCTTTTGAATGAGATTAGGTGTACAAGGGTTAAGGGTTGAGAGTTGAGCGTACTCTTGATACAATCTTTTACTTGTACTGTTACAATCTATATAGTGAAATCGGGCTCTCCGTGGACGTAGGCTTGTTTAGCCGAACCACGTATATTTCTTGGTGTGTTCTTGCAAATTTCTTTGTGCTTGTTTACTTATTATCACATCGTAATATTTGGTGGTTCGTGATTGGGGGCTTATTTCTCAACACTCTTTTATATTTAAAAGAAATTTTTTAGCTTTTATCAAAATCAGGGTAAAGTTAGTATTAACAAAGTTTCATTAAAAAAATGCTAGCCTTTCCTTCCCTTTCCTTCTATTTCCTTCCATTTTTGGAAGGATAACAAAAGCTACTATTCATCCTTAATTCCTCCAAATCCTTGCATTTCCTTTCCTTTCCGTTAAAACATTTATACCAAACACAAAATAACATATCCTTTCATTTCATTTCCTTCCCTTTCTTTTCCTTTCATTTCTTTCCAACCAAACTGGGCCCAAGTCTTTTGCTTTGTTAAATGAGTTTATGCTCTGGCAGCCAACTGGATCCACACTTAGATATGCTAAATATCGATTTGTGTTGCCCCCCCCTTTTTTTTTTTAAAGCAGTTGAAAAACCCTGAAGGCTGAGAGCAAATATGCTAAATTCTCAATGTATTGTCATTCATATAACAAAAAAATCTTGCATGTACACAAAGCACATAAAAAGAAAATATAGATCACAGAGAGAAGAAAAACTTTAGTAATGCTGATTGCAAGAAGCATGTTTAACTGATGGCTTCTAATTATAAAAATAAGTTCTCATATCCATCTAACTAATTTTCTTTATATCCTTTTATATGAAGCCATATAGAACCCTTGACTGTATTAATGAGATTACCAAACATCATTCAAGGCAGTGTGCTAATATTACCGCCTTACTAAGACTGGAATATCTTGTTACTAGAGACTAGAGTCCATACACCAAGCACAAGGCTCTGTACTTCTATTCCAAATTTGACTAGCTCTCCAAGTGAAAGAAAGTTAAAAAAAAAAAAAAAAAAGCAAATGGTTGAAATCAGAACCATTACCATACCCAAGCACAAAACAATAATTCATTTTTCAAGGGTATCAACTTAACCATCAATAACTGCCCCAGCAAGGAAGAGTAACTTGGTTCGCACTAAGCATAATTCTAGGGGAAGGGGAAGGGGAAGGCCAAAATTAACATGAATTGAGATCGTAACAAAAGATATGATAGTGCATGTTCTAATGGAAATCATGGCCTCAGAACCGCATAGTGAAACAAGATCCACGTACCTGACCAAGATGTTGGGACAAGACTTTATTCAGCTCAGTTGAGTATTTTACTCAAGCAGTCAGCTATTTCTCTAACATATCGCATAACTTGAGAATCAGCCTCAAGGAATTAATAGATTAGCCAGTACCATCCCAGTAATCAAGAAAATCATTTTTCTGCGGTTGCACATTCAATATACTTCCTTGACCCCAGCCTTTTTGTACCCGCTTAAGAGCTTTAATTGCTACACCACTGCCATCATCTCTGTAGAAAATAAATGATACATTTGATCTCAGGATGGTCCAGAAAAAGAAAACATCAGACTATAGAATTACATGATAAGCATAAAGTAGCCATCAACAATTATATCATAAAGATATACCGACCCCATTTGTTTTGACAAGGTAAGGTGAAGATGATAATAACAAGCATGTCTAACAAAAAATAGGCTCATTGGTTATATAAGTTATATTGCATTTTGGAAGGCAAGGAAAAAAGGGTAGTGCACCTTTGGAGAAAATATATTTTTCAGATTGAATAATCAACCTTAATTTAGGAGTATATTCTCCTCATGAGCTATAATAGCACCATTTAGTAGTGACTATATCATTATTCCTGTTTAATGGTATGCTATAGAATAAGATCAAATGCTCACACTTTACAGGAAACAGGAAATCATGGAAACTCCAATCAGCAGGCCACTCTAAAAACTTCAAATAGTAAAAAAGGACAACTAGACAAACCCATCACACTAAATTTAATCCGAGGCTACATAAAAGGCAATGAAAATGGTGGAGGAAAAATAATAATAATGAGAAAAAAGAAAAAGAATGCTTGAACAACCATACCTGTGCACAATGTTCTTCCATTCACTTCCACCATATTTATTTGCTCTCCCATGATTTAGTGCCCTCTTATTTCGAGAAGCCTTATTAGCTACCTTACCCTCTGAAGCCATCTCCAGCATCCTTTCTGCGAGTTCATCAGCCTCATGCTTATTTCCCCTTTTACCTAAGCCATCAATCACTGGCATGAACAATGCAGGATCAAATCCGTATCCTTTGTGGATCATCTTGTTGAGGACATCACTAGCACCTTCTAGATTCTCATCCTCACAGAGTTTGTCAATGAGACCTTTGTATAGGAACTTACCTATATGAAAACATCTATCTAATGCAGCTTCAAATAGTTCTTTAGCTACTGAGACTTCCCCTCCAGCAAGAAACTCGTTGAACATTAAACTATAAAGTGCTTCCTTGTGACCGCAAATACTCACAGCAATATCAAATACCTCTTGCGCTGCTCCAAACTCACCTGTCTTGCAAAAAGCATTTATTAATAACCCAAAGGAAGAAATATTAGGGGTTACGCCTCTTTGCAGCATATCATCTAGAAGAGAAGTGGCATCTTTGGTCCTCCCTCCTTCACATAGACAGGTAATCATATTATTATACGTAAAGATATTAGGAGAAATTCCTCTTTCTCTCATCTCATCCATCAGTCCATACATTTCAAATATTTGATTTTTACTCCCTAACCCAAGAATCAAAGAATTATATGTTTGTAAGCTCTTGTTACAACCCTTTTTCTCCATGTCTTTAAGAACCCGAAATGCTGATGATATCTTTCCGTTTTTACAGTAACTGTGTATAAAAGTATCATAAATAGTTGAATCAGGGTTTAAGTTTTTCCCCATCATCTCAATGAACTTCCGTTTAGCTTCATCAAGCCTCCCAGCTCTGCATAACCCGTTAATTATGGTTGAATATGTAATCAAGTCAGGCAAGCATTTCTTTCCATTATTACCATCAGCTACTAGGCCAATATATGAATTGCCTAGGTTGCCAAGAGCAGCACTTCCATGAGACCACATTTCCCCCACAATTTCTACTGCTCTGTCCACCTTCCCACTTTTACAGAGACCATCAACCACAATATTACAGGTCACTGTATCAAAGCCATAACCTTTCTCATTCATCTTTTCTAGCAACTTCTCTGCTTCTGCTATTTTACCTTCTTCCCACAGGCTGTGCAGCAAGATGTTACACGTATAAGTGTTTGGGGAACAACCATTTGTCATCATCTCATGCAGCACATTATTGGCTTCAACAACCTTCCCCTTTCTGCAGTACCCATGAAGTAGAATGCTATAAGTTACCGTATCGGGTGATATTCCGCTACTTCTCATTAAACCCATCACCATCCTGGCATCAGAAAGCATCCCAGTCTTGCATAACCCATCCATCACAATGTTATATGAATAAATATTTGGTTCTATGCCGTTATCTACCATCTCTTTAAGAACTGATTGAGCCTCCAACAGCTTCCCATTCCTCACCAGACCCAACAACCATATATTGTAACTCTCTACTTTTGTGAAAACACCATTTCTTTTCATAGACTCGACCAGGGTCTTAGCTTCCTCCAACATCCCTTCCTTGCAAAAACCCTCTAGCATTAGATTGAGTGTGATAATATTATGCTGAGGCAACCCCAACTCCTTATCTATCTGCATATCTCGGAAAATTCTAGAAGCTTCAAGAATCTTTCCTGCATTGCAAAGTGCCGAAATCCTAGAATTAAATGTAACAACATCTGGAAATAGGCCATCCTCTCTCATCTTCTCCACCAATTTCTCAGCTTCATCAGTCTTACCTTCCATACAGGAACTCGAAATCAAAGTATTGTAAATCACTGTATTAGGGACAAGCCCCGTGCTCTTCATCACATTCAGAAGCTCCAAACCTTGGGCAGTGAGCCCAACTTTGCAATACCCACGAACCAAAATTCCAAAACTGAACTCATTAGGCCGACAACTTTTCTCACACATTTTATCAAACAATTTCTGCGCATCTTGTACCTGACCCAAGTCACAGAGCCCACCGATCAGAAGATTGAAAGTATAAGTTTCGGGGGAAACCCCAGCAACGATCATGTCTTTATACAACCAGGAGACAGAATCCATACAGTTTTCCCTGAGAGAGTACTCAATAAGCATATTGTATACCGATACGGAGAGGGGTTTACTGGGGAATTGGGTTCGGAGAGTTTGAAATTGAGAGATGGCCTTATCGATATGACCGGACTTTGCCAAGATTCGAACAATGGCCATAAGAGAATTGTGGGAGGATTCAAGCAGTGGTTGCGAGAGAAGGTGTTGGTGGAGGGTATCGATCTCGGGGAACATTTTGGCGCGAACAAGGATGCGAGTAATGAGAGGAACTGATTGGAGGAGTTGTTGATTGGAGGAAATGGAAGCGGAGATTATCACTCGTTTGAAGAGTTGCCATGCTAATGTGGGATTGTTGGCGTTCTTCATCAGAGCCTTGCCCAGTTTTTTGGTTTGATCCATGTAACGGTGGATAACTAATCCTAATTTGAACGTTTTAAAATTTAACTAACAAAACTATTTAGCAATGATGGAATCGACACTCTCGTTGGGAACCCAAATCTGTTGTGGATAGAGCTTTATTTTGTTTCTTTGAGTTTAAAGAAGTTGATCTCCAAGATTCTCTTCCGGTTCCTCAGCTCATCACTCTCCTTGTTCACCCCAAACATTGGCTGCCTCCTGTTCCAAATTGTTTCAAGCTGAATATTGATGCTGCAGTACTCTCTAACTCCTCAGGAATGGATGGTGAATTGGTTCTTCGAGATTGTAAGGGTTAGCTTCTTCTTTTTTTGTGAAGGCAGGCATTATCTTGAAGCTGCTGAAGCAATTGTTCTTAGATTAAATCTCGTCTAGAAATCACGGACACGGACACGGATACGGACACGGAACACGGGTACAACATGGACACGAATACGGCGATACATTAAAAAATATAGGACACGGACACGATGAAAATACGACTATAAAATAATAATATAATATATTAATATCTATTAATTATTCAATAAAAAAATACTACATTACATAAATACTTCAATTCATCATCAAACAATTAAAAACCAAACAAACTTATAAACAAAAATAGATAAATAAATTAAAGAAGCAGACTTATTTAGTCTTTTATATATATTTAGCTTAGATTTTAATCATAACTTAGTATCATATAATTTTCATTCGAAATATTTGAATATATATCACTGCTATGAAGTGTCCGATTCGTTTTTGAGGAGTGTTCAAGAAGTGTCCGAGAAGTGTCCAAGGAGTGTCCAAGAAGTGTCCTAAAAAGAAAAATGTCAGGACACGGGTATGAAGTGTTCAACACGTGTCCGCGGAGTGTCCGATACGGTGTCCGAGTGTCCGACACGGGTACGGCACCCTCAGTGAAGTATCCGTGCTTTCTAGGGGGTACGATAGTATTGATATTGAAATCGATTGCCTTAATATTGCTCTCTTGTCAGTGACGAATGAGCTCTCAAATGCCATTCTTGAAGATGTTAGAGCGTCAACTGTGTGGAGATTGCTATTTTGGTTCTACACTTTTAAAAAGGCACGTCGTGTCATCAATTTTTAAAAAGTGGATAATTATTTTTTTTCACTGGGTGTGCACCTGATTTTGTTATTAACTTATTATTCACTTCATTATTTTATTCAATGGAGAGATTGAGAGGGAAATACTAAGGCCTTGTTCAGACAGACTTCTTAAGTCTAAAATTATTTTTATTTAAATGGTCTTTGAAATATGTCTTGAATAAAAAGAATTTAAAAAAATATATATTTGATGAATGTTTTTTTTGATATTCTTTTCATAATTAATATAGTTTTAACTTGATAATTTTATTCTTAATAATTACTCTAATAAAAAGGGGCAAAATTGTTTACAAAATTCTTTACTTAAAATAATTTTGACTTTCTCTTAAAAGCAAGTTTTTATAACTTCTTTGAACGGAAGTTTTAGGACTTCGACTTTCATCATAAGTCATTTTTCCTTATTCACCAAACACTAACATTTTTTTTTGGAAAGGACTTCTTGGACTTGGAAACCCATTACAATCCCCCCGAGAAGCTCTCCCAAATAGGCACTAAAAAATCAAAACAAATGTTGACAGGGAAAAGAGAGAGAAATCAATTTTTTAATCCAAAAGTTGACCCCAACATATGCCACCTGATACTCCAAATGTGGCGTATTGAATGGCGCATAACATGTGGGGACCACGATTTGGCACATTGCACACTGGAAGTTTTGGTACTTGTCGCACTCGCAAACTTTTGACCGGATACACGAACGGTTTTCCCCCACACCCCAGTGTGGAATGGAATGGATCGCTCCCTTCCGACTATTGTTCCGTGTATCGCGACAGGGTTGGCGAATGTTGGAGTTTGTAAGGGCCAAAGAAAAGATGTGTTATTAGAGTTGCCACATAATATCGAGTTTTGGTATGCTAGGTCACCTAAGATGTAAATGTATATGCGGGCCCAATTGAATGACTACTATGTGATCTTTCGAAAACTAGATTAGTGAGTCCCGGGGTTTGGTTATGTGTGTGGAAGATGTTAGGCACCCAACAACATTTGTACTGAATACGATTACCTAATCCTTATGATGCTTTACTATTTCAAAGATAATTATGTTTACAAAAAGGGTCTAATATGTATATGTATATAATTAAGAAAGGAAGAAAGAAAGGGGGATTGGATGGGAAATGTGACCGAACTCAGGGTTGCCCAAACTGCCTGTATCCCGATAAAGGAAATTAGGTCAAATGTAGTTCCAATGACCTATATGAATTGTGACTTGTTCAATTTGATATATGTTCGTATACATTGGAATGTGAAGCATTACGCATAATTTATAAAACGTGATTGTTTATGGGTAAAAAGCATAGATAATTATCATGTAAACATATAGTGATTTCATATACATTCATGCATGGATCCCGAGTTAGAGTAGAGATGGGTGGATCATTCTTACTAAGCCACTGTGGTGCTCACCCCATATTTTCAAACTCTTTTCAGATAAGGCACCAATGGAGGATGATGCATGATTGACTTGATGGACCTTTTGGAGTTCTTTTGAGTTTTAACCATTTGAGATATAGATAGATGTCCATGTCGACTTGTGGCATGTGGACTAGATTGAAAGCATTGTATTTATTTTTTATTTATGTTGATGCACTTTAGTTTCACATGTAATGATTTATAAAGACCACATGTGACCTTTTGGATTGAATGGAATCTCCCTATGTATGAAAGCATGTTTATGATATATGGAGAATGATTCAATTTGAGATGTGAATTCATGATTAGGTTATGATTCTTGATGATTTATAGCATTCCTTTGATGTATTTTTATCTATGGGAAATGTATGAGAATATTAGGTTGAAAGTTAGTTAAGTGTATGGACTTGGCATCATTTTGTAAGTAGTTAAGTGAAACTACCGAGAGAGACTTCGATGCATCGAAGTCCCTGTTTCGATGCATAGAAGACTTCGATGCATTAAAGTCCTTATTTCGATGCATCAAAAAACTTGCAGGATTTTGAAAAACCAAAAGTCCCGAGAGTGATTTTTGGATGATACTTAAGCGATACATGTTCGATGCATCGCAGTTTCGATGCATCGAAATGAGCACTTCGATCCATCGAAATCACTATTCACAGCATGCTCTAAGATTTGCCCAAACTTTAATCGGGCATTGCGTTTCTCAGTTTACTATTCCGACGAATACGTCATCTGTTTAGCCAAATTTTGAGTCTTTCACCCTAGGGATCCATGCCCTTATCTTAATTCTTAATGTTGTCACGCCCCAAAAACTTTGCTTTTCACATAGTGCACATTATCACATAATTGCACAAATCCACACAATCCAATGCATTTGTCAAAACAATGCATTTTCTTTCCCACCTCAAGCTTATCACAATGTCATTACACTCGCCTCATGAAAATCATCATGTTTATGCATTTTTCAAGAAAATCATATTTTTCATGCACAATTCTATATCGAAACTCAGATTTTCATATTCTCATCAATTGAACATAATTTCATCAAAATGTATTCATAGGCACAAGATTATATATGCAACATATATAAGCCCTAACTAATATGTTAGACATATACATATCCATAAATCACACACACACACACACACACATATATATATATACAAAACCTTAAACTCAAGAAATCTCAACCTATCTTTCATGCCACAATTTTAAGGACCTATGAAATCAAAGGAAAGAAAGATTTCACATCACTACCTCGAATCACAAGCTTAGAAGATAAGTTTTGAAATCTCAGCCCATTCAACTTCACGAATCGAAGACTTTGTTCGATTCAAACTGAAACCCTTGGTGCCCCCTATGAACTTCCCTTCTTCGGGAACTTTCAAATCTCACCTTAACTAGTCCAAAATCTAGAGAGAATGGAGAGAGATGAAATAGGAGAGTTAGAGAGGGAGTGATATCTGTAAAATGAAATATCCCAGACCTATTTTGATATTTATCTCACTCCTAGGGGCGCAAAATGACCGATTTTCCCCCAAGCCATTTAACGTACCTTCCCAACCTCCGTTTTTGATTTCGAAAACTCCGTTGGTCTTGAATCACTTCCTTAACACTCTAAATATTTCATTTGGTCTATAACCACAATTAAAATTTTTAAAATTTTCTAGATCCACTTAACCTCATCACGGGGCTCCCGTTGACCAAAAGTCAAACTTTTCTAAAGGTTTCCAAAACTTTCTAAAGCCATAATACGACTCTCCAAACATGTTCCCCATATTCAAAATATGTTAAATATCATTTAAAATGCACTTAAAGCAATAAATGATGAAAAAAATTAAAAATCGGTCAAAATTGGGCACAGTCTCTACATCATTCAACTAACTTTGTTGAGCTTTCAAGGCGACAAGCTTTTCAAATAGTTTTACCAAATTATCAAGTTTCTTCTCATTTCACTTGGAAATGGCAAGGTTCTCGGCTAGCATATCCCAAATGGCTTGTGGGAATGGGAATGAGCCATCTACAAGAGGTGGGACAGTAACGGGAAGTGAATGAGGAATTTCAGCCTCTATAGACTATTATTTATCATCCTCAGCTTCATGTCTTTCCTCTCTTTCTTCATTTTCTCTTTCCTCTTCAACGGTAGCCCCTTCTACAAACCTAAGATCATACCAATGGTGGTCTTTATCATCTTGTAATTTCATGATCCTCAACATAGTGGAGTGAATTTTGTCTCTTGGTCTATGAGTAATCGAGTCAACAACATTCAAGTTAACGCCTTTAGCCATAAAAATTCGAGTGAGAGGCATGACATAATAGAGATGAATTCTAGATTTCTTACAATCGAGTATGTGGTAATATATGAGAAATACGAGATCGAATCTCTTCCCATTGAGTACACACTACACAAGAAAGGCTTCCATGTATGATACATCTAAATGACCACCTAATTTTGGAAAAATCATATACATAATGATATTGTACATGATTCTCACTTCCACAGTTAATTGGTTCGATTTCACTTTGATGATATTTGTGGTGGTCTTATCATAACTCATTTGACAAACGACATCCAAGAGATTGAATCCTTCATCTTCGTACCAAATGTGGGAGGTGTTGTATTGATTTCCTCTTTCGAAAAGGTTGAGAAGCCTTCGGATTGTTGCTTGGTCAAGAGAATGTCAGTTCCGGCAACAAATGAATAAAGAATTGAGATGGGAGCATCTTTGACGGATATCAAGTGAGCATAGAATAACTTCACTAGTTTAGGTAGAATGGTATGTCCATGGACACAAATTCCCCCAAGCCGACTGCATCAAACAATTCATAGGTATTTACGTGAAGAGATGCACATTCGGAGCGTGTGAGAATCTTACCCTTTGCTATGGTTTGATTTAGATACTTCTATTTATATGTCAAGCGGTAATTCTCATATTTGAACCATTGGATGTAAGAAATCATGGGAATTGAATCTGTAGGTGGTGGTGGAAGGTTTGATTGATCAATTTTATGATCGTGAGAAGCATTGGCTTTCTTTTTTGATTGAGATGCTCTTTCGGGATTTCTTCTAAAAGGCATGGTGAGTGGAGGTTTGGTGAAGGTGAAGTTTAAGAGAAGAGAACAATCTCAAATTCGTATAAATAGATAATAGGTAATACAAGGAACTTTAAGGCTCCGTTTAGATAGAGAGGAGAGAAAAAAAATGAGAGGATAACATTAGTTATGAGAGAAAGGAGAGGAGATGAGAGGATAACAATAACCTCTATTTGTGTTTAGATAAATAGGAGAAAATAAAGGAAATGATAATATTTTTGTTTGGATAAGACAAAGGAGAGAAAAGAAAAGAAAGGATAACAACCAAATTACTGACATATCCTTGTACTTAAAAATCCATATCAATGTCTGTGTATTTTCTATTGTATTGAATATTTATCATTTAATATTGTAACAAACTTACATTTTATGCATTCGGAGTGTCTATGTTTGCGACTCACTCTTTTGAACTCTTTATATATTTGAGGCATATCATGAGAGTTATGATATGAGGTCACATTAAGCTACATATTTTTAGATTGTGCCTGCATTACATGTGAGCAACCCTACCAACATGAATAGATTTTCAGATTGTGCATGCAATGCATTGAATTTCATGTAAGCAACCCTTTTAAATTTTGTAGCCGCTTCCGCAACGCCCAACTCAAAGTAACATCATTTAAAATCAATTTATGACAAAAATGATGAATAAAAAGAAAATCAGTAAAAGTTGAACCCGGTCTCTTTAATCTCCCAACCTTTAAGGAATTTCATACTTGAAATTAAAACATATCTCAAGTGGTGAACAACTTACGCTACCTTGAATAAACCTCCTATTTCGGCTGCCATTTAGCATCTTTGACCCCGTGATGTCTCCAAAGTACTTTGACTAATGGAATGGTCTTGCCTTAAAGCACTTGTTCTCTAGAGTTCAAAATCTGAATTGACCTCTCCTCATATGACACATCCTTTTCCATTTTAAGATTTGTCTAATCTAACACATGTGAAGGTCTGGCCCATACTTTCTCAACATAGAAATATAAAAAGTATTATGCACACTTAATATTTATGGTGGCAATGCCAAATGATATGCAAACTCACCATCTCGATCTAAAATCTCAAATGGACCAATAAACCGTGACAATGACTTGCCACTATGCCCAAATCTCATCAATTTTTTCTGTGGCGAGACTTTAAGGAAAACATGGTCTCCCACCTCAAAACCCAAAGGACATTCTATCTGCATAGCTCTTTTGATGACTTTGAGCTATAATTAGCCACTACCTTATTCCCTTAATCTTTTCTATAATCTCTCAAACTATATCTGGTCCCAAAGCAACTGTCTCACTAACCTTGGTCCAACAAATAGGCGACCTACAAGGTCTACCATACAATGCCTCAAATGGAGCCATTTCAATACTAGCTTGATAGCTATTGTTATAGGCAAACTCCACCAATGGAAGGTACTCTTCCCAACTATCACAAAAGTCTAAGGCACAAGCTCTAAGCATATCCTCTAAAATTTGTATGGTTCTCTCAAACTAACCATCTATTTGAG
Source organism: Cornus controversa (assembly GCA_026545225.1). Taxonomy (NCBI): domain Eukaryota; kingdom Viridiplantae; phylum Streptophyta; class Magnoliopsida; order Cornales; family Cornaceae; genus Cornus; species Cornus controversa. Next base: position 1,330,810 of record CM048853.1, on the reverse strand, counting down.
GATGAAATGTCGTACTAAACTGGAGATCTATATCAAGTGCTTTCTAAAAACTCTTTCAAAATCGTGATATAAACCGTGGGTCTCTATCCGACACAATAAAAACTGGTACGTCATGATGTCACGTCCAAAATTCGGACAGCCGGAACACCCAGGACTGACCTGAAATACCCCCACAAAATTTCGCGCATGAGGTGGCTAGTCTCATACACAAAACCTGAGGGATACTAACAACTGATAGCAATAAGTATAGAAGACAAAAGACAGAATGGAAAAAATTTTAAAAGCTAAACAGAAAATTCCACTGAATTGAAATAATCGATAAATAAATAATTATATGCTTGGTAATACAATTTGGAAGTCCCGTAACCCAAGGACCCCTTAACTAGAATGAACAAAATTTTTTAATTCTAAAATTAATACCAATAATAAAAGTCTCAAAAGTTCATAGTATGACTCTTGAAGAAGATAAGTTCCTACCCTATAACTGATAAGATGAGACATCTACTACAACCAAACCCTAAAACTCTATCCTCGCGGTGGAACCTGTTTCAAAGAATATACCCTCAGTATAAAGGACACAAAAGAAATCCATAGATTTAACATACAAGTTATTCTTTTATCTAGTTTCATGTTTCTAAAATAACAGTCATTGTTTATAATGTTTGTAATACCTTAGATATTTGGACGTCAATTATTTTAAAGAATTTGAATTGCTTTATATTATTTTTTTTATTATTAATTCTTGTGAAATGCCTTGTCTCTATATTTTATCATTTTACGTGAGTTGTTTTTTCCTTTATATGCATTTTATTATTTCATGTGAATTGATAAGTTTGATTGCTATTATTTTATGAGGATTGTTTATGTTTTTATAGATTCCAATTATTTCATGTGAATTTCTCTGTCTTTATTTTTTATCATTTTATGTGAATTGTTTATTGATTATGTATTGTTTGATTTAAATCTTTTAAATGCTTTGGATTGGGTTAGGGGGGAATCTGGGCTGGAATAGTTAGGCTAGGAATATGCTTAAGTTGATGGGCTCAGGTGTATGGTTATGATATTTGAATTTTCTTTTATTCTATATTTTTTTTAGTTTATTTAGTTTTGTAGAAAAGAAATATAGAATAAGAATAATTAAGACAAAAGAAAATAAGAAACTAGGGTTTCTGCCGTTTACTTTACGCACAGAAACCAAAAGAGTAAACGAAAGAGAGAAAGTGAAGGAACGATCGGGTGAACGAGTTGTTGAATAGTCAAAGAGGCAAGTTTGATTTTTCTCTTCCCCTTTGAATCCGTATGCATAGTCTAGGTTTGAGGATTATCTTTATAATGAAAATTTGTATATAATTATATGTTCATTATTCTGTTGCTGTTGATAAATTTCGTGAGAAAAATTATGCAAATTGTATATAGGAGTATAGATTTATATATGTATGAATATATGCATATATATATATATATATATATATATATTTAATGTATGTTTTTAATGGATAGAAATTCATTCATGCATGAATTTGGGATGGAAAGGAGTGTTAATTTGTAAACCTTTTGAGTTGCTAATGCCCAGTAAACGACCCTTGATCTTTAGGAAAACAGATCGTGAGAAATTTGAGTTTAAAATTTTGAATTTTGCGAAGAACCTTAGAACTTGTGAATTAGGGGTTTTTGATTCGGACCGTTTTTTATAGGGCTTTTTGCACTGAAGGGTAGAGGGGATCAAGGGGAGAAGATTAGTACAAAAATCAGGGTGAACGGAGGTTGGGAGTCACCAAAAAATACACTGAAAAAACCCCAGTGCGTTGCCATACGCGCTAGGGAAGATGACCCCAGCCGGCGCGTCACCCCCACTCGTGCCATCAGCGCGTGGGGGCGCGTGCTGCAAGCGCCAGAGCCGGCCGATGACTCGAAAAGGATTTTTGGGCCCCACTCATGGGGCCCACCTCTGGGTCTAATATGGGCCCATTCCGAATTGTTTTGATATTTATTTTGTATTTTTGAAATTTTTGGAAAAACTTGAAAATTTGAAAAATAATTTTTTAAAAAATACTTTTATGCTTCTAAAAATTCCCATATTTTTATTGTAACTTCCTGGATGTTCAATTAACTTGGGTTTAAATTTTCATGTTGAAATGAGCTCCCCTTATAGTTCAATTGATTTTTAAAGTGTCCAAAAATTGGGTTTTTTCATCTTCTTTTATTTTTAAAAATACTTTTATAATTCCAAAAATTATAAAACTTTTATGTAAACTTCCTGGGAGTTTAAGGAGATTAGGTTTTAAATTTTATGTCGAAATTATTTAGCCTTGTTGTTAAATTAATTTTTTAAAGTGTCTAAAAAGTGAGTTTTTCACTTTCTTTTATTTTAGAAAATACTTTTATAATTCCAAAAATTCCCAAATTTTTACTGTAACTTTCTAGAGGTTAAATTCACTTGGGTTTAAATTTTCAACTAGAATTGAGCTTCCCTTGGAGTTCATTGGATTTTTAAAGTGTCTAAAAGTTGGGTTTTCACCTTCTTTTATTTTTAGAAAAATATTTTAAAATTCCAAAAAAATTCTACAAAAATTTAGGTAACTTATTAGTATTAAAATTTACCTGAGTTTTAAATTTCATGTGAAAAGGAGTTTCCCTTGAGGATATATCGGTTGTATAGTTATGCCTTTGACTATGCTTTATTTTGTCTCTTATTAGGAAATATTTCTTTTAAATTCTCGAGAATATCAGAAAATTTTTAGAATGTTTAAACATGGTTTTAGGGACAAAATAGGCCCGAGAACTTAAATTTGAGTTAGGTTTTGACACCCTTAAAGGTTTGGATAAATTGGAGGTTTGATTGGGTGTTTACTTCTAAAGTGGTTAATTATATTATTTGATTTACTTGAATATATTTTCTTTTAAAGATATAAATGCCCATGAAATACTTGATTATAGTTTACTTGTAGACGATTTGTCTTATGGTGATAATTTTATATCGGATAATTTGAATTACTTTGTTTGTGCAAATTAAAATCATAATGCACCTTGTTTATTTTATGTTTCATATTGGGAAGGTATCTATGCATTTTATTTGGCATGTAAGGATTGCCCGGCATGTCAGAATCTCCCATACCTAATAAGGTATCTATGCATTTTATTTTGGCATATAAGGATTGCCTAGCGTGTCAGGATCGCCCATACCTAATAAGGTATCTATGCATTTTATTTGGCATGTAAGAATTGTCCAGCGTGTCAGAATCGCTGATAGGCGTTGAATGTTACGCATTCTAGTCTCTTAACTTATGTATTTTATTCTCTTAGTGGTAGATTATTTTGTGATTTTACTTTGTTTTAGTGTTTTTTGTATTTTCAGGGCCTTAATGATTATTTCAGTTAATACCGTAATTTTGGGCTTTTAAAGAAGACATCCAAGATGGTAAGATGAAGCCTACATCAAGGAGATTCACTCAACCATTTAATTTAACTCAAATCAGCCCAAGGAAGAGGTCCAAGAGAATTACAACTGCTTAAGAAGGTTTCGGGCCTGAAGCCCAAATCTGCGCATAATGCAGTCTTAATCCCGTTTTGGAAAATGGACCAGAAGTCTTATTTCTAAGCCTCAAATTGACATTATTCTCGCGAAAGGTTGAACAAAATTTGATTCTGCACACTTTTGTATTTCACGGAAATTCCGTGAATCAGACTTCTAGTGGGTCAAAAGTTGGGCCGAAGTTAGCAGGAAAAACTCACCTGATTAGTGCTACGGGAAACCCTAATTTATTCCTAATTGGATTAGGACTTTAGTGTATTCTCTTGGAGAATAAAGTGAAGACTTGGAGGCTGAGTTGGGGGAGCTTACACAGAGATTGGAGAGTCTGAGAGGGCTGAAGAGAACAGAAACATATTGCAGAGTCATTGGAGAACAAAGTCATACGCATAACTCGGAAAGATGATGTCTTCTTCCTTAACAGTTGAAGCTTCTTCTTCTACCATGAGCGGCTAGTTCATCCACTAGGGTTTTGATGTAGCCCTAACAAAGCATCAATGGTTTGATTGTTTTAATTATTGGGGACCTTTATATACATGCATAGATTGTGTAATTCAGAGGATTCTTATTATAGAATTGAGCAATAAAAGTCTTGTAAATTCAATCTCAATGATTTCTTATCTTGTCTTAGATATTTAGTTATTGTTATTGAACTCAATCTCTTTTGTTTTCTGTGATCATGAAAGAGATTATTACACAATGGTAATCACTGAATATATTGTTATGAGCTTTGATGGATTATGCCTAGAGAAGATGAACCATACTGCACCCTAGATTAGAGTAGTTAGGCAGATGACCCATGCTAATCGAAGATAGTCCATGGCTTAGCCTTAATCATATGTGACCTTCTTGACGGATGAAGGTGAGCTTGTAGCCACCGACACCACTTATGCATGATGTAATTCCCCTATAGTTGATTCAATTGACCATTGATTGTGGAGTTAGTGGTGAAGTCAAACACCCTAGGTTTCTCTCTTATTATCTTCACTATCTTGTTTACTTTGATTTATTTTATTTTATCTTTTTAATTAGTTTAAAAATTAGAATTCTTTTCTTCTAAATTTAATTAGAATTAATTCCGTATTACAACTCATCAGACCATAATCCCTGAGGTACGATACCCCTTCCTTTCGATAGCCCTATTCTGCAAGGAATTCGTTCTATTGCGAAGTGTGAAAATTTTTAATTGGTATACTTTTTGAGTCACACTCACACACGAATCAATCGCCCATACCTAATAAGGTATCTATACATTTTATTTGGTATGTCAGGATTGCCCGGCGTGTCAGGATCGCCCATACCTAATAAGGTATCTATACATTATATTTGCTTTGTCATGATTGCCTAGATTTAATAAAATGCATGCATATGTTTCTTTATTTTGAACTTAAAGAATGTGTTCATTGTTGAATGATAAGGTTTGTTGGGACAATGTATATGATGATTTTGATTTCTGAAAACATGAACTAGGTAGTGAATGATCAGTATGTATATACCTACACCTATTAAGGTATCAAAGGATAAAATGGTGGCATGTTAGGATTGCTTAAACTTGATAGTATTTCATGTTATGTTTATTTCTGTTGAATTTAAGAAATGTGTTCACTTTTGTATAATAAGGATTTGGGTGAAACATGAAATTGGATAAAAGAATAACTTGTATATTAAATATATGGATTTCTTTTGTGTCCTTTATACTGAGGGTATGTATAATGGTTCTCTGATTGGGATGTAGTAGATAGAACATGCTCACGGGTTTAACTCACTTTGTTGACATTTCAGGTCCCAGATAGGTTCCACCGCGAGGATAGAGTTTTAGAGTTTGGTTGTAACAGACGTCTCATCTCATCAGTTACAGGGTAGGAATTTATCTTCTTCAAGAGTCAGACTATGAACTTTTGAGACTTTGATTGTTGGTATTAATTTTAGAATTACAAACTTTTGTTCATTCTGATTAAGGAGTCTTTGGGTTACGGAATTTCTAAATAGTATTACCGGACATATACTTGTTTAGTTAGCGGTTATTTTAATTTAGAGAAACTTTCTATTCTGTTTTTAGAAAATTGTTCATTATATCTTTTGTATTCTATGCTTGTTGCTACCAGTTGTATGTATCTCTCAGGTTTTGTGTATGAGACTGGCCACCTTATGCACGAAATTTTCTAGGGGGTATTTCAATGTTCCCACCCCCCTCCCCTAATCTTTTTTATGCAAAAGTGAACACATTTCTTAAGTTCAGCAGAAATAAACATAACATGAAATAATATCAAGTTTAAGAAATTCTAACATGCCACCAGTTCATCCTTTGATACCTTAATAGGTATAGGTATATACATACTGGTCATTCCCTACCTAGTTCATGTTTTCAAAAATCAAAATCATCTTATACATTGTCCCAACAAACCCTTATCATGCAACAATGAACACATTATTTAAGTTCAAAATAAAGAAACATATGCATGTACTTTATTAAATCTAGGCAATCCTGACATGCCACATATAATGTATAGATACTTTATTAGGTATGGGCGATCCTGACACGCCGGGTAATCCTGACATACCAAATATAATGTATAGATACCTTATTAGGTATGGGCGATCCTGACACATCGGTCAATCCTTACATGCCAAATAAAATATATAAATACCTTATTAGGTATGGACGATCCTGACACGTCGAACAATCCTTACATGCCAAATAAAATGTATAAATACCTTATTAGGTATGAGCGATCCTGACACTCCGGACAATCCTTACATGCCAAATAAAATATATAGATACATTCCCAATATGAAACACACAATAAACAAGGTGCGTTTTGATTTTTAATTTGCACAAACCAAGTAATTCAAATTATCCGATATGAAATTATCACCATAAGACAAATCGTTTACAAGTAAGCAATAATCAAGGCATTTATATCTTTAAAGGAAAATACATTCAAGTAAATCAAATAACACAATAATCCATTTTAAAAACAACCGCCCAATTAAACCTCTAGTTTATTTAAACCTTCAAGGGAGTTAAAACCTAACTCGAATTTAAGTTCTCGGCCTATTTTGTTCCTAAAACCACGTTTAAACATCCTGAAAATTTTCTGATATTCTCGGGAATTTAAAAGAAATATTTTCTAATAAGAGACAAATAAAGTATAGTCAAAGGCGTACTTATACAACCGATACATCCTCAAGAGAAACTCCTTTTCACTTGAAATTTAAAACCCAGATGCATTTAATCCTATAAAGTTACCTGCATTTTTTTTATTGAATTTTCTGAAATTTTAAAATATTTTCTAAAAATACAAGAAAGTGAAAACCCAACTTTTAGATACTTTAAAAATCAAATGAACTCCAAGGGAAGGTCATTTCGAGTTGAGAATTTAAACCCAAGTGTATTTAACCTCTAGAAAATTACAATACAAATTTCGGAATTTTCAGAAATTTTTAACTATTTTCTAAAATGAAAGAAGGTAAAAAATCCAATTTTTAGACACTTCAAAAATTAATTTAAAGACAAGGGTAAATCATTTCGACATGAAATTTAAAACCCATGCTCCTTAAACCCCCAGGGAGATGACATAAAAGTTTGGGAATTATACAAGTATTTTCTAAAATAATAGATGGTGAAAAACTCAACTTTTGGACACTTTACGAATCAATTGAGCTACAAGGGGAGCTTATTTCAACATGAAAATTTAAACCCAAGTTTATTGAACATCCAGAAAGTTACAATAAAAATTTGAGAATTTTTTGGAGGCATGAAAGTATTTTTAAAAAATGATTTTTCAAACTTTCAAGTTTTTCCAAAAAATTTCAAAAATACAAAAAAAATATTAAAACAATTCGGAATGTGCCCATATTGGACCCAGAAGTGGGCCCCCGCGAGTGGGGCCCAAAAATGATTTTTCAGCCACCGGATGGGGCCAGCTCCGGTTGCAAGCGCCCCCACGCACACTTTTATTTTTTTATTATTTTTTTTTCTTTTCTTCTTCCCTCACTTGAAGCTTCCACGTTCAACAATGGTGACCGAATTTTCCAACCATTTTTCGGTCATTTCTGGGTACCGAATCACTCTTATGAATATACCATTGAACTCGTCTCGATCTAAGTTACGCATTGGTACCAAATTCACGCCCTCTCGTGGCCTAAATCAAAAACGCCCAATTTCAAGTTTTAAAAATCTAAAATTTTCAAGTCAGATTCCCGTCAATCTACCTAAAGGTTCGCAACCAAATTTTCAAGGATTGTTCTAGGAAGCAAGATCTACCTATTGACCGGGACAAACACACTAGACCCAAATTTCATGGTCATACAGATATATATATATATATACACCCGCCTATACAGTCATATATACATGTATATACATATGCAAAAATATCCTAAAACAGTACCAAAACTCCATTCATAGAATTATTCTTAGCATGCAAAATCATTTAATTTCATAATTAAATGCATACAAATTTCTAGCAACATGTCAATACAATTAATATATATATTATATATATATATATTCCAGCAACATGTATATACAAATAATATATATGTATACAGATTCAAAGGGGAAGAGAAGAGTTTGAACTTGCCTTTTTGACTATTCAAGACTCGTTCCCCCGATCGCTCCTCCACTCTTTTCTCTCTTTCGTTTACTCTCTTGGTTTCTATACATAAAACAAATGACAGAAACCCTAGTCTCTTATTTTCTTTTGTCATAAATAATTTTATTCTATTATTGTTTTTCTAAAAACTAAATAAACTAAAAAAAATAAACAAATAAATAAAAGAATTATGATAATATAACCATAACTCTGACCCATCAACTTAAGCATACCCTTAGCCAAACCATTCCAGCTCAGATTCCTCCCTAGCCCAATCCAAAGAATTTAAAAATTTAAATCAGACAATACATGATCAATAAACAATTTACATAAAATGATAAAAAAAATAAAAACAGAGAATTTCACATGAAATAATTGAAATCAATAAAGACAAAAACAATTCACATAAAATGATAAACAAAAACAAACTTATCAATTCACATGAACTGATAAAATGCCTATAAAGGAAAAACAACTCACATAAAATGATAAAAATAGAGGCAAGACATTTCACATGAATTAATAAAATAATATAAAGCAATTCAAAATTTTAAAATAATTGCCATCCAAATTTCCAGGGTATTACATTCTTCCCCCCTAAAAAGAGGAATTTCGTCCTCGAAATTCAACTCATACCTGAAAGAAAAAAAAACTTTGGATACTTTACTTTTATTTCATCCTCCCTTTCCCTTCATTCTTATTTTCTCCCATGTATTTCACTTGGTCGTTAGAGTATAGTGGTTTGTTTTGACAGGATTGTCGCATCTAAGTTTGGGGGAGTGCTTGCATTGCCTTCATGACACTGGTGTGCTTTTTTTTCTTGCCACTACCCCGGGTTCATGGTAATACCATTTTCACTCTTCTCTTTGCTTCTATTTCGTGTACATTGAGGATTCTGTATAGTTTAAGTTTAGGGATAAGGCGATGCCTTTTTATGACATTTTTATGTGGTTTATTGGCTTTTTTATGTGTTTCATTGTAATGAGGGAATTTTTGTATGAAATCTTTCTTGCTCTTAGAAATTTTTGGTTATTTTATTTTCATAGTTTCTTATTTATTTTGTTTTGTTTTGTTTTGTTTTTAGTTAGGATGCTTTAATGTTATTCAAGGGTTTAATACTTTATCTACGTGTTTGACTTGCAATTTTTGGGTATGTTTTAAATATTTAGAGACTGTGGTTTAAATTTAGTGGTTTTAATCATTGTTTGTATTGACATGTCTTGGAGTGATTGGTTTTAGTTTCCTCACATGCACAGACACACTAACATAATCTTGTGGGGTATAAACTTTGGTTCTAAGTCTTTGGGTTACCTATATTTGATAGTAATTGGTATCCCTTGAGAATGAATACCGATGATGTGTTTTACTTGATTTCAATAAGAAAAAAAAAAGAAACAAAAACATGTGATGAATAACAAATCAATTTGATCATTTTCATGAAGTAACCAAGCCTCTTGCCTTAGTAAGCATTTAGTGTTCGTGACAAAAGTGAGGGTTGAGAAGAGATAAAACATTGGTTGTCTTGGTTTGTAGCCTAGTTGATTTGAGTTAGTAGGTTTTTTGGGGTGTCTTAACACCTAGTGCCCTAAAGCCGTCTGGTTTGGGAGTCACTGATTGAAAGCTTACTACATGGACCTTTCAAATAATTTAATGGACTAAGACAATGCACAACCAATAAATAAGTGAAAAGAAAAAGAAAAAAAATGAAAAAGTCATCTATTCATGTTTTCGAAGTATGAATTCAATAAGGGGAGCTAGTGTGTTGAAGGAATATGTGACTTAGTATATTTGGAGCTAGATTATGCCACATGGAATGACTGTTAGTTCATTTTTCACGAGGGAGCTAGAGTTTGTTGCTTTGAGATGTGTTGATGTGAATTATGCATGGGGACCATAGCTTTGATTTATGAAATTTAAAAGTTTAAAAATATTCTTGAATGCAAGTCTCTAACTATGTATTGTAATCTTCTTTTTGATTAATGTTTAACCTGAAATTTTGAATGTTTGTGGGTAAGATTTCTGGAAACCTCACAAGACTATAACTCGTCCACTAGGGGTAACCTAGGGGTTCAAAGGCTTGTTGCATATGCTAAATGCAATCGTTTCTCCCATGAAAAAGGAGTTGGGTAGTTTAGTTAATAGTTAGTTAGTTTCCTTTGTTTTAGTTTTATTTTGTTCTATTGCTAAGGGACTAGCAATATGTAAGTTTGGGGGTGCGATAGGCGTTGAATGTTACGCATTCTAGCTTATTAATTTGTATATTTTATTCTCTTAGTGATAGATTGTTTGTGATTTTACTATATTTTAGTGTTTTTCTATATTTTCAAGAGGGTTATAAGAAGCCTCTATCAAGTGGATCAAGTCTAGTTAATATTTCAATTCAAAACAACTCAAGGAAGTGGCCCAAGAGAATTATAACTACTTTAGGAGATTACGGGCTGAAATCCAATTATGCACCAAACATAGTTTTAATCCCATTTTGGTAAACTGATCGTAACTCTTATTTTCAACTGTCAAAATGGGAGCACGTGCCACCAGCTCTGATGGAGGCAGGTGGCCAAAAAAGTATTTTTGGGCCCCATTCGCGGGGGCCCACCTCTGGGTCCAATATGGGCCCATTCCGAATTATTTTGGTATTTGTTTTGAATTTTTAAAATTTTTGGAAAAACATGAAAATTCGGAAAATCATTTTTTAAAAATACTTTTATAATTCTAAAAATTCCCAAAATTTTATTTCAACTTCCTGGGAGCTTAAGGAGCTTGGGGTTTAAATTTCATGTCGAAATGATTTACCATTGTCTTTAAATTAATTTTTTAAAGTGTCTAAAAACTGGATTTTTCAGCTTCTTTAATTTTAGAAAATACTTAAAAATTTTCAAAAATTCCTAAATTTTTACTGTAACTTTCTAGAGGCTAAATACACTTAGGTTTAAATTTTCAACTCAAAATAATCTTTCCTTGTTATTCAATTGATTTTTAAAGTGTCCAAAAGTTGGGTTTTTCAGTTTCTGTAATTTTAAAATACTTTTGTAATTCCAAAAATTCCCAAATTTTTGCTGTAACTTTTCAGAGGTTAAATAAACTTGGGGTTAAATTTTCATCATGAAATGAGCTTCCCTTGGTGTTCAATTGATTTTTAAAGTGTCTAAAAGTAGGATTTTTGACCTTCTTTTATTTGTTGAAAATATTTTTTTAAATTTCAGAAAATTCCAGAATGATTTAATAGGGTTCTTAGAAGTAGAATAGACCCAGAAGCCTAGATAAGAGTTTGGTTTAGACTCCCTCATAGATTGGAGTGCATTGGGGGTTAGATTGGGTGTTTGCTTCTAAAGTGGTTAAATTGTGTTACTTGATTTACTTGAATGTATTCTCCTTTAAGGATATAAATGCCCATTAAATACTTGATTATAGCTTACTTGTAAACGATTTGTCTTATGGTGATAATTGCATGTCGGATAATTTGAATTACTTTGTTTGTGCAAATTAAAATTATAATGCACCTTGTTTATTTTATGTTTCATATTGGGAATGCATCAATACATTTTATTTGGCATGTAAGGATTACCCGGCGTGTCAGGATCGCCCATAACTAATAAGGTATCTATGCATTTTATTTTGGCATGTAAGGATTGCCCGGCGTGTCAGAATCGCCCATACCTAATAATGTATCTATGCATTTTATTTTGGTATGTTGGGATTGCCAAGGCGTGTCGGGATCGCCTAATACCTAATAAGATATCTATGCATTATATTTGGCATGTTGGGATTGCCAAGGCGTGTCAGGATCGCCTAATACCTAATAAGGTATTTATGCATTATATTTGGCATGTTGGGATTGCCAAGGGTTGTCGGGATCGCCTGATACCTAATAAGGTATCTATGCATTATATTTGGCATGTTGGGATTGCCAAGGCGTGTCAGAATCGCCAAACACCTAATATGGTATCTTTATATTTTACTTGGAGCATGTCAGGATTGCCTAATATCTAGTAAGAACGTTTCTCATTTTATATTCGAGCGCGTTACGATTATTTCTTGTGTAAACATAAAACTAGACTACACTTGCATTAAGATAATTGATATGTTAGTGTAGGGTGTGGGGTGGCTCTATTCTTGGGTCATAGGGTTAATTGGGGATATATATTTATGAGCTGGTGGATTATCTTTAATTGTATATAAACATAAATTTGTTGTCTTGGAAAAGGATTATTGATGGAGGCAGGATAGGTATGCCTAATACCTTGTAAGGCATTTGTAGAATATATGGAAGAAGGCATGTTAGGATTGTCTATGGTTTGAACTTAGAAATTTGTTTTATCTGTATTGTGATAATGGATGGGTTAGTTCAGAACATAGTTCTAGTTACTTTTAAGATAGGAGATTTAATGACTAAACGGTATAATTATATCTATTTGTTTTTACTGTCCTCATATAGAGGGTATGTTTTACCGGTTCTCTAATTGGGTTGTAGTAGAGAGAATTTGCTCGTAGGTGTAACCCACTTTGTTGATATTTCAGGTTCCGGACAGTTTTTACCTGGAGATTTGCGTGTGGAGTTCGTAGAGCTTGACGATCATCCATTCCTTACCATACTTTAGTGTAGGGACTTAAATCGGTTCATAAAGTTTTACTTTTATGTTTTTGTTTGGTTAAGGGGTCCGTGGGTTACTGGACTTCCAAGTTGTATCAATCAGAATAATATAATGTTATTTAACATGATTATTCATTTCAGTTAGACTTTTCTTTCAGCATTTATAATTCTTTTTCTTTTGTTATTGTATTTTATGCTTGTTTGCTATCAGTTGTTAGTATCTCTCAAGTTTTGTGTATGAGACTGGCCACCTCATGCGCGAAATTTTCTGGGGGGTATTTCAAAAATGGACCATATTGCACCCTAGAGTAAAGTAAATAGGCAGATGGTGTATGCCAATCGAAGATAGTCTATGACTTATCTTTAATTATATGTTATCCCTTTGACAGTTGAAAGTGAGCTTGTAGCCACTGAAACTAGTTATGCATGATACAATTCCCCATAGTTAATTTAATTGACCATTGATTGTGAAGTTAGTGGTGAAGTCAATAATTCTAGATTCATCTCATATTCTCTACACTATAGTTTTCCTGTCTTCATTTAATTGCTTTATTTAGTTAAATAGAATAAAAATTAGCAAACTTTTTCCTTTAATTTAATTAGAATTAATCCTATAAATTCGACACAATTAGAACACAATCTCTATGGTTCGACACCCTTTCAATTGTCTTATCCTACATAGATTCGTTCTATTACGAAGTGGTAATTTTTAATTAACATACTTAGCAACGTAGTATATAAGAATGCCATGATTGCATTTCACGAGTATTAAAAGTATGCCATATAGTACATAGAAATGCCATTATTACATTTCATGTAGGTCTCATCGAGTCGATACATAAATTGGTTTGGGTATCTCTACTGGGCATGTTAGCTCTCACCCCCTCCCCCCAAACATTTTTTTTATAGATAATGCACTGGTGGTCGATGGAGCTTGAGGTGCTAGGATCGAAGCATTTGTTCTTTTATTGAAACTATTAATGTTGTGTTTATTCACGCCATGTATAGGCATTTATTAAGACTTTGTAATTCAAATATGGGATTTGGACAGATGTTTTGACACATTAGTTATTTGAATTGTCAATTCAAAAACTTAGATGTTTTATGTATATTCCGAACTTGATCTGATTCAAATGATGTAATTAAGTCCTCATTATGATTTTTATGTTTATTACACATATCTTTGGTTATATTAGACTTGTGTCGATGCATGATGAATGTATACTTGGTATAATAATCACCATTACGATGGATCATAGATCTACGATGCATTGTAAACTCCATTATGATAGATTATAAAATTGATGAGAAATTGAATCCCAAAACCAGTGTGTTTCGATACATGTTATGATACAACTACGATTGATCATAGAATTATGATGGATCGTAATGAGTAATAGCTTATGGATCTGAAGTTGGAATTTCAGTACACATATGCCCTAATGAGGGACCCACTTATAATAATTGACTTATATATACACATGTATACGCGTTATGTATATAGTCATAATTATGCTTCTGCAGTTATGAGATTTTGAATTGATTAAATGTTGGGCGACAGATCACAGTACATTCTATAATCACCAACCCCATTTCCCTCATTGAGAGAGAACCCTAGTGTTGCGACCTTTTTCAGAAGTTTGGAGAGAGAGGGAGCAGATAATAGAGGCATGAACCCTAACCTTAGATTTAATTACATATTTAGGTTCATGGGGAACAGATTCAGGAGAGGGCGTTGAAGGAGTGCTGCCCTGAAATTCATAAGGCAAATATTTCTCTCTTTTCTTCCCCGTTGGACCCCTAAATGTATCACCCCTAATACATGTTATGTGTATGTTTAGGATTTCAGGGTAGTCTTTCTGATTTAGGCATTCTAGTATTGTATGGTTAGGGATTCTATGTGTTTCTGGTGTGATAATCTGCCATAGTATATATACTATTGTTTCTTGTTTTATCTGTTACACGTTTTTTTTATTTGATATGTATCTGTAATCACTACAAGAAATTTAGTCTTTCATAATAGGCTTTCTACGGCGGGCCCGCATGGCCCGTGGTAGAAAAGGACTTTCTACGGCGGGTCCGTGTAGCCCGTGGTAGAAAGTAACTTTCTACCATGGGCTTCACACGCCCACCGTAGAAAGTGCTTTCCACCACAGGCTAGGTGGGTGCGACATAGAAAGTCTCTTACCACCATGGGCAAAGCTCGTAGTAGAAAGTCTTTTTTAATTTTTTTATAAGACATATCATTTTACTCTCTTGCTCCAAACACGGTATACCTCTAACCCTACAGACCCATCTCTCTCTCTCTCTCTCTGAAAACCACCGCTGCAATTGCCACGACCAGCCAACTCCACCACACCAACCGTGCACTTACAACCCTCATTCAACCGACAAACCCATCTGATCCAGATCTACATCGTCAAAACGCTGATCCTAGTCCAACGCTGTCCACTGTCAAAGAAATTCCTGGAGCACTCATCCAGTCCGGTGAAATCCAGCATCCATCTTCGCCGAAGCACTCATCCAGTCGGACGATCTACCACTTCACCGCCACCAGTGAGTTCACCAAACTCCTTCGCCACCACAAACACCGATCCTCACTGCGCATGGATACCACGACTATAGTCCCAAAGCCATTTACTGATATCAGTTCTCAGGTAATCTCTCTCATTGGTCGATTTTAGCTAGGGTTCATCAATCTAAGGTCAAAATACCCTAACGATCGATCGTTTCTTGTGTTCATGGATATTTTTTTTTTCAGTTATCAACAGTTTGGATCGATGCTAGGTTCTGAGTTGTTTCTAAGGAAATATTTTCTCTTGTATTTGTATTTGTGCGTATCAATTTCTTAATTTTTATTTTTTCCCATTTTATTTGTATATCTTTCTGTTTTGTGTGATTTCCTTTGATATAATGTTTCAGTGGTTGTCACATTCTAATAGGTCTTTGTCCTAGCTAAAACTGTCACTTTAAAGGGTATGCAAATGAGTTGTACTTTGTTTTCTTTTTTTTGTTCAATTTAAATGTTTGCTACACTAAATTTTGTAGGTTTGGTGTGTGGATCATATAGTATTTGAATCCTTGTTGGATGGATGGAAAAAGACACAATTCTTTGATGGATTTAGGTGAAGAGTGAAATTATAGTTTTAGATCTTGGATGTTTTTCTGAACGTTAAGTTCTAATACTTGTTAGAATAGGAAGAAATCAAAGACAAAAACTGAAAGAATTTGGGGATTTGTATTGATGGTAACTAAGGGTAAAGCAACAGAAGGGTTTAAATTGTGCTCTGCCTATTAGAGGTCCTCATTGAAGTGCATGTTACCACCATTACTAATTTTTTTATTTTATTAAATCATTTATAAGGAGAAGAAAAATTGTGTTACTTTTACCTACAGATACGGGATAGGGAAACTGATACTATCGGATTAAAAAAAGGCTATGAAGGTGAAATTTGCTGAAGCCATGTATAATCAAAGCTATAATGGTTTTCAGAACTTAGTGGAGGTGTTATTTCATTGTGGATCATCCTTGTGTTGGATCATATTGACTCGAACGATTGCAGCGCTCGAGTCAATATTTGATTGCGAAGATTGAAGCACCCATTCTACATTTAAAGCAGAATGCAGATAACATCAAAGAAGAAGTGGTATTTTTATCTTTCTCAACTCTAGTTTTAGCTGCCTTTTCTGTTTATGTAATTCAATTTATATTTTTAGAAAATATAACATTTATCTAGCATGTTCTTGAAAGCAATTTAAATATAACATATATTCATTTCTTTTAGCGTGTTCTTGAAAGCTTGGAATGCGGAATGGACTTTCTTGAACTTTCAAGTGAGATTCGAAGCAAATCTCTGAACTTCAATGAAGATTTGCAGCCACGACCTTGGTGGACACCAACTTATGATAAAAATTATCTTCTAGGTCAGTATGACATGCACCTTGGTCCAATTGCAATTGTAACTTGTAACCATAAATCTTTAATATCAAGAATTGTTGGGTAGCAGAAATTTTTGCTAGGCTAATAACTTTGTAAAATGTACTGGGAAAGTGTTGGATGTGCCTCATAAAGGTGTTTATTTGTTTAATTGTTGTCTCTGAAAATTAAAATGATGACAGTTTTGGGAACTTGCTTTTGATCATTTATTTTTCTAATGGACTTGGGTATTAGAAAATGCGAAAAATATCTGTTTAGTAGTTTACTGAAGATGGGTAGTTTTCCAGAATTTTTATCAAAAATAGTTTTCAATGCTCCACCAAACACATTTTACATATAGCTTTCCTTTCTTTCGGTTCCCATTTCACAAGAATGGAGAAGCTATCAACAACACTACTAAACATGCCTTCAATTTTTTGTTTACTTTCTAAAGAAAGTCTGTATATTCTGTTATATATTGGAAATCTTGTACACTCTAGTGTATAACTTGAAAATTTTTATTTTTTGCTAATACATTTTTATGTTATAATAGAACAACTTAGTTTGTATAGTTTTTAAAAATTTCCTGTTGATATATACTATCGATATTTTTTGGTTTTAGAGGAGTATGAATTATCTCTTGTATAATTGGAACATTTTCTTTTATTTGATTGAGTTGATATTTAAGTTCTTCCTTTTAACCATCTATATATGGACAAGTTCATTTCCTGAATGGACTTAAAGGGGATTTTTTTTCTTCTAAATATATATTTGGGTGCTCTGTGATCCTGAGTAGCTTCTGCACTCTCGGTAACTTATGAACTGGCTGAAGTATAGAAGTATGTGTTCACATCATTGATTTAAGATGTATTTCCTAGATACTTGTTTTGTTATACAGTAACAGTGTTAAAGAAAGTGAAACATAATTCTAAATTTGGAGCTGAATAGATCCAAACAATTGCAATTGCCGCTAAATACTTTGGTTCTGCTGCATAGAAGCCCAGGAAGTAGTGATGCTAACTATCACTCTGTATTCTTATTGCTTGCTTTAGAGATAAAAAGAAAGAGAATAACTTGCTCGCTTCTGCCTAATTTTTTTCCATTCTCAGTAACACCAGAGAATCCAAAATCCCTTTTCTTTTCTTTTTTTCCTCCGTCCTCAGAAACCAAGATGAATCCATGTAGTACGTCACAGTTTAGTTGGAGTAAGGCTTGTTGGGTTGAATGTTCTCATCAAGCATACAAGTAGTCAGTTCTTATTGAACCCATTGGTTTATTTCAATGCTTTTTTTTTTTTATAACAGGCACTTTATTTTGCATGTGCATTCGGAGAGTTCTTGAATCTCTTCTTCGTTAATGGATTAGGAACCAGATAGATAATATCTAATTTGACATTTCTGTAATTAGGTACACACTCTTGTTCAAATTTTGATCTCCATTCTGATCCTTCTCTAAATCAACTTTTTCAGTGGCGACCGATTATTTTACCAGACAACTACATAGAGCATGTTTCACCAAAGGAGCAGCTTGCTCTTGCAGGGCTAAGTGGACACCACATTGCTGCAACAGCATTGAGTCTGCTCGGACGTTCCCATGAAGCTCTCCTTTTGATGTGCTAGGGGAGTGGTTTCTTTCTATCACTGTGGATAAACCAAATAGATTGAAGCTGCAGAGCAAGAAAGAGGGAAAGGTGGATCAAAGCTCAAGAGTAACATCTACTCTACTGATGCCTATTCTTACATTTTGGAATTCTTCAATTATGCCTATTCTTTCATCATCTTTTGTCAGTCACACAATTCTCTAGAACCCCCAAAAGCAAAGGAACTCAAAAAAAAAAAAAAATCTTTGTTCGTATGCAGCTGAAAAAGAAAATTTTGTTTGTTTGAAGAAGCACAATGCATTGTATTGGCATGTAATTAGCTGGAAAGTTGTGGCTCAAAGAAAGGTGGAACTCTAGTGTAGTTGGTGCAACTTTTTGTGATTACATGAAATGTATGTTCTATATTTCTTAGCATAGTGAAAGCAGCTACTCTTTCTAACACAGCTACTCTTGTATTGTGAGATCTAAATTAGTTTTTATTTTAGTTTTTTGAGTGTTACAATAATTAGTTTACTTCATCACCTTCCAAAGTAGAAGGTTGTGGGTTCAAATCCCCATTGTTTCACATGGATGTGAGTTTCTTGCCAGAGATAAAAAATTGTCAATAGCTTATCAAATAAGTTCAGATTGTTGTGTTTTTCTTTCAACTATTGTATTATTTGTTATATCATATGGCTGTTTTTTTTAGTATAGTTGTGTTATGGCTATGTTTTTTAGTATAGTTGTGTTATGCATTTAAGCAAAGTATTTTAGTTTTTTAATGTAGTTTTGATATAGCTTAATGTTTTTTTTAAGCTATAGGTTTTTTTAATTGAATTTGGTTCTTTAAATTAGATTGAGCAGAATTGTTTAATGCCCTCGTGTATGCATATACTCTGGTTAAGGTGTTAGGAACCACCAGGCATATAATTTTTTTTAAAAATTAATAAACTTTCAACCACGGGCTTAGCTCGTGGTAGAAAAATACTTTCCACCACGGGCTCAGCTCGTGGTAGAAAGGTTTTTAACAGTAGCAAAAAAATACTTTCTACCACGGGCCCAGCCCGTGGTAGAAAGTCTATTGGTAACTACGACACCGGATACCACGGCGGGCCAAGCCCGTGGTAAAAGCCTTTTTTGCCCGCCGTAGAAAGTCTTTTTTCTTGTAGTGAATGTTATTCACATGCTATAAACTGAGTTACATGAACTAGTCTGATAGGTCTCTATAATATTGCTCACATGCTTGAATATATTTCTATGTAATTATTGAATGTATATATAAGTAATATTGTTTTCGTAAGTATGTTTAAATGCTTTCTGAAATCTCTAGAAGATTGATGTGAAAAGGATAACAATTGCGTAGTGCACTATTTTATAGATTTTTTTTTTTAAAAATATGGCGATACCTACATAGCAAATTTTAAGGTGTTTTCTCGCTTTAGGAGCCCCTTAGACCAGTCTCGATCCTAGAGTAGATTACATAAGGGTTATTTCAATGCTTTGTTAAATGTGTTATAATTGAATTTTTTTTTATCATATTGTGATTGTCGAATGTTTTATGGAACCACTATAGGCTGACTATTAATGCAATCTCGCAAGTACCGATTGACATGGTTGATTTTCTACAACATGGTTGAGTTGTCAGGTATGTGGTTTGTTTGCAGGTATGGTTGAGTTACCTATTAACTTGTGTTTTTTTAGATTATTGATTACGTATTTATAATTAATGTGTTAGGAAATATATTTGTTCTGGGATGGTTTCGTTTGAGATGATGGATTTATTGGTACTCTGATGGGTAGTAATAGAAAGTTATTGCTAGTGGGATTGACCCAACTTTTGTCAGGTGCTAGACAGTTCCAACCATAGGGTTGAAGACTTGGCACTTCCTAGCTACTCGAGTTCATCTTCCATTCATGTTATTTCAGTTTAGGGACTTGTACTTTTTTTAATTCTAGATTTTATGGATTATGATACTATTTTGGTTATGGTATTATGGGTCATTGTTGTATGGGATTCACAAGTTGTAATAAATGAGGATTTTGGATTCTTGGGATTTATTTATGGATTACTTTTCCCTTCCACCTTTATTTCTTCTATTACTTGCATCTTGTACTCCGTGCATGTTTACTATCAGTTGTTGATGGCTCTTATTTTTGTGTATAGGCCTAGCCAACTTATACATGAAAATTAGGGGGTGTCATAACTATGTTTGGCATTTATTAAATCGTGTATCTCTAAATGTTATGAAATGTCTTTTTTACCCTTAATATTTTAATACTTTTAAATATAATTTTTTTCATGTGAAATAGCTATCTTGCCCACTATATATTTAAATAGAAAATTCTTTTAAATAAAAATGTCTTACATATTTATGACCAATCTGGTTTGGTTGCAAATAAAAAATAATATTCGCAGTCAAAAAATATTTTGGTCGAAAATACTCTCATAATTTGTGAGCAAACATTACTTTGGTCGTAAATGCCTTACATATTTACGACCGATCTGGTCTAGTCGCAAATAAAAAATAGTATTCGCAGCCAAAACATATTTTTGTCCTTAATACTCTCATAATTTGCAGCCAAACATTACTTTGGTCGCAAATGCCTTTATTTATAACCAATCTGGTTTGATCACAAATAAAAAAATAGAATTCGCGATCAAAAAATATTTTGGTCATTAGTACTTCAATAATTTGCGACCAAACATTACTTTTGTCGCAAATGTCTTATATATTACAGCCAATCTGTTTTGGTCGCAAATAATGTTGCATTTGCGAACTTTTGAGTGTGGTGGAAAATAATTTGGTCGCAAAAAGACTGATTTGCTGTAGTGCTAGTTTCAAATTCGAGTTTAAAAATTAAATGATCAATGGATTATGCTCGGGTTGAGTAGTTAGAGTTAAAGATTGAATTAACTTAAGCTAGAATTGAACATTTTATATTTCGGATTTAGCCCGAGTTGTAGTTACATCACAACCTAGTTGGAGCCCTACAATCAAGTTTACCTTTCAAAAAAAAGAAATACAAAAGTCATTCTTAAGAAAATAAAATAAATTAGAGAATGTTACAATGAATTAAAATGAAAATTAAATATTGACATCCTCTTACTAACTTTTGAAAAAGAAAAAAAAAGATATGGTATTATTAATAAAATCTTCTTCCGTCCTTTCCATGATATGAATAGGCAGTAAACATAAGCACAACTCATATTAATTGACAGAGTGAACAATAAATAGTACTATATCTTTAGAAGAAAAGAAAAATAAACGCAATAACCGACAAAGAAGATGAAGATGAAGAAAAGCAAAGCAACTAGCTAGAGACGTCCGATTTCGTCATCTATGTAGCTGCGTGGGGGCAATTCAGAGATGGTACATTTTAGAAAATCAAAATAAATAGGAAACTGGAAGACAACAAAAAGGGAAGTCCCCAAACACACGACTGCGTACAGAGGATAAGCGCTTATCTGCAGCCTGTCCTTAAGAAGAAAGAAATGACTTGAACAAAAAGAGACTAACATAGCAACGATGGAACCTAGGAGTGTGGTTAGAGCTAGCAGAAATTTGCGGGGCAGAGGCCCAGTGAAGTCACTCACGCGGTATCGAGAAGTTAAAATTGATAAAAAAGCAACGAGAGAGATTGTGGAGAAACATAGAGCAACCAATGAGGCGATTGCAAAGACCATGAATGCTGGTTGGTGTTCCAAAGTTGGTGAGCCAGTTTTGTCGTCAACCCCACCAGGCAAGGTGGCCGAGCTGGCAAAGGCCACAGTTGTGACAAGAGCTGCTGCAAAAGAGCATGAGTTGGAGGCGTGGTAGAGCCAAAGCACACCATCTATGACGAGTTCCTTGTGTGATTGTACGAAGATATCTTCTGGTGTCTCCGATTTTTTGTTATAGCGTACGAACATATTCGATGGCATTGACTCCTTAACGAACTGCAATAAATTAAATCAAAGTAGTCTTACTTAGGAGCCAATTCAATATAATTTGAGGATTTAAGCAAAAAAATATAAGAATAATCGTTTAATATATAATATTTTAATATCAAATATTAGTTAATAGTGTTTATATAAAAATTTATTCTTATTGAAATTATTATATTTAATTGGAGTATTTTTCACTAATAAATCTTTTAATTTTTAACTCTATTTTTCTAGTGTATAGATATTTGTTGGAATATAATATGATTTTTGAATAATATCTTCATTTTTTTTTTATACTCGGTTCACTTTCTTCTATTTTTTTCTCATGTTATTTGCAAAGAATTTTCTTATCACACATTTGACTATCATTATGAATCTAAGTCGCTAATATATTTATTTTCCATTATTCTATTATCTTCTAGTAATTCTTTTAGATAATTTGGTTGTTCATCTGTTGATTTTTCACCTAAATTTTTTGTTATTTTACTATTAATTATAACAAAAAATTGTTATAATGAGAGAAGAGAAAATGTGAGGAATTGGAGAAAAAAGATAAAAATAATAGAAGAAGATGAAAAGTTTTATAATTTCTAATTTTTTATCAATATTCATTAAATATATATTCAACAATTGATAAATAAAAAATAAAAGATAAAATGAGGAGAGAGAAAAAAAGAAAGGTTTTGAGATGATGTTAGAAATTAGAAGTTTTAGAATGAATTAAATTATTTAGACCTATTATTAAATTTTTGTCTTTGGTTGAAGCCTATTACTACAAGGAATTAAACAAAATTTTTAGAAAGCTTAATAATATTAAAAAATAAAAAATTTAAAAACTTTTATTAAAAAAATAAAATAATATGAAGGTCTTCTGTTCATCTGGACCTTACACAATCCCTAAGTCACCCAAAGTTGAGCTGGCCTGCTTACTTACATCCATCGGTGTACTTACTGTATTAGTATGTATATAAATCAAAGAAGTACGTACCTGATACCACTTGCATTCCCATTGCAATTGCAATGCGGAGCCAGCTAGCAGCCAACGGGTCTGGTTCCCTAGCCCTGCAGCAAGATGCAATGCACTGTTGCCATAACTGTCCACCTTCCGAAATGCCCTCTCTCTCATGAATTTTCCCTGGAGTAAGAGCTGGTATATATGTGTTTGTTTGTTCTCCACTGCCAGAAGAACTATATTCTTCTTATCTGTATTCATGTCGTGGATGGCCGCCGGAAAGAGTTCAAGTATTCTCTCCACCATTTCCGTGATACCATTCTTTGCCGCAATCAATATGGGTGTCTCCCTCTTCCCCATATATTCGGTACTATTTTTCATTTCCTCCCCTGCAGCTAATATATATATAGTAGCACATGCATTAAGCAAAGTTTTGCATCACAAGCAACTACTATATATATATATATATATATATATATATAGATAGATATGGAAATGAATCTTGATTCATTCAAAACTATATATTACTCCCTAATTTCTTATAATCAAACAAACAAAGGGTTAGTTTTGGTTAATTATAACTGGTACTTGCATGTGTTGCTGGGACAAGAAAGATTTAATCAAAACAATAGTGCTCGCGTAGATTATTTTGGAAATAATTTTACCCTCTGCAGCATATATGGTAAATTAAGCTATGCAGTGCCAGTGGATCATATAAGCATGCGCGCAGTACAATTAATTGCTCACATATATGGAAATTAATGTTTCAAAAAGAGAGAACAACTAACTATATATATATATATATATATACCATCTCCATTGATCTTCCAATCACTTTTTTCTCCTTGGCTTTGCTTAGCTTCTGAAAAACTATTGATCGAAGGCATCTGTGGCGTAAACTGCTGATCCGGTGAGGTGATGCTGCCAGTTCTGAACTCAATATTGCCATAATCAAGAAATAGACAGGGACTTATTTCGTCAGGGTTGTGTGATGACAAATGTTGGAGTTGCTCTCCACTGTCATCATACTTATACATACTGGAACGTTTGAGAAGTTCGTTCATGATCTGGACAGACCATGTATGCTTCTCTTTTTGCTCCTGTATCTTCCTTATTTCTCTGGAGCCTTAATTGGTACCACAACAAAAAAACATAATTTGAACAAGTAAATTAATGTACTTTATGCATGTTAGATAAATATTAGTCCAAATGAAGATTAATTGTACGTTAATGATGACAACATGTTACTATACCTACCCAATCCCAGAATGATCAGCATTGCTTTTGATATGAGCTTGAAGGCATCAAAGCACGTTGCGTAATTAATAGGAAACAGTTGATGTCCATGAGCTTGACTACGGCTTCCTGTACAATATACTTGCTGAACTTCAGTATAAAAGAATTAATGCCCAAGTTCCACAATGTGTATACCTTAGTTTATGCTATCAACAATAAATACATATATATATATATATATAAAGAGAGAGAGAGAGAGAGTGAGTTTGGACATAAAATTAAAATGACTGCCATTAAAGTCTTTAAAGCCAAACCTTATTAAAGAGGACGAGCGCATGCCACAACAAATTGGGTTTTCTTTTTTTTTTTTTTTTTGTGGAAAGGTAAAAAATAAATTAAAAAAAGAAAAGTAGACTACAAATTAGACTTTTTGCCACCAAAACTTTTGTGGCTAAAAGCACACTACAACATGCGCATGTTGTTCTAATTTAAGAAAGCTCACCTTTTTTGTTCCAATTATCTTGTCCTTTGGCATCGGCTTCCTCGTCATTCTTTTTGTTACCTTTTGCACCACGAACTGAAAAAGAAAAAAAAATAATAATCGCTGAGTTTCAGCAATCGGTAGACATAAGAAAAAAAATTATCATAAATAATTTTATTTCTATGCCTTTTCTTGAGGTAAGTAAATTTTATGCTTGAACCCCTACATAACCAATACCACTGAAAATATACAAACGGAGAAGTATCAATTTTCAGGTCCTGAAATCAAGTTTAAGCCTGAAATTACATGGAATCGATAGAGCAATATTTCTAGAATATGTGACTGCAAAAAAGAAAAAAAGATTCACCAATATATACACACCGAGTACATGATACATGTTCAACACCGGTAGAAAGAAGTTGATGCAAGTATTGTAGTTCTCTGGATTGTTTCGGTCTTCAGAAGGCTTCAATTGATCATGGCTACTGTCCTCGGTGAGCTCATCAACATGTGTACCTTTGCAAATAACAATGGGTATGAAGTACGTAAGGGAACATGCACGTTTCATATATCACAACACATGTTAATAAAATGTTTCCAATCATTTTTTAACTTTTTATAATATTATTTATTACAATGACTATATAAAAACATAACCTTAATTTATTAACTAAAATAACTAATTCACAAACTTAATAACAACAAAAAAAACTTTATTTCTTGTAGTTCTATATGAACTAAATAAACTAATTCACAAACTTAATAACAATGGAAACTCTACTCTCATCCTCATTCTTTCACTCTTCACATGCCTAACAATTAATAATTAGTAACTTGGTACGTTTTTACTACTGTTAATAAAAGGTTGTTTTACAATATCAAGAATCTCGAGAGCTGTAGGCGGTTCATAACCAAGCTCCACTTATGACAATGCTCCCCAACCTCTCCTCCTCCTCCCCAACCTCCTTCTCCACCATCAACCACCATGTCCCAAACTGAAATACCCCAACAAAAAAATTTCATGCATGAGGTGGCCAGTCTCATACACAAAACTTGAGGGATACTAACAATTGATAGCAAAAAAGTATAGAATATAATGACAAAAGAAAAAGAATTATAAATGCTGAAAGAAAAGTCTAACTGAAATAAATAATCATATTAAATAACATTATATTATTCTGATTGATACAACTTGGAAGTCCGGTAACCCACAGACCCCTTAACCAAAAAAAAAAAACATAAAAGTAAAACTTTATGAACATATTTTAGTCCCTACACTAAAGTATGGTAAGGAATGGATGATTGTCACGCGCAAATCTCTAGGTAGAAACTATCTGGAACGTGAAATATCAACAAAGTGGGTTAAATCCACGAGCAAATTCTCTCTACTACAACCCAATCAGACCGTTAAACATACCCTCTATATGAGAACAGTAAAGACATATAGATATAATTATACCGTTTAGTCATTAAATCTCCTATCTTAGAAGTAACTAGAATTATGTTCTGAACTAACCCATCCATTATTACAATACAGATAAAATAAATTTCTAAGTTCAAACCATAGATAATCCTAACATGCCTTCTTTCATATATTCTACAAATGCCTTACAAGGTATTAGGCAAACCTATCCTGCCTCCACCCATAATCCTTTCCCAAGACAACAAATTTATGTTTATATACAATTAAAAATAAATCCACCAGCTCATAAATATATATCCCCAATTAACCCTGTGACCCAAGAATAGAGCCGTCTCACACCCTACACTGACACATCAGTTATCTTAATGCAAGTGCAGACTAGTTTTAAGTTTACACAAGAAACAATCGTAACATGCTCGAATATATAACGACAAACGTTCTTACTAGGTATTAGGCAATCCTGACATGCTCCAAATAAAATATAAAGATACCATATCAGGTGTTTGGCGATCCCGACACGCCTTGGCAATCCCAACATGCCAAATATAATGCGATACCTTATTAGGTATTAGGCGATCCTGACACGCCTTGGCAATCCTTACATGCCAAATAAAATGCATAGATACCTTATTAGGTATGGGCGATCTTGACACGCCGGCAATCCTTATATGCCAAATAAAATGCATAGATACCTTATTAGGTATGGGCGTTCCTAACACGCCGGACAATCCTTACATGCCAAATAAAATGTATAGATGCATTCCCAATATGAAACATAAAATAAACAAAGTGCATTATGATTTTAATTTGCACAAACAAAGTAATTCAAATTATCCGACATGCAATTATCATCATAAGACAAATTATTCACAAGTAAACTATAATCAAGTATTTAATGGACATTTATATCCTTAAAAGAAAATACATTCAAGTAAATCAAATAACACAATTTAACCACTTTAGAAGCAAACACCCAATCCAACCCCCAATGCACTCAAATCTACGAGAGAGTCTAAACCTAACTCTTATCTAGGTTTCTAAGCCTATTCTACTTCTAAGAACCCTATTAAATCATTCTAGAATTTTTTAAAATTTTAAAAAATATTTTCAACAAATAAAAGAAGGTAAAAATCCAACTTTTAGACACTTTAAAAATTAATTGAACACTAAGAGAAACTCATTTCAAGATGAAAATTTAAACCCAAGTTATTTAATCTTTAGAAAGTTACTAAAAAAATTTGGGAATCTTTGAAATTACAAAAATATTTTCTAAAATTACAGAATGTGAAAAACTCAACTTTTGGACACTTTAAAAATCAATTGAACAACAAGGGAAGATCATTTTGAGTTGAAACTTTAAATCCAAGTGTATTTAGCCTCCAGAAAGTTATAGTAAAAATTTTGGAATTTTTAGAAATTTCTAATTATTTTCTAAAATTAAAGAAGCTGAAAAACCCAGTTCTTAGACACTTTAAAAATTAATTTAAAGACAATGGTAAATCATTTCGAGATGAAATTTAAATCCCAAGCTCCTTAAGCTCCCAGGAAGTTGACATAAAATTTTGGGAATTTTTAGAATTATAAAAATATTTTTAAAAAATGATTTTTCCGAATTTTCAAGTTTTTCCAAAAATTTAAAAAATTCAAAACAAATAACAAAATAATTCGGAATGGGCCAATATGGGACCCAGAGGTGGGTCCCCGTGAATGGGGCCCAAAAATACTTTTCTAGCCACCAGCTCCAGCTCCGGCTGCACGCGCCCCCACCTGCCGGCGGAAGGTGTGGCCACCTTTTTTTTTTTTTCTTCTTCTTGGAGCTTCACGCAATAACAATGGTGGAGAAACTTCCCGATCACTTCCGGGTACCGAATCGCGCATATGAATATACCACTGAACTCGTATCGATCTAAGCTACGCATTGGTATCAAAACCATCCCCTCTTGCTGCCTAAATAAAAAATACCCAATTTCAAGTTTTGAAAATCTAAAATTTCAAACTCAATTTTTTGTCAATCTACCCAACGGTTCACAACCAAACTTTCAAGGATTGCTCTAGAAAGTAAGATCTACCTTTTAATCGGAACAAAAATGTTTAAAAATGATGAATACAGTAAACCCAATTCATGTTTATATATATGTGTGTATATATATATATATACCCGCCTATACAGTCATATATACATGTATATATATATATGCAAAAATATCCTAAAACAGTACCAAAACTCCAAAATCTTCATGTTTAATTCACAGAATTATTCTTAGCATGCAAAATCATTTAATTTCATAATTAATTACATACAAATTTCTAGCAACATGTCTATACAATTAATATATATATTATACATATATTCCAGCAACATGTATATACAAATAATATATATGTATACAGATTCAAAGGGGAAGAGAAGAGTTTGAACTTGCCTTGTGATGTTAAGCAAAAATCACTTTTTTTCTCTTTTCTTGGCGTCTACTGTTTTCTTCCTATTTGTGCGTAGGAATTCTCTGTGCGTAGAAACTACTGAACCTTAATTTCTTTTCTCTTATTTTATATTCCTAAATAATTAAACTAATAAATATAAAATATTTAGCCCAACTATATATAAATATATATACATATATATAGCCCAGTCTAGTAGCCTAGCCCAACCTAATAATAATAATAATAAAACAAAATTAAAGAAAATGCAGCCTAAACGAACATTTTTATTTAACAGAAAAAAAAACTATATTTAAAACAAATATTTAACACACAATTAAATTCAATCAACACTAAGCAACAATTCAAACATTCACATTAAACCTATAAAAACATTCATTGACAAAATTAATTAAAGCATTTAAATAATTAAAAATTCAATCAAATAAATAAAAACCCAATTTAAATATCCTTAAATTACAGAGTATTACACAAACTCTCCTCTTTAATCTCTTAAATGACACATTCCCCTCCCCCTCTCCTCCACCCTCCTCTAACCATTCCTTCTTCTCGATCTACGACAAAAAATATTGACCACCCATTAAGAACAAAACCTCCATTACCTGTGTTCGACATCTGCAAACCCAATGGAAGAAAACTCAACTCTGCTCAACCACCTAAGCACCATGATAGCATGCTGCTTAGTTAACTCCTCATCTGTCCCTTCCCCCAAGGGCCAACTAACCAACATCTCAGAAAACACTTGTGCTAGAGTCCTCAAAGCACTCAAAGAAGATCAGCTTCTCAACCCATCAAAGGAGTCTCTTTCAGAGATTAGATTCCTTCCTAAGGGGCTTGACCCTTCCATCATGGATTCTGCCAAAGCAGACCTATTGGAGGAAATTGCTGATGGGATTTATGCCCTAGCATAGCAAATTCAATATTGGTTGTAAAAGATTTTTGTTCCTTATATTAATTTGAAATTGGATTCATGCTTTATACAATTCGTGAATGTAATGTATTAAACGTGTCCACTTGATTGCATGTATTATTTATATGTATGTGATGGCGTTCATATAGAAGAGATATAAATAGTAATCATAAATGGTTCATTGTCGATAATAAAGGATGGACTCTTTGATTAATTAAGACATGAACCGAATCACGATAGGTTGAGAAAAATTGTTAGAGCCGTCGTATACAATTTCTCCTTATCATCATCATGGCATTTGACTCTCAAGCATGAGAGAAGTATATATAGACTCTAATATTGATTGATAATTACTTTGATTTGCTTGGCGAAGACTTCGGGATCCTTAGACCGACACTTTGGGTTATTATTTAATTAATAGTTAGAGGGTTATATTCTCAAGAGTTGCATCCATGCTATTGTATTTATTTCATATTGATTATATTTGATCACAAGTAAATTCAAAGGCCTTCGTGTGGTTTGATGAAAAAAAAATTATATATTTATTTATAAATATATTATTTTTATCACCAAAATGTTTTATGTGATCAAGTAGAGATAATCATGGAAATGATAATGAATACATTTATTACGTGATCAAATTGATGGCATTATTTATCCGATAACCAGTTATGCATAGAGGGGTTAAAATGCAACATTGACTTAGTGGTTATTTACTTTCCAATTGGAGTGCAATTAATCTCTTTTAGTGGAGTAGAGGTTAATTAGTGAATTAATTGAATTGGACTCAAGTCTTAATGGACTGAGTCATTTATTAATTCATTGAAGCCAATATGGTTAGTTAGCCCAAAGGATTCTCACACATAGCCCAAGTTCGATGAAGAAGCCTAAGAGGATGGAATAGATATTTCAAGTGGAGATTAGAGAATTATTATTTCAAAAGACTCGTATGCCTTGTAACGATGGTATAAGATGATTGAAATAGAATAAGAGAAATACTATTTCAAAAGATTCATATACCTTGTAATGATGGTGTAAGATGATATAAATAAAATAATAGAATTCTTATGCTTTTGTAAATATAATAAGATGACATTATGTCTATATATGTGATAGTATTGATGGAAGACATATGGATGAGGGTGTAAGTATTATACAATATAGTTGAAGCATTTAATTGGACAAAAAAAAAAGAATTAACAAGGCCAGGAGGTAGCGGAGTCTCCCCAACTATGAGTTGTCATGGAGCATAACTAGCTTTATTTTGAGAACTCTTTGTATTTACATTTGAATGCATGTTCGGGATGTGAACTATATGCATATTTTGAACATATGTATGACCTTTAATATTTCAGAAACATGCTTATGGTTATGCTTATGTTTACAAACATATATATGTAAGGTTCTGAACTTGGATGAATGCTAAGCGATGAGGATGATGATTTTATGTTCCCATTTAGGTTCATTTATGCATGTATAATTATGGTGAAAATGATTGAGTTGATAAATTAGTGAATTAGGAGTGTAGCATGACAAGAATGGAAAACAAGTCATGGGAACAGACACTTAAGAGATTCTGCAAGGAAAGTAAATTTGAGAGGACCTGCGATTGATCAAAGTCCTTACTTCGATTAATCGCAGACCTGCGATCAATCGAGGGCATCCTTTCGATTAGTCAAAATTTCAGCCTTAATTGAGTGATCAATTCTAGGGTGTTTTGATACTTACACTACAACTATGATCAAGTACAACTCCGATTGATCGTAACCTCAACTTCGATTAATCGAAGTGAGGGCTGTGATTAATCAAAAAGTACATTTCGATTAATCGCACTAATCTATATACTTGTTTTTATAAGGGAATCCAAACCACACATCTACTTCAATAAGGGAACCACATATGAGAATTGATTCACACATGTATGCAAATATACATTGTAAGTATGATTATGGGTAATCTTTTGCTAGATTATGAGAATACAACTTAGATTGATTGACCTTATGTGACGTTCCAGTTTGGGAATTGATATAATAAGAGTAATAAGGATTCCGCGATGGGTAACGAACTTGGTGGTTCAGATCGGAACCAATAGAGATAGATGGTATTTGATATGGTTGTCCGAATCGTGGGATAATGATTGGGCGATCATGACACCTTATAACTCAGGGTTCAAACTTGGACCGGGGGAGTCCCGACGGTCAGAATTTTGGGGCGTGACAACTTGGTATCAGAGCACTAGATTTGAAAACCTAAGGACTAAGGGTAAGGGTCGGATCACGTATGGATTCGAAATGGTTAGAACTTTTGAGTTTGAGAACCTAGGAATGTGAGTAGACATGACATAGTTGATTTGAGAACTTATGTGTATATAAAGTATGCTTATGTGATAACATGTACTATGTGCTATGTGTTTACTTGAGAACATATTTATATATTATATGTCATTAGAAAAGCATGTCTATGCGTTATGTGTTTAAATGATAACATGTGTTTACGTTGTGTAGTGTATTGAGTATATTGCGTGTTGGGCATGAGATAAATTATTGTCGTTAATCTATCTCTTGGCTATATAGTATCATGCCACCTAAATGCCATGGAGGGACAGTTGGGGGAAGAGTTCTTGAGGGAAACTGCTTTGTCACAAAAATGACCACGGCCATTAGAGATTTTGTGAAGACAACTGCTACTGAGGTTCAACAACCAGTTGTACAACCGGAAGAAACTAAAAGTGAGAGGCGCTTTAAGTTCATCACTAAATTCAAGAAGTTGATGCCTCCTACTTTCGATAGGAGCTTAGATCCGTTAGTGGCGGACAATTGGCTTGATCAAGTAGAGAAACATCTAAAGGTGATGTCTACACCCAATGATGCGATGAAAATGATATTAGTTGCTTACTTGTTCTCAGGGATGTGCCAAACTATGGTGGAAGTCAGTGGGTGACCGACATGATGTTGACACTATAGAGTGGGAAGAGTTTAAGACTCTATTTCTTGAGAATTATTTTTCAAGGGCAAAGAGAAGGGCACTAAGGAAAGAATTTAATGATCTAATTCATGACAGCATATCTGTGACCGAATATGAGAACAAATTCATATCTCTCTCACGCTTTGCTCCTGAAGTGGTGAGGGATGAGGAAGAGAAGACATGGAGGTTTGTAAATGGAGTTCACTATTAGGCCAATGGTGTCTATATTGAGCATAAAGGTGTATGCCAAAGTGGTGGAAAAAACTTTGATAGCTGAGGTTGAGGCCAAAGATAGGCAAGAAAAGCGAGAGGCTTGGAGGCAGAACAATATATGCTTTGACAATTGCTTCATAGGGACACACAAAGAAAAAGAAAAAGAATATTATAACAAATAAACTTTACCCATTCCTCAACGGGGTAAAATCAAAAGTTTTGATTTTTTTTTCATCGCCTCCTATGACATTGGAATTGCGCTGATGTACCATAAATCAATGTTTCTTGATTCAAGTCTTGTAACATTTTTTTTTTTCTAATCGGAAGACTCATTTTTTTTGTCCACACCAGAGCTTGAACTCCACCTCTCCTTTTTGAGGATGGAGAAATTATACAATTGGACTACAAGCCCTTTGCACATTTCATTACATTTTATTACCGAACCTTGCAAAAATGTACTAATGTTGTGTTTTGGGAACCTGAGTCTGTGCCCTTGAATTTGGAATAGGAGAAAAATACAGTTCAACTTAAAAGTAATTGTACATATTCTTCCATGTCATTCAGTTTCGGAAAATTTGATTAATTTTATTTTTTTACCATGAAAAAATCCACTAAAAAAGTTGGAAATATTCTCCCATATCATTCAAAAAAAGAAATTCTTAATTTTCTTTAAAATTAAGTCTAAAGTGAAAGACAACTGTTTGGTTCAATTATCTAAAAACAATTTTCAAGAATTCTAGATATATATAGAAGGTAGAATAGAGATACTACATGAACTTGTATTTTTTTCTTTTTTTAATTTAGGTTTCATATAATAATTCTCAAGAAAATATCAATTAAATGAATTTTGAACATTTTTATGTTTCCCCTATTTCAAAACAGAACTATTCTCCGAAATCTGATATAAGCGAACTTTGAGAATGAGTTAGAAGAAATCTTACTTGCAGCTCTTTGCATTAATGTAATCATCAGGACGACGAAGAACTTTGAAGTACTAGAAGAAGGTAAACATCTCTCCCAAGAAAGGAACACCCATGTGACCAGGAGAGAGCTTGGTGCCATTAGCGGAACACCGAATTTTAACTGGGAGGGCATACCAGAGATCATTCCACCATAAAGTTTATCTGGTTAATTTGGGATACAGGACTTCCAAATTATACTACCGGACACATTCTTTGTTTATTTAATGTTTTATATTGATTCAGATGGACTTTCTATTCCACTTTTAAAAATTTATTTCATTATGTCTTTTGTACTCTATGCTTGTTACTATCAGTTGTAATTATCTCCCAAGTTTTATGTGTGAGACTGGCCACCGTCTGCGCAAAATTTTGTGGGGGTATTTTAGTTGGTATCAGAGCATTCCAAGTTCATGTATTCTCGAGTCTTTAGGGTTTGTCGTACGGTATCTTCTGCGTTGCGTATTCTGATAAATAGAATCTAAGTATAGGACTAATCATACATTATACATTTTAGTTCATTTTTAGGGTAGTATCCAGATGCCACCCCGTAGGAAGAGGAATGTGAGCCAAAACAAAGGTCAGTTCTGATAAATAGTAAACTCAGTCATTGGTGAGATTATTTGGTATAGCCATTCAGCCGTGTAGTTCTCCATTTAGCATTGCTACACCATTGGAGATAATTAGTACGGTTTTATGGGAACGCTGTAGTCAGGTCACTATAAATATTGGCAGACTCAAGTTCTGGACAGACCTATTGGTCTTGGATATGAACTCATATGATGTCATACTCGAAATGGATTGGTTATCGCATTATCATGCACATGTTAATTTCCATGATATGATAATTATTTTTGCTATATCAGGTCAGGAGATGTGTTTGGTTGCTATGCCATAATCAAATAGAGGGTCTAGTACTCACCCATTATTTATTATTGAGAAGTCTCCGGAGGAAAATACAGTTTCTATGGATCCCATTCTAGTGGTGTGAGACTTTCAGGATGTGTTTTAGGAAATTCCAAGACTACCACCGAGTCATGAGATAAATCTTGTGATAGATTTAGCTCCAAGCACCAGGCCTATTGCTAGGGCCCCATACAGAATGACGCTTATGAAAATGAGGGAGCTGAAGGATTAGATTTAGAACTTCTTGGTCAGAAATTCATTCATAGGAGTACTTCACCGTGGAGAGCACCGGTGTTGTTTGTGAAAAATAAAGATGGGTCTCTTCGCCTTTGTATTGACCATAGGGAATTGAATAAGGTCACAATCCACAATAAGTACTCATTGCCTAGGATTGATGATATGTTCGATCAGTGGAAGGGGCCCACCTACTTCTCGAAGATAGATTTGAGATTCGGGTATCATCAGCTTCGAGTTAGGGAGCAAGATGTGCCAAAAGAACCTTCCTTACCAGATATGGATCTTATGAGTTTCGGGTTATGCCTTTCGAGTTAACAAACACCCCAGCTGTCTTTATGGATCTAATGAATAGAGTGTTCAGGGCCTACTTAGATCAGTTTGTTATTGTTTTCATCGATGACGATCTGGTTTATTCTAGGTCAGAGGAGGATCATGCCAGACATCTTCGTATCATTATGCAGACACTGAAAGATCATCAGTTGTATACAAAATTTGAGAAATGTGATTTCTGGCAGAGGGAGGTGAAGTTCTTGGATCACGTAATATCTGAGAAAGGGATAGTGATCGATCCAAGTAAAGCGTCAGCGGTTTTGGAATGGAGACAGCCTACTTCACCTTCACAGATTTGCAGCTCTCTTGGGTTGGTTGGGTATTATCGTCGGTTTATTCAGGGCTTCTCTAAGATTGCTAGCACGCTTACCTATCTCATTAAGAAGGGTGTGTCTTTTATTTGGGATAACTCTTGTCAGGCGACGTTTAACGAGTTGAAGAGTAGATTGACGACTGCACCAGTCCTAGCTACACCTCAGAGCAGCATTGAGTACTTGGTATTCACTGATGCGTCATTGCAGGGTTTGGAGTGTGTGTTGATATAGGAGAAGAGGCTGATATCTTATGTTTCACATAAGCTTAAGCCTCATGAGCTTAATTACCCGACTCATGACTTGGAGTTGGCAGTCGTAGTTTTTGCTTTAAGAATTTGAAGGCATTACCTCTTGGGTGAGACCTTCAGATTGTTTAGTGACCACAAGAGTTTACAATATCTATTCTCACAAAAGGAGCTGAATATGAGATAACGCAGATAATTGCAGTTTATGAAAGATTATCATTTTTCCATCCAGTACCACCCAAGGAAAGCGAACGTAGTATCTGATGCACTTAGTCGCTAACCCTATGCTAGTTTATCTGCCTTATTCGAAACAGAGTGGAATAACTTAAGCAGTGTTGATGCTTTAGCTAATGCCTTTGTAGCATGTGTGATGGTTACACCTGCTATCATATGGAGGATAGTTACAGATCAGCTTACTAACCCGCAGTGCGTAGAGAAGGTGGCCGAGTTGAAATCTGGGGAGTTACCATTTTATATAGTGGGTAGAGATGGAGGATTGAGGTACAAGGGGCGATTAGTGGCTCCTCACAATGATGATTTGAGGAGGACAGTGATGAGTGAGGCCGACAATTCTTAATTTTTGGTACACCTGGGAGGGGATAAAATGTACCAAGACATGAAGTGACAGTTTTGGTGGGCAAGCATGATGAGGGATATAGTTATATTTGTATTTAAGTGTAGGACTTGTTAGATGATCAAGATTGATC
Organism: Cornus controversa; assembly: GCA_026545225.1. Lineage (NCBI taxonomy): Eukaryota > Viridiplantae > Streptophyta > Magnoliopsida > Cornales > Cornaceae > Cornus > Cornus controversa. The sequence goes on along the minus strand of CM048853.1, from coordinate 1,294,356 downwards.
ACCAGAGACCGCCGGGGTCTTTTCAACCACTGCCTATACCGGAGTGGAAGTGGGAGAGCATCTCTATGGATTTCATAGTGGGACTTCCCACCTCACAATGGAATCATGATGCTATTTGGGTGATAGTGGACAGGTTGACAAAATCAGCCCATTTCTTGCCCGTGCGCTCGAGTTACGACTCAGAGCAATACACAAAGCTTTACATTACAGAGATAGTGAAGCTTCATTGCGTGCCTTTGTCCATTATATCGGATAAGAATCCAAATTTTGTATCAGGGTTTTGGGAAAGTTTTAGCAAGCGATGGGTATAACTCTGCATCTCAGTACAACTATCACCCTCAGACCGATGGTCAGACTAAGAGGGTTAATCAGATTTTGAAGAATATGTTGTGAGCATGTGTACTCGATTTCAAGGGTAATTGGGAGAGTTACTTGCCGCTAGTTGAGTTTGCCTATAATAATAGTTATTAAAAGACTATTGGTATAACATCATTCGAGGCTCTGTATGGGCGCCCATGTAGGTCGCCGGTATGTTGGTTAGATATTGGAGAAAACAGATTCTTGGGTCCTGAATTCATCAAGGACACCTTCGAGAAAGTTACTCTTATTAGAGATCGTATGTGGACTGCGCAGAATAGACAGAAAAGTTATGCGAATCGAAAAACTCGAGCATTAGAGTTCCAGGTGGGGGATCAGGTTTTACTCAAGGTTTCTCCCATGAGGGGAGTAATGCGGTTTAAGATAAAGGGGAAATTGACACCTTATTTTTTAGATCCTTTTATGATTACTGACAAGGTTGGGGCGGTAGCATATAGATTGGCATTACCAGACATGATTCACAAGGTGCACAATGTCTTTCATGTCTCTATGCTGCGAAGATTCCTTAAAGATGAGGATACTTACCAACACATTGAGGTAGGAGAGATTAAGTTGCAGCCAGATGCAACATATGTGGAGCAGCCTTACTATATTCTTAATCGTAGGGACCAAGTTTTTGTTCTAAGACCATTTGGTTAGTTCGTGTTCAGTGGAGCCACCACAATGAGGCGGAGTCCACTTGGCAAATGGGGGATGAGATAAAGGCAAAATATCTAGAGCTTTTTATTTCAGGTATGGGTTGAATTCCGAGAATATAATTCCTCTTTTTAGGGAGAAAAATGTAATACCCTATAATTTTGGGGTAATTGAATTTTTAATCTAAATGCTTTATATTTATTTATTTATTTTATTATTTGCTTTATTGGTTGAATTAAATTTCTGTGAATACTTTGAATTGCTTTATTAGTTGGATTAAATTTCTTGGAGTGCTTTAAATATTTTGGTATAGTTTATTTTATTTTATTTTATTTGGACTGAGTCTTTGTATTTTTTTTCTTTATTTTAATTTTGGATTAGATTAGGGAAGAATCTGGGTAGCGTTGGGCTGGAATGGTTGGGTTAGGTGTATACTTATTTTTGATGGGCTAAGGTTTATTTTTTTATTATATTCTTATTTTTATTATTTTAGAGTTTATTTAGTTTTCTTAAAAAAAAGAAAAGAAAAGAAAAAGGAGGTTAGGGTTTTTGTCGTTCATTTTCACGCACAAAGACTAAAAGAGTGTAGACGCAAGAGAGAAGGGGCGATTTGTAAGGAAAAGTTTTGGTCTACAAAAAAGTAAGTTCGAACTATTTTCTTTCCCTTTGAATCTGTAAACATATATATTATATGTATATACATGTTGCTGGATTATATATATATATATATATATAATTTCTATATACATGTTGCAAGCAATTTTTATGCATTTAATTATGAAATTAAATGATTTTGCATGCTAAGAATAATTCTATGAATTAAACATGAAGATCTGGGATTTTGGTACTGCTTTAGAGTATTTTTGCATATGTATATACATGTATATATGACTGTATTGGCCGGTGTATATATATATATATATGTACGAACATGAATTTGGGTTGACAGTATTCATCATTTTTGATGGTTTTTGTTCTGATCAATTGGTAGATCTTGCTTCCTAGAACAATCCTTGAAAATTTGGTTGTGAACCGTTGGATAGATTGATGGGAATTTGAAATTTGAAAATTTAGATTTTTAAAACTTGAAATTGGGCGTTTTTGATTTAGGCCGCAAGAGAGCGTAAATTTGGTACCAATGTGTAGCTTAGATCGAGACGAGTTCAATGCTATATTCATACGTGCAATTTGGTTCCCAGAAGTGGCCAAAAAGTTTCGGCACCATTGTTGACCTTCTGTTGTAGGAAAGAAAGTAAGAAGAAAAGAAAAGAAAAAAAAAAAAGAGGGGGGGTGGGGGGGGGCAAAGCTTGCGCCACCGGCCGGGGACCGAGAAAGGTCCGTTGGGTCCCACTTGCGAGTCCCACCCACTGCGCCCACTTCGGGCCCAGTCCGAAATATTTTAATTTTTTTTATTTGTTTCTCAAATTAATTTTAATTTAGAAAATAGGAAAATTAATTTTTTAAATTGTTTTTAAATTCCAAAAAATTTTAAAAAAATTTGGGTAACCTTTTAGGGATAGAATACACTTGGGTTTTCAATTTCAAGTGGAAATGAGTTTCACTCGTGGTTAAATTGATTTTAAATGTATGTCTCAAAATTGGATTTTCATCTTCTTTCATTTGGAAAAATATTTTTCAAATTTTAGAAACTTTTCAAAAATATTTGGTGATCTTTTTGGGACAGAATGCACTTGGGTTTTAAATATCAAGTAAAAATGAGGTTTCTTTGTGGTTAAATAAGTATGAAAAGTGTGCCTCAAAACTAGATTTTTATTTTCTTTTATTTTGAAAATATTTTAAAATTATCAAAAAATTCCTGAAAACTCCCAAACTTTTTATCTAATCATTTGGGCTCAGAATTGGCCGGTATGAGTTTTAAATTTCATAACGAAATAATTTTTCCTTATTATAGAACTAATTTTGAAAAGTGTGCTTCAAAATAAGAATTTTTTTAAAATTATTTCCTTTGCTTTAGGTTTTATGAATTTGTAAAAATTTCAGAATAATTAAATAGAGTTGTTATGAACATAATAGGCCCGGAAACCTAGATTAGAGTTAGGTTTAAACTCCCTCAAAGATTTTCGTGTATTGCATCTCCTCTCATCAGTTATAGAGTAGGAACTTATTCTCCTCTTCAAGTTCAAACTATGAACTCTTTTGAGACTTTGGTTGTTAGTTTTTAATTTAGAGTTAAAACTCTTGTCCTTTCTGGTTAAGGGGTCCTTGGGATACGAGACTTCTATTACCGGACACGTACTTTGTTTATTTATATTAATTCGGATGGACTTTCTATTTCACTTTTAAAATTTTATTTTATTCTGTCTTTTGTACTATATGCTTGTTGCTATCAGTTGTAATTATCTCCCAAGTTTTATTTATGAGACTTGCCAACTCATGCGCGAAATCTTGTGGGGGTATTTCAAAGTGTGTCGGTGAGGTAGCTTATAGATTGGCCTTGCCACCATAGTTGGAAAAGACTCAGAGCGTATTCTACATTTCGATGTTGAGAAAACACGAGCTTGACCCATCACATGTCTTGAGTTGGGTAGACGTTGAGGTTGATGAAGATGTCACCTATGAGGAGAGACCAGTTCAGATTCTTGACACTCGAGAGCAAGTTGTGAAAGGTAAGACCATTTCTTTAGTCAAAGTCTTATGGCATGATCACGATATTGAGGAGGCTACCTAGGAGTGAGATCAGGAAGTTCGTTCTAAGTATCCGAACTTGTTTCCTTTAAGTATGACCTGATTTCAGGGACGAAAACCTTTTAAGTTGGGTAGGTTGTAAAGACCATGACCATTTTTAGCCGATTTTCTTTTTTATTTTCATTTATTGTCATATAAGTGATTTAAATGATGATATGTATGTTTTAAATGTGAAATACATGTTTGGCAACGTTTGGTGAAAATTGTAATTTTGGGCAGGTTCGAAAAATTCAAAAATTTCAGAATGATACAAAACTTTGAGATTAGACTAAATAGAATATTTGGTGAATTATGGAATCGATTTTGAGTTCGTAGGAGTTTTCAAAATTGAAAACGGTGTCCAGGAAGCTACGTTAAGTAACTAATGGCGTTTTGGTAAATTGGCGAGGCTATGTCTATAAATACAAGCTAAAGAGAACAAGTCAACTCTCATTCTCTCATTTTATATCAGCCGAGCAAGAGAACACATCTCTCTTTACAATCTCATTCTTCATTCTCTCTTGAATTTGAAGAACTTGAAGCGTGAATTGGAGGACGCCGAATAAGACAAAGTTGTTATACGTGACGTTGACATGAGTTTGATTGATTCAAAATCAAATTTAGACAAAGTTGAATTTGGTGAGAATTGAGAATTTTAGCTCTTCTAAACTAAGGTAGAGATGTTAAAACCATAAAATTTGGAGTTTGTGTGGGTACATTGGTTGTCTATGGCAACCAATTGATTATATGGGTATAATTAAAGTTTTGTTGTCAAAGTTAAAGTATGCTACCTTACACAATTATAAAGTATGTTGAATGTGAAATGTGAGAGAATTATATATGTTTCATGTGTAGTTGTGAATGTGACACTTATGTGTTTGAAAAGTTACCTTAAAGAGTATGATTATATGCAAAACATGTTTTTTTCATTGAAATAAATGCTATGACATGAATAAATGTGGACATGAACATGAGAATTATGAATTGTTCATGCATTGCTCATATGAGAGTGATTATTTTTCCTTAATGATGGTATACTAAAATATACACTACAATGGACCGTTCACTTTCTACACTAAAGAAGAGAAAATAGTTGTTGGGACTTGACAATATTAATACATAGGAAAAAGCATAGTGTGTGTATATATACATGTGTATATATATATTTATATATATGTATACTCCATGTGAGAACATAATGGTTAGAGCCAACTTGGGGATATCCGTTGGGATATAAAAAAGAAAAGAATAGAAACAATTATTGACCGAAGTCTCCTACCATTTAGTTTGTTGGTAGGAGAGAAATTTATATATAGATTCTAACGTGATGTGTTTGTTGGATAAGGATAATATATATATATATAATCTTTGTGGGTATCAAAGACATTTGAGTTCACATGCTGTGTGAGGTGTGTAGTGTGATTGAAGTGATAAAAGATCATATAAAACAATTGTATAAATTTGATAAAGCTTTCAAAAGTATCTTCTTTTTATGTATCATATATGCATGTTATGCTAGTTAAAGAAAGGAGAATGAATATAGTCTGTTTTATAGAATGAAAGAGTAAGTGGACTGTGTAATAGAAGGACGGGAGGCATATGAGAAAATAATAAGAGAGAGAGAAGAAGAAAAACAAAAAAAGATATAGTGACATTTAATTCTTAATGGAATTGAAAGGTGCCATTGGAAACTTTCTGTTGCATATATATATATATATATATATATATATATAGGTGGTGTGGATTACCGGTCTAGATGTTCGGTTGATAGTGGGTGCAGTGATGGGAGACCAACTCACTTAAATAAAGAAATAAAACCTAAGTTATGCTTTTTATAAAGTTTTGGCTGAAGTGAGCATTTATATAAAAGGTATAATGCATGGAGAGATAGAATAACAGAGGGAGGAGAAGGATTTCGGTTGGGGGAATGTGCATTTGTTATATATATACATATATGTAGTGTAGTAAGAAAGAAAAAGAGGAGGAAAGAATAGAAGGCCAGAATTAAAGAAGTTGGGTTCTCGGCTTGGACAAGAGGAGGAGAATGAATTCTCAACATCAGGCAAGTTTATCTTGCTCTTATTTTTGTATATAATTATATTTTGGTTTTATTACAATTATTAGAAAAATAATTTGAATATTTTGTTGTTCTTAAGTTTATCATGAGACTTGGGTTCTGATTATAGCATGTGTATATATTATACCTATAATACATTTTGTTCTCTTTAAATTTGTTAAATTATGTTAAGCTGATGCATGAAGTTGGATTATTAAATATGTGTATATGTACATATCTACACGAGATGATAGATATCAAATAACGAACATTTGTTGTTTTGGGGGTATGGACGGTTTATATATATATATATATATAAACATCTTCACAACTGACCTGTACATTTCTATACTTTATACATATTGTTTGAATTTCTAAATAAATAAAAGGCTGTTTTCTATTAATTAATTCCGCCAATTTTTGGAATTGTTTCTGCCTCAAAATATATGGTAAAATTGAAATTGGCATGTTAAAAAAGTAGACTTACAATGATAAATGATCCGGTTCTTCCAGCCAATATGACACCCACTCCTGAAGGCCAAAGGCTTGGTGGCAAGAAGATGGAGAGGGGAAATTCCTCGTTCATTGACGTAATTCACAAGCTTTCCAAATCGCTGAATTATTTGAAATGCCAAATCTGTTGAGGAATTAAGCTCATTGATAAAAAAATATATATATTGTCAATCAAATAAATATTTATTATTGTGTTAAATTAATGATTGATATAAGCCATATTAATTAATTGGATGTAGGAGCGGATCATTTTTGACTTAATTAATTTACAAAATCAATCAGTGGTATACTTAGATGACAATATACTGTATATGAGCCAAATATATGTGCTTTATTTTATGTATGAGTCGAAGATAGATATATATATATATATATATATATATATATATATATATATATAGCTAGGTAACTCACCAAAATAGTCTCCATTGATTGCAGCGTGAAGAATAGTTTCACCATCTGCCCTTCTACAATATGAGTAGCTTTCATCGGTACTGCCACAGAGAGAATGGAGACAAAGGAAAGCGTCTTTATATCCATAGAGAGCAGCCAAGAAGAGAGGACACTCACTGTCGTGGTTGCGAAGACCGATTAGTACTTGTGAGTCTTTACGTGCAATAATGTTACACAACCTTGCGCTTCCCAATGATGCTGCAAAATGGAGAGGTGTATTCCCTCTCACATTTTGCAATGTCAGAGCCTCACTGGAACTCAGTTCCACTAGCTGTTCAACCACATCTTCTTTCCCATCAAGCAGGGCTATGTGCAGTGCAGTGTCCCCTGACTTAGGGTCCTTTGCCTTGTGAACCTCTGGATGTTGCTTGTACAAATTCACCACTTCATTCCAATCACCTTCCATCGCACTTACCAACAACTTATTCTTTATTCTCTCGTTTTTCACATATGGTTCCAAAATTTCCATTTCTCTTCTTCTTGCTCCTCTCATTCTTACCAGGAACGGTGTAGGCCGGCAGTGTGTGTATGTCTCTCTCTCTCTCTCTCTCTGTGTATATATATATATATATATATATATATATATATCTTTTTCTTTTTCTTTTTCTTTACCAAGTCTTAAATAAAAAATTGTCTTCATGAATAAAACTATATAAAGTAAAAGAAGATCGGAAAACAAAAGTTATTATTCTATCAATTATGTCAAGAAAGGAATAAAATTGTCTTCATGAATAAACCAGATAAAGTAAAAGAAGATTCGAGGGAAAACCAAAGTTATTCCCTAAACCAAATGTAAGATTAAAATACATTTTCTAATTGGACCACCTTTGCAATCCGAATTCAAGAACGGTTCAAGCTTAGTCTTGAACAATTGTAAAATTCAAGAGTTAGTATTTTGTTCTTACTCTCCTTTTTTTTTCCCCTCATTCTTCTCCGAGCAATGCTACACGTCATGAAATTATTTCATGAATGATGTGGCAATTAAATGGTGAGTTAGTATTGGTGGGATTCTCTCCATACACGAAATTTGAATTGTATTATCACCTGTCACATCATTCATGATAGCAATTCATGATAAAATTTTATGAAGTTTAGCATTTCCCTTCTTCTCCACCCATGAGCCTCTATATTTTAGGCTCGTTAGAAGAATAAGATGATGACATGTGTCACTTCTCGATGATTATTTAATTATTATATTTTTATTTTCTAATAATTATCTTTCATGATATAGATATATTTATAATAATTATCTCTAATTATATTTTATTAGGATAATTATCATCACATTTGGTTAACCCATTTTCAGATTGGCATGGGATTTAAATTGTCTAACTCATTGGCACCATAATTCATGGAGGCCATTCACTTTGCAAATTTTTAGTGTCTACAGTAAAAAACTAACAATTAACCATTGGCAAATATACTACATTCTCATACTTTTGAGATACCCAATACTACGAGTCACATGCACAAAGCGTATGGTCTCTATTCTGTTGAAATATATATACCTATATGATACTATTTAAGACATAGTAAAATATTTATACTAACATACTAAACACACATAAATTGTATTAACATATAATATAGCACAATAAAATTGTATTAACATATAATGTAGCAGCACTTCAAACCGATAGACCTGGCGAACCAACATTTGTGTAATACTCTCTTGACTTAACTCAAAAAGAAATTTAAATTGAAATTAAATAACGTGATTGAGACTCATGTGAGTGGCTTTTTTATATGGTTAGAACCTACTAGACTTGGGTTCATATAGGTTGAACCCATGTCTCAATGGCTAGAACCAGTGGTCCTATTGGCTTGGGGTTAATGTCTAATGGGAGGAGAGAGGGAAAATGTAACATGAAATGTACTTCTAAAATATATGAATTGAAAATGAAGCTTTCAAGCATATATAGACAATATCGTGTCTGCTTGGCTTCACCCAAACAGACGCTGGGTGTGTTGGTTCACGTCAACCAACTCTTAGCGCAACTTTTGGTTGACAACCAATATGTATGATAGCTTTTGGTAATCAACCAACATATCGTAGCTTTACAATCCAATAGTAAATATTCGGGAGATAACCATCTCCAACTATTAGATTATGTAATCAACCAAATTTAACCGAATCTCAACTGCTTGTCTGTAAAACAATATCGTACTGCTACTAGAATGTTGCTCACATATAAGGCCTTTTAAAACTTCATTCATTACAAAATCTAACAATCCCCCACATGAATGAAATTAGCTTCAAATGTAAAATGACTTAACAGACATTAGAGAGAGAATTGAAAAGTCACTCCATCTGAGATAAATAGCTTTTGACCTTCAATTTTGCCTAATGGAATATTATTGGATTTACTTAGCTAACCAGTGACATAAAGTTTTGAATTGTTCAGCCGTTAATGTAAACCAAGACAATAGTGTACATAGTTTCTTTTCACACAATTGGTTCTCACAGTTGTGTTCATTTCGGCTCTAAACAACTCTTGATATTCATGAGTACTTTAGAGAACTTAACCTTTCATTCTCATAGAAATGGCCCACTGCAACACTCATCTAGGTGATTTTCTAATAAGAGTAACCTGGCATACTCCACTTGAATTTTCAAGGGATAGGAATCACTAAAACCATTGTTTAACCTAATCAGCATGACAAAGAGTACCGTGTCATTATAGGAATGGGTAGAAGAAAAGTATCTCCCCAATGCTACTGGTGAGTCACTCAAAATTTCAATTGTCCCTTTGAATCTAGATCTTGGGATCTCCATTCAACTAGATAGGTTTTCTATTAAGGTGACTCATTAGTTTTAGGCTTTAGGCCCATTCTTCTCGATGACCTCCTCACTTGCTCTCTATTTCAACCTTTCATATATGTGGCCACCGGGTTGTTCTTTGATTTATACACTCGATAAATATTTTCTCATTTGAGAGCAGTGGCACAAATGTTAGCCTATTTGGAATGTCCTGTAAAAAACTAGACAGTCTCTTAATCATACTTACTTTTATTCAAAATAATTAACTTATATTCCATGGCTACACCTCTAATAATAAAAACATATCCACTCGTGGTTCTAAAGCCTTTATTATCCCTTAATTTAGCATCATACCTTGATAAATGAATTCCTTAATTTCGTGATAAATCTCTATCATCTCAAAACATTTAGTATTCTCTTGGATTGCTTGTATATCAAATCGTGTGCAACTTTATTATTATAATGCAATGACATAATTATTTTGCGTATCTTTAGCTAACATCACCACTAATTGATATGAAACCATCCAACTTATGTCATTACTGAATTTAATTCACACATGGATTTTCAAGTTTGATTAAAACTTAGAAGTGGGTGAATAAGTTTACTTGCTCGTTTCCTTAATTTTTTAGATTATTCTAATTTTAAGTCCAATTAAAAATTAAATCAATCTCACAAAACAAGTAAATAAAATAAACTGCAATAAAGTAAAAAATACCCTAGATATATGTGAAAAGGCCAAGTCGAGAAAAAATAACAAGTAAGGCTATGTAGCCCCAGAAAACCAAATTCACTATTACCGAAGCAAAGTACAACATATTCTATCTCAGTCTCACACCTAGTCCACTCTAACAAAAACTTGATGCGAAACGCCTCAGGCTTACTCTTGCGACTCCCTTGCCCAATTGCTATAGACTTTCGGCTAACATCACAATCTCTGTAGAAGGTTAACTGGAAGAACACGAACACTCAACAAGTATTATGTCTCTTTCGTAGTGCAATCTTCTCCTCCTTCCTCACCAACAAAAAGTTGTAAAAGAAACAAATAAAAAATTATTTTCTTGATCAATAAGAATTCTAAAGTACTCTTCAAACGATTGATCAAGCAAAGAGAGTCATCCTAAATCACTCAGTGAATATGTGTGTGATCTCAAAAATATAAACAGAAAAAATAAAGTTCTCTATCGAAAAATATCTCTATGTTTTCTCTTTTTAAAAATATCTTTTTGATGCGTATTGAAAGCTTTATGAAAGCACATTGAGAGATTAATCATATGAGGTTTTAATAGATATTAAAAATCCTAATTTTTCTTTAAAAAAAAGTTAAAAATCAATAAGAAAGAACTTCCAAAGTTTAAAGAAATTTCATAGTCAAATCCAGGTCAAAACAGGATTAAGGAAGGTAAAAAAGCTAGACCAAAAGTGAAATACCCCCAAAAAATTTCGCGCATGAAGTGGCCAGTCTCATACACAAAACCTGGGAGATACATACAACTGGTAGCAACAAGCATAGAATACAAAAGACAGACTAAAATAAATTCTAAAAGCTGAACAGAAAATTCCACTGAATTGAAATAACCGATAAATAAAACGTTATATGCCTGGTAATACAATTTGGAAGTCCCGTAACGGAAGGACCCCTTAACCAGAATAAACACAAGTTTAAGACTCTAATTTAAAACCAACAACCAAAACCTCCAAAAGAGTTCATAGTCTGACCCTTGAATAAGAGTATATGTTTCTACCCTGTGACCGATGAGAAGAGATGTCTGCCACAACTAACCCTAAAACTCTATCCTTGCAGTGGAACCTGTCTGAAACCTGAAATATCAACAAAGTGGGTTAAACCCACGAGCAAGTTCTATCTACTACATCCCAATCAGAGAACCAATATACATACCCTCAGTATAAGGGACACAAAAGAAAACAATAGATTTAACATATAAGCTATTCTTATTCCAGTTTCATATTTTCAAAACAACAGTCATTAATTATAATATTCCACCCAAATCCTTATTATGCAAAAGTGATCACATTTCTGAAGTTCAGCAGAAATAAACATAACATGAAATAATATCAAGTTTAAGCAATCCTAACATGCCATCATTTAATCTTTTGATACCTTAATAGGTATAGATATATACATACTAGTAATTTCTTATTTAGTTCATGTTTTCAGAAGTAAAATTATCTTATACATTGTTCCAACAAACCCTTATCATCCAACAATGAACACATTCTTTAAGTTCAAAATAAAGAAAACATATGCATACATGTATAGATACCTTATTAGGTATGGGCGATCCTGACACGCCAAATAAAATGTATAGATACCTTATTAGATATGGGCGATCCTGACACGCCGGCCAATCCTTACATGCCAAATAAAATACATAGATACCATATTAGGTATGGGCGATCCTGACACGCCGGACAATCCTTACATGTCAAAATAAAATGCATAGATACATTCCAATATGCAATACAAAATAACAAGGTGCATTATGATTTAAATTTGCACAAACCGTTATTTCAAATCATCTAACATGAAATTATCATCATAAGACAAATCCTTCACAAGTAGACTATAATCAAGTATTTGATGGGCATTTATATCCTTAAAGAAAATTACATTCAAGTAAATCAAATAACTCAAACATCCATTAAAGAAACAATTTCTCAACTCAACCTTCAATGCACTCAAATATATGAGGGAGTCTAAACCTAACTTTTATCTAGGTTTCTGGGCATATTCTACTGCTAAGAACCCTATTAAATCATGCTGGAATTTTCTAGAATTTTTGAGAATTTAAAAATATTTTTTTCTAGCAAAAAGAAAGTAAACATAAATTGAGGCATACTTTCACAACCAACACAATCACAAGGGAGACTCATTTTCACATGAAATTTAAAAATCAGGTGCATTTTAATCCTATAAAGTTACCTAAATTTTTCTAGAATTTTCTCAAATTTTAAAATATTTTCTAAAAATAAAAGAAGGTGAAAATCCAACTTTTAGACACTTTAAAAATAAATTGAATAACAAGGAAAGATTATTTTGAGTTGAAAATTTAAACCCAAGTGTATTTATAATCCAGAGAATTACAGTAAAAATTTGGGAATTTTTGAAATTATAAAAGTATTTTCTAAAATTACAGAAAGTGAAATACCCAACTTTTGGACACTTTAAAAATCAATTGAACAACAAGGAAAGATATTTTTGAGTTGAAACTTTAAAACCAAGTGTATTTAACCCCCATAAAGTTACAGTAAAAATTTCGGGATTTTTGGAAATTTCTAAATATTTTCTAAAATTAAAGACGCTGAAAAACTCAGTTTTTAGACATTTTAAAAATTAATTTAAAGACAATGGTAAATCATTTCAACATGAAATTTAAACCCCAAGGTCCTTAAGCTCCCAGTAAGTTGACATAAAATTTTGGGAATTTTTAGATTTATAAAAGTATTTTTAAAAAATAATTTTCCGAATTTTCAAGTTTTTACAAAAATTTCAAAAATTCAAAACAAATAATAAAATAATTCGGAATGGGCCCATATCGGACCCAGAGGTGGGCCCCCGAGAGTGGGGCCCAAAAACATCTTTCCGGCCACCGGCCGTCTCCAGCGCCGGCGGCACGCGCCCCTACGCACCGACGGTGCTGCCCCACACATTTTTTTTTTTTTTACTTTCTTTCTTTCTTCTTTCTTCTTCCCACGGCTGAAGCTTTAAAGCTCAACAATGGTGGCCGAACTTTTCGACCATTTTTCGGTCACTTCCGGACACCGAAGCGCGCGTATGAATATACCATTGAACTCGTCTCGATCTAAGCTACGCATTGGTACCAAATTCACGCCCTCTCGTGGCCTAAATAAAAAAGACGCCCAATTTCAAGTTTCGAAAATCTAAAATTTTAAACTCAATTTCCCGTCAATCTACCCAATGGTTAATAACGAAACTTTCAAGGATTGTTCTAGGAAGTAAGATCTACCTATTGATCGGAACAAAATCCCTCAAAAATGATAAACAGAGTAGACCCAAATTTCATGTTCGTATATATATACACTCGCCTATACAATCATATATACATGTATATACATATGCAAAAATACCCTAAAACAGTACCAAAACTCCAAAATCCTAATGTTTAATTCACAGAATTATTCTTAGCATGCAAAATCATTTAATTTCATAATTAAATGCATACAAATTTCTAGCAACATGTCTATACAATTAGCATAATTAATTCTCACAAAATTTATCAACAGAGAAAAAAAAAAATTATATACAAATTTCCAAAATAAACACAATTCTCAAACCTAGACTATGCATACAGATTTAAAGGGGAAGAGAAGAATCAAACTTGCCTCTTTGACGATTCAAACACTCGTTCACCCGAACTCCTTCTCTCTTTCGTTTACTCTCTTGATTTTTGTGCGTAATGCAAACGGCAGAAACCCTAGTTTCTATTATCTTTTGTCCTAATCATTTTTATTCTATTATTATTATTATTATTTTTTTCTAAAAACTAAATAACTAAAAATAATAATAATAATAACCATAATAATATAACTATAACCATGGCCCAACAACTTAAGCATATCCTTGGCCCAACCATTCCAGCCCAGATTCCACCCTAACCCAATCCAAAGCATTTAAAATATTTAAATCAACTAATACACAATCAATAAACAATTCATATAAATTGATAAAAATAAAAGTAGAGCAATTCACATGAAATGAAAGAATTTATAAAACAACCAATTCACATAAAATAATAATTGTATAAAGACCTAACAATTCACATGAAATGATAAAATGCATATAAAGGCATTTCACATGAATTGAAAAATAATAATAATAATAATAATAATATAAAGAAATTTAAATTCTTTAAAATAATAGACGTTCAAATTTTTCGGGGTATTACATTCTTCCCCCCTAAAAAGAGGAATTCCGTCCTCGGAATTCAGCTCATACCCGAAAGAAAACTCTGGATACTTTGCTTTCATTTCATCCTCCCTTTCCCAAGTGGACTCCGCCTCGCTATGGTGGCTCCACTGAACTCGAACTAATGGAATGGTCTTAGAACGAAAAACCTGATCCCTACGGTCAAGAATACAATAAGGCTGCTCTACATATGTTGCATCTTGCTACAACTCAATCTCTCCAACCTCAATGTGCTGGTAAGTATCCTCATCTCTAAGGAACTTCTGCAGCATAAAAACATGAAAGACATTGTGCACCCTATGCATAGTGTCCGGTAACACCAGTCTATACGCTACCGCTCCCACCCTGTCGGTAATCATAAAAGGACTTACAGAACGAGGTGCCAGCTTCCCTTTCCTTCCGAACCGCATAACTCCCTTCATGGGGGAAACCTTGAGCAGAACTTGATCCCCCACTTTGAACTCTAGTGCACGAGTTCTTCGGTCAGCATACTTTTCTGTCTGCTCTGCGCAGTCCACATACAGTCTCTAATAAGGACAACTTTTTCTGACTTGTCCTTAATGAACTTAGGGCCCAAAAACCTATTCTCTCCAACTTCTAACCAGCAAATCGGTGATCTACACAGTCGTCCGTACAAAGCCTCAAATGGTGCCATACCAATAGTCTTTTGATAACTATTGTTATAGGCAACCTCAACCAACGGCAAATAAGTCTCCCAATTGCCCTTGAAGTCTAGTACACATGCTCGCAACATATCTTCCAAAATCTGATTAACCCTCTCAGTCTGACCATCGGTCTAAGGGTGATAAGTTGTACTGAGGTGCAGAGCTGTACCCATTGCTTGCTGAAAGCTCTCCCAAAATCCTGAAACAAAACTCAGATCTCTATCTGATATAATGGACAAAGACACACCATGAAGCTTCACTATCTCTGCAATGTAAAGCTTAGCGTATTGCTCTGAGGTGTAACTCGAGCAAACTGGTAAGAAATGTGCTGATTTCGTCAACCTGTCCACTATCACCCAATAGCATCATGATTTCGCTGTGAGGTGGGAAGTCCCACAATGAAATCTATAAAGATGTTCTCCCACTACGACTCCGGTATAGGCAGTGGTTGTAAAGACTCTAACGGTCTCTGGTGATCATTCTTGATCATTTGACAAGTGCTGCACTTAGAGACAAATATAGCTATGTCCCTCTTCATGCCTGCCACCAAAACTGTCATTTTCATGTCTTGGTACATCTTATCCCCTCCCAAGCGTACCAAAACTGAGAACCGTAGGCCTCACTCATCATGCCACCTCCATCTGTACCCATTGTATAAAACGGTACCTATCCAAATTTTAACTCAGCCACCTTCTCTACTCACTACGGGGCGGTAAGCTGATCTGAAATTACCCTCCAAATAATAGTAGGTGTAACCATTACACACGCTACAAAAAATTTAGCTAAATCATCAACGTTTTTCTTGTGAGAACATATATTGCAACTTTTTATAGTTGCTAAACAAAAGTCTTTCCCAAGAGATAATGTCACCGGGTCCTCAAGGCATAGTCCACACGCACCCCAGACCCTACAATGACGCATCGGTACATACCAAGTACTCAAAGCCACTCTAAAGGGTAGCTAGAATAGGTGCAGTTGTCAACCTGTTCTTCAACTCATCAAACGCCATCTAACAAGAATAATTGGAAACGAAAAGCACACCCTTTTTTAGGTAAATAAGTGAGAGGGCTAGCACTCTTGGAAAAGCCCTTAATGAACCTACAACAATAACCAACTAACCCTAGAAAACTACGAATCTCCGTGGGTGAGCTAGGTTGCCCCCACTCCATATCGCGGACACCTTGCTTTGATCTACCGCTATCATTTCTCAAATACTATATGACCCAAGAACTTCACCTCCCTCTGCCAGAAATCATACTTCTCAAACTTTGCATACAACTGGTGATCTCTTAGTATCTACAAAATGATACAAAGATGTCTGGCATGATCCTCCTCTGACCTAGAAGTAGGCCTGGTGCCTGAAGCTAGGTAAATTACAAAGTCTATCTCACGACTCGGAGGTAGTCCTAGAATTTCCTAAAACACATCCTGAAAGTCTCGTATCACTGGAATGGGATCCGTAGAAACTGTATTTCTCTCCGGAGACTCCTCACTAATAAAGAATAGGGGAGTTCTAGACCCTTTATTTGATTGTGGTATAACAACCAAATACACCTCCTGACCCGATATAACAAAAGAATTGCCTAATCATAGCAATTGACATGGGCATGATAATTCGATAACCAATCTATCCTGACTATAACATCATATGAATTCATGTCTAGGACCAATAGGTCCACTAAGAACCTGAGATTGCCAATGCCTATAGTGACTTGACTACAACGTGCCCGTAATATTGTACTAACACTCAATGGTATAGTTATATTAAGTTGAGAACTACACGACTGAGTAAGTATACCCGATATCCTAACAAACGACTGAGACACAAAAGAGTGAGATGCCCAGTATCAAATAAGAACACAATCAAAGTTACCCCTTTATCGGAATCCTACCCTCGATCACCTGAAGAGTCTGCTCATCATATGGCATGACGTTGTAAACCCTCCCATAGTTCATCTATTAAACATATTGCCCTACTATTTCTATTTTTTTCCACTATCTGGCTAGCAGAGTATCTATCATTTCGTTTCTCCCATATCATTTCCTATACTCCCTCATTATTTGACAGTGCTGCAATGCAGCATCAACCACCTGAGTGTAAGTGAAATAAACTATAGTACCCACAATAACCTGTTTGAGTAGTCTAAATCAATCCCTTCACAAAATAGATCACCTTATTCTCTTCAGTGTTCACCTCCTTAAGTGCAACAATGATAAATTAGTCAACTGCTGCTCTGACCTTGCGATTGTTCTGTCCTTCTTCTGTAAGTCCAGGAATTCCCTCATATGAAATACTTTTGAATCCTTCCCAACTGTTAGGTTGTTCCATTGGTAATGGAATACGCACCATTTACAGTGGCTGCTGTGGTGGCGGTTGATTCTAAAGAGCAGTCGCCACTCCTGTACCTACAGCCTAAGTGATCATGGCTACCAAATCGAGAGGAAGTCCAACATTTCCATCCTGAACATTATCCTGACCTTAGTTGTGGTTCACTTTCCTCCTCCTACGGGGCAACATCTAAATAAGATCCCAATAATAGACTAAGATATGTAGAGTACAATAAACACTCTACTTAGATTCTATTTATCAGAATACGCAATGCGGAAGATACCTTACAACGGACCCTACAGACCCGAGGATACTTGAACCTGGAATGCTCTGACACCAAATGAAATACCCCCAGAAAATTTTGCGCATGAGGTGGCCAGTCTCATACACAAAACCTGGGAGATACATACAACTGGTAGCAACAAGCATAGAATACAAAAGACAGACTAAAATAAATTCTAAAAGCTGAACTAGAAAATTCCACTGAATTGAAATAACCGATAAATAAATTGTTATATGCCTTGTAATACAATTTGAAAGTCCCGTAACGCAAGGACCCCTTAACCAGAATAAACACAAGTTTAAGACTCTAATTTAAAACCAACAACCAAAACCTCCAAAAGAGTTCATAGTCTGACCCTTGAATAAGAGTATATGTTTCTACCCTGTGACCGATGAGAAGAGATGTCTGCCACAACTAACCCTAAAACTCTATCATTGCAGTGGAACCTGTCTGAAACCAGAAATATCAACAAAGTG
The DNA here is from genome assembly GCA_026545225.1 of Cornus controversa. Taxonomy (NCBI): domain Eukaryota; kingdom Viridiplantae; phylum Streptophyta; class Magnoliopsida; order Cornales; family Cornaceae; genus Cornus; species Cornus controversa. The sequence continues at coordinate 1,276,173 of CM048853.1, read as the reverse complement.
GGTTAAACCCACGAGCAAGTTCTATCTACTACATCCCAATCAGAGAACCAATATACATACCCTCAGTATAAGGGACACAAAAGAAAACAATAGATTTAACATACAAGCTATTCTTATTCCAGTTTCATGTTTTCAAAACAACAGTCATTAATTATAATATTCCACCCAAATCCTTATTATGCAAAAGTGATCACATTTCTGAAGTTCAGCAGAAATAAACATAACATGAAATAATATCAAGTTTAAGCAATCCTAACATGCCATCATTTAATCTTTTGATACCTTAATAGGTATAGATATATACATACTAGTCATTTCCTATTTAGTTCATGTTTTCATAAGTAAAATCATCTTATACATTGTTCCAACAAACCCTTATCATCCAACAATGAACACATTCTTTAAGTTCAAAATAAAGAAAACATATGCATACATGTATAGATACCTTATTAGGTATGGGCGATCCTGACACGTCAAATAAAATGTATAGATACCTTATTAGGTATGGGCAATCCTGACACGCCGGACAATCCTTACATGCCAAATAAAATACATAGATACCATATTAGGTAAGGGCGATCCTGACACGTCGGGCAATCCTTACATGCCAAAATAAAATGCATAGATACATTCCAATATACAACACAAAATAACAAGGTGCATTGTGATTTAAATTTGCACAAACCGTTATTTCAAATCATCCAACATGAAATTATCATCATAAGACAAATCATTCACAAGTAGACTATAATCAAGTATTTGATGGGCATTTATATCCTTAAAGAAAATTACATTCAAGTAAATCAAATAACTCAAACATCCACTAAAGAAACAATTTCCCAACTCAACCTTCAATGCACTCAAATATATGAGGGAGTCTAAACCTAACTTTTATCTAGGTTTTTAGGCATATTCTACTGCTAAGAACCCTATTAAATCATGCTGGAATTTCCTAGAATTTTTGAGAATTTAAAAATATTTTTTTCTAGCAAAAAGAAAGTAAATATAAATTGAGGCATACTTTCACAACCAACACAATCACAAGGGAGACTCATTTTCACATGAAATTTAAAAATCAGGTGCATTTTAATCCTATAAAGTTACCTAAATTTTTCTAGAATTTTCTCGAATTTTAAAATATTTTCTAAAAATAAAAGAAGGTGAAAATCCAACTTTTAGACACTTTAAAAATAAATTGAATAACAAGGAAAGATTATTTTGAGTTGAAAATTTAAACCCAAGTGTATTTATCCTCCATAGAATTACAGTAAAAATTTGGGAATTTTTGGAATTATAAAAGTATTTTCTAAAATTACAGAAAGTGAAAAACCCAACTTTTGGATACTTTAAAAATCAATTGAACAACAAGGAAAGATCTTTTTGAGTTGAAATATTAAACCCAATTATATTTAACCCCCAGAAAGTTACAGTAAAAAGTTCAAGATTTTTGGAAATTTCTAAATATTTTTTAAAATTAAAGACGCTGAAAAACTCAATTTTTAGACACTTTAAAAATTAATTTAAAGACAATGGTAAATCATTTCGACATGAAATTTAAACCCCAAGCTCCTTAAGCTCCCAGTAAGTTGACATACAATTTTGGGAATTTTTAGATTTATAAAAGTACTTTTAAAAAATAATTTTCCGAATTTTCAAGTTTTTACAAAAATTTCAAAAATTCAAAACAAATAATAAAATAATTCGGAATGAGCCCATATCGAACCCAGAGGTGGGCCCCCGAGAGTGGGGCCCATAAACATCTTTTCGGCCACCGGTCGTCGCCATCGCCGGCGCCGACGGCACGCGCCCCCACGCGTCGGCGGTGCTGCCCCACACATTTTTTTTTCTTTCTTTCTTTCTTCTTTCTTCTTCCCACGGCTGAAGCTTTAAAGCTCAACAATGGTGGCCGAACTTTCCGACCATTTTTGGTCACTTCCGGACACCGAATCGCGCGAATGAATATGCCATTGAACTCGTCTCGATCTAAGCTACGCATTGGTACCAAATTCACGCCCTCTCGTGGCCTAAATAAAAAAAAACACCCAATTTCAAGTTTCGAAAATCTAAAATTTTAAAATTAATTTCCCGTCAATCTACCCAACGGTTCATAACGAAACTTTCAATGATTGTTCTAGGAAGTAAGATCTACCTATTGATCGGAACAAAATCCCTCAAAAATGATAAACAGAGTAGACCCAAATTTCATGTTCGTATATATATATACCCGCCTATACAATCATATATACATGTATATACATATGCAAAAATACCCTAAAACAGTACCAAAACTCCAAAATTCTAATGTTTAATTCATAGAATTATTCTTAGCATGCAAAATCATTTAATTTCATAATTAAATGCATACAAATTTCTAGCAACATGTCTATACAATTAACATAATTAATTCCACAAAATTTATCAACAGAGAAAAAAAAAAAACAATTATATACAAATTTTCAAAATAAACACAATTCTCAAACCTAGACTATGCATGCGGATTCAAAGGGGAAGAAAAGAATCAAACTTGCCTCTTTGACAATTTAAACACTCGTTCACCCGAACTCCTTCTCTCTTTCGTTTACTCTCCTGATTTTTGTACGTAATGCAAACGGCAGAAACCCTAGATTCTATTATCTTTTGTCCTAATCATTTTTATTCTATTATTATTATTATTATTTTTCTAAAAACTAAATAACTAAAAATAATAATAATAATAACCATAATAATATAACTATAACCATGGCCCAAAAACTTAAGCATCCTTAGCCCAACCATTCCAGCCCAGATTCCTCCCTAGCCCAATCCAAAGCATTTAAAATATTTAAATCAACTAATACACAATCAATAAACAATTCATATAAATTGATAAAAATAAAAGTAGAGCAATTCACATGAAATGAAAGAATTTATAAAGACAATCAATTCACATAAAATAATAATTGTATAAAGACCTAACAATTCACATGAAATGATAAAATGCATATAAAGGCATTTCACATGAATTGAAAAATAATAATAATAATAATATAAAGAAATTTAAATTCTTTAAAATAATAGACGTCCAAATTTTTCGGGGTATTACAAAAAGGTTTGGACCAGTCCGACCTTCACTTGGACCTATCCAGCCTCGCAGAGTCTTTGGTTTTAGATATCGAGACCACATGGACCGGTCCAACCTTGAAATTTTTGAAAAATTACTCAAAATCTTATTTTGCAACGTTAGAACCACCCGATTTGAAATAGATTTGTTCTCACAACTTTACCTTGACTAAGTGACTCTCATACTTAATCAACAATGTCCTTATGCATTCAGAACCATCCAGAAACTTCAATTAATCAAATTCTTGTGAAGATCATTGATGCATTCTTTTGAAGTTTCAAGCTTCATGCCTTTGAAGATCATTTGCACGGTTGGTGTAGAACTTTATGCTCACTTTGATATTTCAATTACATGATCAATTATAAGAATATAAATAAAAGATTACAACTGGATCATGTCTATTTTTGACATTGAAGATTACCAATTACAAAAATATACGTCACAATCTCCCTCTTTGGCAATTTCGTGACAAAACCAACCTAGACAATCATAACATAACCACTGGAAAAATTAAATTACAATATGTCCCAAACATCCCAAAATACAAATAAATATAACTTGAAGTTCTCAGAGCATCACTAGCAAGCTTTCAAGCTTCATATGTAGTGTCCTTCAAAAACCTATAAAATTTGCACATCATGTAAGTAACACTTCCTGTGAAAGGTTAATCAAGAAAATATAATAATATCAAGATAATTAAATCAACTCCAAACTCCCCCTTAATCATATAAACAAAGAAATATATTATCTCTCCCATATAGTTCACATAGTCTCCCCCATATCTCAAAGAAACAAACACATATATGTTTCCCCCTTTTTAGAACAAATTGACAAAGTAAGAACAAATGGAACATGAGAAACTATCACAAATGATTAAGTGAGAAAACAAGAATATGAACTCCATTAAAAACTTGTAACCAAGAGTACCAATTTTAAGAGTTATAGTCCAAATAGCCAAAATAAACATAGCATACCATAACCATGTTCAAACAAATAACATAAAAAAATAGACATAACATGTTTGAGCAATAACAACATAAAACATAACATGTTTTATGCTTTTTCCTTCATCTTGCTGGTAATTGATGACTTAACATTAGAACTCATAAACTTTCCTTTAGGATTCTAACCTAATGCATTTGAATGAATGTACACTTTCTTTGCCTTGAGAATTTTCATCACAATCAATGAAAAAGGCAAAGCATTGGCAGACCTAAAATCATTGAACTCTTGAATCAAAAGTTGAGAATCGACAAATCAAAAAATCACAGGAATAACTCCCAACTCCATTTAAAGGAAAAATGCCCCTCTTCAAAGACAACAAAGCGCACAACCTTTGCATACCCCCCGCCTCCGGTCAGGAAGTACCACACCAACACAAGGATAACAAGTATATAAAATACAATGATACTCCTCCAAGGTAGGAAGCATCTTCCCATGATCAAAAGAAAAGATGAAAAAAGATTGATCCCAAAAACTAATCAAAGCACGAATAAAATCATCACATACCTCAACAAATGACAAAGACTGAAGAAATTCAAAGCAACCAGCAAAATCCCTTGCCTCATCAACACTCAGACTGACTAGCCAAACATCGATCTCCAGGACAATTGGGGGTGGAAGAAAAGACATCAAATTTGACAGCAATCAACCGCAGAATCACGAAAACTGACAAAAACCAAGACAGATAGATCAACTGTAGCAAAAATCACCCCAAAATAGTGTTTGTAGCATTCAATTCGCCAAATTCAGAGACAACATTTATAGGCACGGGTTTCAAGAATTTTCACACACTAGTATGCAGAAATTTCTGCACACTAGTATGAGAAAATTTTTAAAATTACAAAAGGCCCTTGTAAAAAGGTAATTGCAATCCAGCCATTTTTCACTATCTTGAGCCACTAACCTGATTTTTCAGCCAGACGGCAACAAATAATGCATTTTTAAATACTAAACATCAAGAAATGTGTAATTGCATGAAAAAATTTACAATAATTGCACATTAACTCCAAAAGTTTGCCAAAATATTGGGACAAAATATAGTGCTTATCACATATAAATGGGCCACGAGAAGCCATTTCAAAAGAAATAAAATATATCACTAATTTCTCTCTACCCTCTTCACACAAGTACAAAGACACATCATAGGTGCCACTGAGATGGACCATCCGAGCTATCAGGCTCTGTCGATGTATCCCTTCAATCCCTGCCTATGGGAGATGGATCATCAATAAGAAATGACCTCAAGAAGTATGTAGCCTTCCTATACTACAATAGAAAAACACTGAAATCAACATCAAAAGCTCATAACAACAAAAATGAATCAACAAAAAGATGAAACTCACCGCTCTACGACTGCGTTCCTCCTCCAACTTTGCCTGACTTTTGGCCAAAAGACTGGGAAAGATGACCAACCTAAACCTGCAACTAGGTAATCACCTCTCCTTGAGAAGAGCCCAAGCTCCTCCAATACATGGACTCTCTAACCAACATATCATAAGTCTCGAATAAAACTGTGTCAGTTAAAGGACCCTCAAGCCAACAAGATTCAAGCGAGTGAAAGCCCCAATGTACGAAGAGTGAACCATGCCATATACCAGTCATAAGCCAGAGACTCCTCCTCTTGTAATGGCTCAACACATATGATGGATAGAACCTAATCTAGCATTAGGACAGAAGCAGTTGAGCTAATTAAAGACCCAAGGGAGTGGATCCCTCAGAATTCCAAATACACCATAGACCTGGCGCCAGCAACGATCGCCCAAGTAAAGCTCTCAGCCATCAAGGCACTAAAAAGCCATCCTCCTACCAAAATAGCTCTTAGCTAGGTATATCATTGCATAATAATCATTAAGCATATAGGGATTTCACATAATATCAATAGCACTCATAATCTCAAGCTTGACACAAAGGGTAACAAAATCTTGTAAGAATGAAAACATCTCAACGTGAGCTATCTCCCACCTCCGCCCTATTGAAGAAACACCGAGATCATGAACCACTAGGCGACACACCCAAAAGTGCTTGTATGCCCAAAACTTTCCAAGAAAAAGAAAGAACAAGTTACATATCAATAAACATAAATTACCTGAACGTAAGTCAAAGAAACACAAAAGTTGATCAAGAAGAAATGTCAGGATCCGATCATGCTCTTACAAGGCATTAAGACCCTATCCCTAAAGCGGGATAGAAAATGCCCGAAAAATAAGATAGCCTTATCATAGAGCCCAATGGCAACCATATCCACTATAGCACCAAAAAATCTAGGGGGCACCAAACTGGAATCACCGCCAAAGAAACAGCTGCATATATAGTACAAAAAGAAACAGTGCTCAAGAAAAATTCTCTTATCCTCGGAAAGAAAATTTGTCTAATCCACATAATTCCACATGCTCCTAATCTTGAGTTGGTTGCCTTTAAAGGCATTGGAATGACGAATGTCTAACATAGCCATCATCTCTGCTCTTCCCACATTCTCCAAGGGAACGGGAACGTTGTTAAAAATTAGACCAGTCATCATCGACTAGTAAGGAGTGATGCCTAGCTCAACTGAGACTAGGTGGAAGGTGTTAGTACACCCAAACCACCTCTCAACCAAGTCTTGAAGATAACGGTGATCGACTATAGGAGGCTCGATAGTCATAAAATCACTAAATCCTGCTCGTACCAATAACTGTCGGTATGACTCGGCAGCAGTCTGTACCAAAATATATGCCTGAGTCTCAGCCCCGTAAAAGTTTGCAATCCGTGAACTAGACATCTACACGTCCTGAAGGCAGCCTTTAAGTTGGCCTCAGCCTTGATCTTCTCATTAGTACATTTTTTCACTTTGTTTGCAACTTGCTTGACTACTCAGCACATAGCTGCTACTCTGAACATGTTCTGAGAAAAACAAAATTACCTAAAAAAATAAAAGATTGACCAAAATATACATGCAGATATGGAGAATTACTCTCAGAGCGATGTTCGGGCAGGACTCCACTAGGGTGCTGATTGACACTTTATTTAACCTCTAAAATTCCTTAGGAGGCCACATTCCCTTGACGTAAGCCTTAAAGGACAATTGGTCATTAAAGAGCAAATCCTTTGGGGAAAGCTGGATTCCATCAGCTTTGATCATCTAGGGAACCCAAGGCACGATTAATCTGGAGGTAAAAAATCTAAGAGTGTCAGGCTTTGTCTAAGTCACTAGAGGTGGGGCAGGCTAACTGTCGCGAGTTAACCAGAGGAAGGTGAATGACTAGCAGGTGTCCTAGGAGCCTTAGATGTTGGCCCCTCCTGCTCAGACCAAACTAGTGAAGGTTCAGCAGAGGATTTTCTCTTTAATAACTCTTCCTGAGCGTGTTTTTTCCTAGAAGAGTTATGGTCACCTTATCCTGGTTGGATAGCTGTTTTCCCTTTCAACGCGTACTTACTGGGAAGCTCATCTTCTTTACTTTTAAATCACTGTTGGAGATGGCTTTTAGGTTCTTGGAATCCAAAAGGACTGAAGACTTAGGGATTTTATTCAACACGTTCTCTTGAACAGTCTTCAACCGAGCCTTAACTTCTAACCGAGGGACTGTGTCTCAAACTATACCGAGATAAGAGAAAATATGAGAAAAAAGAAGTACTTCGTAAATGGCACAATTGTAGTGAAGATCAAGAAACAAATCATATTGAGGTATACATACGATACTGAACTTCTTCTGGATTGGGTATGTAATACCCAAAAAATTTGGACGTCAATTATTTTAAAATTTTGAATTACTTTATATTATTTTATTAATTCATGTGAAATGTCTGGCCTTTATTTTTATCATTTTATGTGAGTTATTTTTTCTTTATATGCATTTTATCATTTCATGTGAATTATTGGGTCTTTATACATTTTAGTATTTTATGTGAATTGTTTTGTCTTTATAGATTCTTATTATTTCATGTGAATTGCTTTGATTTTATATTTTTATCATTTTACATGAATTATTTATTGATTGTGTATTGTCTGATTTAAATTTTTTAATGCTTTGGATTGGGTTAGGGAGAAATCTGGGTTGAAATGGTTGGGTTGAAGGTATGCTTAAGCTGATGGGCTAGGGTTATCGTTATAATATTTGATTTTATTTTAGTTTATTTAGTTTTCTAGAATAAATAAATAATTAAGACAAAAGAAAAGGAGAGGCTAGGGTTTCTGCCGTTTGCTTTGTGCACAGAAACCAAGAGAGTAAACGACAGAGAGAAGGGAGTGAAGGTGCGATCGAGTGAACGAGTTTTTGAATTGTCAAAGAGAAAAGTTTGATTCTTCTCTTCCCCTTTAAATTCGTATACATAGTCTGGGATTGAGGATTTTGTTTATATTGAAAATTTGTATATAATTTTAATTTTATTTTCTGTTGCTTCCTGTTGATAAATTTCATGAGAATGATTATGCTAACTGTATATAGGAGTATAGATTTATATATGTATGAATATATGCATATATATTTAATGTATGTGTTTAATGGATATAAATTTGTTCATACATGAATTTGGGATGGAAAGGGGTATTAATTTGTAAACCTTTTCAGTTGTTAATATCCAGTAAACAACCCTTGATCTTTAGGAAAATAGATCATGAGAAATTTTGGCTTTAAATTTTTAATTTTTGTGAAGAACCCTAGAATTTGTGAATTGGGGGTTTTCGATTCTGGACATTTTTTATAGGGCTTTTTGCACCAAAGGGTAGAGGGGATCAAGAGGAGATGATTGGCACAAAAATTAGGGAGAACGGAGGTTGGAGTACACCGAAAAAACCCCAAGCGCACTAGGGAAGAAGACCTTAGCGGGCACGTGACCCTACGCGCGCAGTTGGCGTGTGGGGGAGCGTCCAACCGGAAGGGCATTTTTGGGCCCCACTCATAGGGGCCCACCTCTGGGTCCAATATAGGCCCATTCCGATTTATTTTCATATTTTTTTTCGTATTTTTGAAATTTTTGGAAAAACTTGAAAATTCAAAACATTATTTTTTTAAAAATACTTTTATAATTCTAAAAATTTCCAAAATTTTATGTCAACTTCCTGGGGGTTTAAGGAGCTTGGGATTTAAATTTCATATCGAAATGATTTGTCCTTGTTTTTAAATTGATTTTTGAAGTGTCTAAAAAATTGGGTTTTTCATTATCTTTTATTTTAGAAAATACTTAAAAATTTTAAAAAATTCCCAATTTTTTACTGTAACTTCTGGAGGTTAAATGAACTTGGGTGTAAATTTTCATGTTGAAATGAGCTCCCCTTGTAGTGAAATTAATTTTTAAAGTGTCTAAAAATTGGGTTTCTCAACTTCTCTTATTTTAGAAAATATTTTAAAATTTCAAAAAATTCTAAAAAATTCAAGTAACTTTATAGGGATGAAATACACTTGGGTTTTAAATTTTAGGTGAAAAGAAGTTTCCCTTTTGGTTTTATCGATTTTAAATTATGCCTCAAAACTATGTTTTTTTCCTTTTGCTGGAAAAATATATTTTTTTAAATTCTCAAAAATTTCAGAAAATCCCAGAATGATTAGGATTGCTGGGGCATGTCCGGATTGCTAATACCTATTAAAGTTTCTCAAATTTAAGAAGGCATGTAAGGATTGCCATGAGTATGTCAGGATTGCTTTAACTTGATAAAATATATGTGTATGTTTCTGTATTCTGAACTTAAAGAATGTGTTCATTGCTTTATGATGAGGGTTTTAATGGAACATGGTAAAAGATGTCTTTTATTTTGACTGAATAAGGAATGACCTACATGTTTACACCTATATTTATCTCTTGTGTCCCCACACTTTTTAGGGTATGTATATTGGTTCTCTGATTGTGATGTAGTAGATAGAACTTGCTCATAGGTTTAACCTACGTTGTTGATATTTCAGGTCACAGGCAGGTTCCACTGCGAGGATAGAGTATTAGGGTTGGCTGTGGCAGATATCTCTTCTCATCAGTCTTAGGATAGGAATTCATCTTCTTCTTCAAGAATTCAAGCCTTGTGTAATACCCCGCTCTAACACATGGTATGATATTGTCCGCTTTGGGCCTGAGCCCGCACGATTTTGTTCTTGGGTTTTACCCCAAAAGGCGTCATACCATTTGAAGATAATATACTACATATAAGCACATCCCCTTTCCACACCCAGGTGATGTGGGATTGAGCACCCTGTACCTTGTCAGTGTGGTAGCTCAGTCTAGTGTCTATCTACGCACCCACCCACTCACACCCGTCCACAAGGGTTACTACAATCCACCCCACTACGAGGCTCGACATCCTCGTCGGCACACTTCCGGCTGGGTTTAGGCTCTGATGCCAACTGTAATACCCCGCTCTAACACATGATATGAGATTGTCCGCTTTGAGCCTAAGCCCGCATGATTTTGCTTTTGGGTTTTACCCTAAAAGGCCTCATACCATTTGAAGAGAATATATTACATATAAGCACATCCCCTTTCCACACCCAGGCGATATGGGATTAAGCACCCTGTACCCTGTCAGTGTGGTAGCACAGCCAGTGTCTGTCTACACACCTGCCCACTCACACCCGTCCACAAGGGTTACTACACCTTGATCTTTATGGAGGTTTTGGTTATTGGTTTTAATTTAGGGTTGCAAACTTTTGTTCATTCTGATTAAGGGATCCTTGGATTACGGGACTTCCAAATTATAATACTAGACACGTACTCAGTTATTTAATGTTTATATTAATTCAGAGAGACTTTCTTTCCTACTTTTAGAATTTATCTCATTCTACTTGTTGTACTCTATGCTTGTTGCTATCAGTTGTTAATATTTCCCAGGTTTTGTGTATGAGACTGGCCACCTCATACGTGAAATTTTCTAGGGTTATTTCAGGGTACTTATCATAAAAAGGAACTTTTCAATTACCACCGAAAACTACTAATTCTCTTTCCAAACCTTATCCGAAAAGTGATGGCCAAAACACAACTTTGTTCCCATATAAGGGGAAAAATGATAACGTTGTTTCTCGAATTTAGTGGCACTCATTTGATAGCAAGGTGAAAGGTCATCAAACCCTAGTTCAAGCATTCTGGTATGGTTTAGGGCCAGGACACTAGATGTGACCCTGAAGAAGTTAGGGTTAACTTGTAGAGGGGCAAATTTCATGAGATTAAGGATCAGGTAATAAATGGGTGGAGTGGAATACGAAAAATAGAGAAATGTTTGGCTAAAAACACCATTTCATCATCACCTAATCCTTCACCATCTTATAAATTGAGCTCAGTAGGGTAATGTTTGATAGAGACGTTAGGAGGTATCTAAGAAGCCTTCCTAAGACTTTAAATTCACAAAAACCCTAGTAAAATCAGCAGGATCGACCTCATCTAGTTTGGAATTAGGAGAATCATCTTCCTCAAGGTTAAGAGAATCAAATGAATTGACCCCTTTTAAATCAACTGAATCAGAAGGCCCGGTATCCTCTAATCAGGAATTCTCACTCTCACTATCAGCAATGAAATCATCGACAGATTCGAAGTTCTCTTCTTCTTCGAATCTGTTCATAATCTCCATTCTCTTGACTCTGCTCATATTGAATAAACAAAAGAGGAATGGAAGAAATTAGAGAAACGTGAAAGAGCACTCACCTTGAAAGAAAAGGAAGTGGAGATAACAGACATGACTAGAAGAGAGGATGAAAAATCGCCAGAGAAGCGGAGGAGAAAAGTTGCAGGTGATACCCTAGAATGAAAAAGAAAAACTTTTAAAGGTGAATGATGAGATATTTCGGCAGCTACAATCAAGTGGGCATATTTCCCAAAAGTTGGCCCACATTTGGCTCTAAGTAACCTCCATTAACCAAAGATTGAAAATCCCTTCCATCTTTCGAATTCGAAAGTTGAAAAGAATTTGAGGCAAAGTGTGGAGGAAAAAATATCCTCCAATAAAGTAAAGACACATGCAAAGCATCCATGGCAACAACAAAGCAACAAGTCAGCACAAATCAAACCCATTTGGCATCCTATGTGGCAGATTTAAATTGAAGGCAAAATCAAAAGAAATCACCAAAATCAGTGTTAATCATTTATTTACAGAATTTGCACCCAATTCCCATTAAGGAATGATGAATCGTAATCTCCACCCTAATTTGGGGGAGGAAAACGTGTGAATTAGTTCAAAACAAATATTATAAATTTACCCGCAAAGCTCCATAAGAGCGCAGAGTGAATTTCCCCCAAAACTAGAAGCAATATTCTAAGTGTTTATTCTTTAATTTATTCGATATTTTTAATGAGTAGTTTTTTGCATTTACTGGTAGTTTTGAACTCAAACAAGTTATCAAAAGATGTGTTACCATTAAGCAGATGCATGAGTTCATTCAAGATTATACATTTATTAAAGTACATGAATGGGTATTTTCACATTCCAACCATATAAATAAGCCTTCTAATAAATCTTAAGCTCTCATTTCACAAAAACATGGAACATAGCAGTTTTGCATTTGCCATTCTCGTATATTCTGACATGGAATACCAATATAAAGAACACTGAGAGGACACCATACTCCTCAAAGGACTATACATACAACATTATGGAGACATTATCAAGTTCTAAAGGTGACACTCTTACTTAACATGAGTAGTCTTTAGATTCAGGTTCATCAAACCATATTTCCTCCATGAAAGAATATTTTGATTCATTTAATAAATTTCATAATAGTTATTTGACATTGCCTAATGGTGACAAGTGTGTCATTGAGGACGTGGGAATGGTAAAGTTCAAAATGTTCGATGGGTTGGAACATACTTTGAGGGACGTTGCTTATGCACCAAAGTTGCGGTGTAATCTAATTTCCTTGAGCTGGTTGGACTCCATGTTCTGCAAGTGCTCCATTGCAGGGGTCATGAAGATCACCAAGGACTATATGGTATTAATACAAGGAGAATAAAGTGGAGGTTTGTACCATCTGGTGGGGAGTGCTAATGGCACTCAAACTTCAATTATGGATAGGAAACAAGGTGCACATGGTAACAAGATCTTGAAACGTGTTTCGTTTGATTTATCGAATCTCCCTTCTAAAGTCACTTGATAGTTGACTTGACATAGTTGCATAAATACATTGGCTGTGTAGATTAAAGGAGAGTATTGTTTCATACTTGATTCAAGTTATGTACATGAGAGTGTATTGAAGACTTGTCAAAAAAATTTCCAAATGAGAGATTGTTGGGTTGAAACAAATTCTTATTGTAATTAGGTTTCCATTATAGAGTTGTATCTTATTAGATAATTTCATAGCAGAAAGTTTTTGTTTCAATGAAGAAAAGTTCTTGTTGGGCAAGTTTTGGGTTCTAAGGAATTGTAACCTTTTGTCCACCAAGGAATTAGATTTTGGGCTCTATAAATGTAGTAACCCTTGTGGACGGGTGTGAGTGGGCGGGTGCGAAGACAGACACTGGGCTGAGCTACTATACTGACAGGGTACAGGGTGCTCAATCCCACATCGCCTGGGTGTGGAGAAGGGGATGCACTTATATGTAGTATGTTCTCTTCAAATGGTATGAGGCCTTTTGGGGTAAAACTCAAGAGCAAAATCGTTCAGGCTTAGGCCCAAAGCGAACAATATCATACCATGTGTTGGAGCGAGGTATTACAGTTGGTATCAGAGCCTGAACCCAGTCGGAAGTGTGCCGACGAGGACGTCGGGCCTCGTAGGGGGTGGATTGTAGTAACCCTTGTGGACGGGTGTGAGTGGGCGGGTGCGAAGACAGACACTGGACTGAGCTACCACACTGACAGGGTACAGGGTGCTCAATCCCACATCGCCTGGGTGTGGAGAAGGGGATGTGCTTATATGTAGTATGTTCTCTTCAAATGGTATGAGGCCTTTTGAGGTAAAACCCAAGAGCAAAACCGTGCGGGTTTAGGCCCAAAGCGGATAATATCATACCATGTGTTGGAGCGGGGTATTACAATAAATAGTTACCTATGTTATAGATTGAGGTTCATGAAAAGAAAAGAGGCAATACTCTCTTTGAAATTGAGAGGTCATTCTTATTATTTTTGAGAAGGCACTTAGAAAGAAAATTCTTATTTAGAATTTGTAATTTCTTTTTTAGTGAGATTGGGTGTACAGGAGTTGAGTGTACTCTTAATACAATCCTCCAACTTGTACTATTACAATTTATATAGTGAAATCGAACTCTTCGTGGGCGTAGACTTGTTTAGTCCAACCACATATAATTCTTGGTGTATTTTTCAAAATTACTTCGTTCTTGTGTACTTATTGTCACATCATTATATTTAGTGGTATGTGATTGGAGACTTATTTTTTCAACACAATAAACCCATTCAAAATTTGAAATTAGCTAATTCAATATGATAGTAATCCCAACATCACTGCTGTGATTGATCTCAGTTGACAAGAAATTAAATCTAAAGTACCAAATTTGCTATAAAACACGACATTTCACTGAGAATGTCATATCCGTGTCTGACACTCCTCGGATACTTCGTAAAAGTGTTTTGACATATTTATTTTTAGAATACTTCTTGACACTCCTTAGACACTTATCGGACATTCCTTGGATACACCTCGAACACATGTCGGACACTTCGTAGCAATGTTTAAGTATTTCGAAAGAAAATTATATGCAATTAAATTATAATTAAAAATCTAACTAAATATATGTAGAGTACTAAATAAGTCTGGTTCTTTAATCTGTTTTAATCTATTTATCTATTTTTGTTTATAAGTTTATTTGGTTCTTAATTACTTAATGATAAATTAAAGTATTTCTATAATGTAATTTTTTTGTTGAATAATTAATATATAGGTAGCTGATATTGGCGCTCCACCAATATCCTCTAGCACTCCACTCACATCTTTTTATATAATAAAATTACAAAAGTGTCCTTATGCTATACCATCTGTAATTCTTATATTTTTATTACCCTAATTGCCCTTTTTTTCAATTCCAATTCTTTTTTATTTTAAATTTCTAATTCAATCATGATGTCTCGTATTTTCTCCCTTTTTGTGGACTCTTCCCATTTCTTTTCTATCTTTTCTAGAAGTCCAATTCATTCAGCTTTCTTGTTTGTGTATTTTATTAAAAAGGAATATGAAACAAAGAATACAAGAGTAACTGAGGATAAACAAAACCAAAATACGAAAGTAAAACATTGACATCCTAAAGAGGAAGAACAGTTACGGAAGAAACATAATCACAAAAGACAATACAAATCTTTCACTCCAAAACAAAAGAAGTGGATACAATAAAAAACAATTTCCTTACCGACCTTATCTTCATTATAGAAGAAGAATAGTCCAAGAGTCAATTAATGCTCAAATCCATTCCAATTGCAACAATAAAAAATACATTGCCAAATATGATTAGTAAAATAAATGAGAAGTAACAAAAAAATATTCTAGCAAATATTAGAAAGTTTTAGTGAGTTATTTTTACCTTAGTATTTGTTGTATAAATTTTAGAATGCTATTCTTTATTTCTTTTAACTAACATGTGTCATTTGCTAGAATATTTTTTTCAATATGCCATACACATAAAAGATGTGTAGCCCTTGAAAAAACAACCTGAATGGCTTTCGTTCCAATTCTTTATCAAAGACAATTACCAAAGAATGTCCATCATCACCAAATATTTTAGTAAATCTTTCCAAAGCCCAAACATAGTCCCCTTCTTCCTCTTTTCGCATAAAGGTGAAACAACAATAAAATGAACTATTGAAACTTTATACTCCAATAATGTCAGGCAATGACATATTGTATTTATTTGTGTTCATCCCGCCTAATATCAAAAGTAAAATCATCTCGATCAAGTTCTTCAAACAATCCTTGAATCATTAAAAGCCCCCCTAAACTCTCCGCCTTTAGATTAGTACGTCGAAGTGAAGAAATTACTTGTCTTAAATACATTTGATCTCTACTTTTAAAAAACAAGGACAAGATGATGTGAGAGAGAAGTTGCACTTTGGCGCTAAAAATCCTAACCTTATAAGATAAGGGCAATTAGGGTATTAAAAACATAAGAATTAAAATTTGTATAAGATAAGGACACTTTTGTAATTTTATTATATAAAAATATATGAGTGGAGTGCCAGAAGATATTAGTGGAGCGCCAATATCAGCCGCCTAATATATATTATATTATTATTTTATAGTCATATTATCGCCGTGTCTATGTCTTATTTTTTTAGAATTTTATTAACGTGCCCGTATCTATATTTATGCTTATATGCTAATTTGTCATTATCTTACGCCACCACCGAGGGGTCCGAGAGCCAGGATTGATCATTTGATATTGCCATTACTCAAAACCCTAAGTACCAAAATAAAAAAACACATTATAGATTCAAAGTACAAGCTCTATTCAATAACAGGAGACATAATTATTGAACTCGAAATTGGAAATTGAGATACAAGTTTGAGTATAAGATGGAACTAAGTCGACAAAAAGGAAACAGAAAGAATCTAACAAAACCCACGAGATGAGATTGACTGCTTACCATATAAACGAAGAAGATTAGCAGAAAGACATACTTCAAGACTCAATCAAGAGTCTTCTCGAATGTGCTTTCATGGAGAGAGAGAGAGAGAGAGAGAGAGAGAGAGAGATGTCCAAGTTGTTTCAGCGGGAATCAAAACGAGGGGTTTATACAGATACAGTTGACGTTAGGCTCGAATAGTCTTGGGCTTGACATTGTTTGGGTCCAGTCCTGTTTGCTTGTTGACTAGTCAGAGACCAGCGGGCTCAGTCTTGGGTCGGGTGCTCATTACCAAAATACAGGCTAGATCGCCCGAGCCTAGTTATACCCGTTCCCGATGAGCTAAAATCGAGGTTTCTACAAGTAAAAAAAATTGAACTAACTTCATTGCTCGAAGATCTTCTGAACCTAAATGTATATTAAAGTCAGGGAAATGATTCTTTCAAGTCAAATCTCTTTTTGAAGTTCACAAATATTAGTTCTGTAGTTCAAACTCAACTACATTGTCATTTTGTTAAACTTGACGTTAAAATTTCTATTAAAATTTTTGTTATAACTAAATTTTTATGCGATAAAGTTGAATAAAACGATGACATAGTTAAATCTGAACCGCAAATTAAAATTTGTGAAGTTCATGTGAGAGATTTGGCTTGTAGTGAAAGTCCGAAACTACTATAATACACAAACAAAAACAAAAATTATGGCAGTTCAATACAAACCATTATATAACTTAAGTGTCTACTGTCCTCCACCATTGAAGGCCTCGGGCCAATTCAATTTCATTTTGGAGAAAACCTTAATTCTGTTATTGCTCTCATGCATGATGACTCTAGCTAGTTGGTTCACTTCACTTCTGCATTCTATATTGATTAGGAAGTCCTTGGTAGATGAGAATATGAAAGACATTAAAGTAAGTTAAGACAGTGTTGTTACAGTTAATTTGATTGCTTCACATGTGCAGGAAGGACTTGTTTTTCACATTTCATCCTCCTGCAAACACAGATGTGCCCTAATGGGATTTTCCAGACTCAAACGTACGTGCCACATTGCATTGGGTATTGGCGAAGCCATCCACAACTATGCTGTAAAATGAGCCTGTAACATATGATAAACTTCATATATTGATAATGATTTCATATGTCATTGTGCCACCAGTTTAACATTTAAAAAGAGGTATTAAAATATATATATGTATATATATATATATATACACACACAGAAATAATCTCTTCCAATTCTTTCACACCATGTATGGTAACCATTAGATATGATTGTAATGATTTTTGAAAGTTCCCTCTTTTACACTTGGATCATATTTAACGGTTACTATGCTTGGTATGTAGAAAATTTCTTACTCTCTCTCTATACATATATATGGTACCTGATTGACATTAATTGTCAATTTAACTCGTCAGCACATATGCGAGATGCAAAGACACGTGAAACAAGTCCAACCTTTGGTCAAGAACAGGAGTATATTGAAACAATATAATCATACTGCACTCAAGAAGGATCATAAATAGTTCTCCACCAACAGGATCTAATGTTGCTTCTTTTTCTACTCCAGATGAAAGTGGTTACGTTGGAAATTCAGAATTGCCCAAACCAGGTGCCGGAAACCAATCTCTGGCCATAGCACAGAAGGAGAATACATATAGGAATATGCACTTTGCCATAGAAGAAAGTTGCTCAGGCAAGTCTCGCCTGAAGTTTGGATTAAGATGTCTGGATCAGGTGCAACTGCCATATACATGTGCTCGTCGATGTCCACTACTTTGATACTGTTCTGACCATGGTGGTACTCTTCATTCCCTCCAAGTCCACTTGAACCACAACCAACTCTTACGTCATATTTTTCTTTACATGATTGTTGAACAGCATTTGCAATCTCATCAGTAGATGTATAGGAGACACAAAGAGAGAGCACCACTTTGGAGTTTGCGGCAGTGGCCTCCATAGCCTTCATGACTGTCTCAATGACAGGTTCACTCAAGTGCTTTAGATTTCCAGCAAAATGAAACCTCACCCCATAGCGGTTGATAAAATTATCTTCCATGATCAACCATCCAATCTTTTCCATTATCAAGTCCATCAGCGTCTGGACTTCTTCAGGTCGTTTCTGGAAATTATCAATGCTGAAGGCACAGACTGTCGTGTATTTGACGCCCAACTCATAGCAGTACCTGAGCATACACATGAGAGCCAAGAACCCGTCATTGTGACCTGCACCTTCAGCCATATTCCTCTTCTTTGAATATCTACGGTTCCCATCCATGATGAAGGCAATGTGATTGGGGATGGGACAAACTGATAAAACAGAACAAATGCATTTTAGCATGAAACTGCCAAGCTTCTCTAAAATCCAGTTTATTTTGATATCACCAACACTTTTGTCCATTGTTGAAACAAAGTAAACTACTCATGTGCACATCCAACATTAGCTCAAAATTCAAACTGTTAAGAAACAAATAAATCTTATGCAATCAAACATATTTTTTTTACAGAATTTGTCACATGAAATGTTGTGGCAAAGCCGGTTCCTCTCACCACAAAATAAAGCACAATCAATACTGTTCTGTTAATTTAATGCATGCCTTTGTTACGTATAAAATCTCTGTTTATATAACATTTTTCTCAAGAAAAAGGAATATGGTGCAAGTAGAAAGGAAAAAAAACTCAGGAATGCTTAGCAAGGCAGAGGGCGCAAGAACACAAGTAACTGCTCCCCCAACAGGAGTTCTCAGAAAACAGCAAAATTATCTACAATTAGGCATCAGCAAGAAAAAATAACTCAGACAACAAGTTATCACAATCAAGTGGCTTAGTGGTAGGTAATATTGGTAGCATATATCATATTTCAGCTTTGCTGAACCTGTGTGGTGGATTGTGAATACAGTAGGGGTGTCTATAGTCATCCAATATATACACACACATATCACAAATTTACTAGGCAACAATTAAAGCCCATTCAAAAAGACAAGGAGAAACACTTTTTCTGATTTGCAAAAGGCCAAACCAAAAATCATGTAACTATTCACTCCTAGCATACCATACATTAGGGCTACAACTCGGGCGGGTTAGATGTATAACTCGGGTTCAACCCTACATAGAAATGTTCAACACTAACCCAACCCTAACCCTACTTCCAACCCTAATTACTCAACCCTGGCCCAACCCATCCTTAAATTTTTAAACTAGGGTTGAGATTTGGGTTAGAAAGTCGAGTTAATTCGGTTTATCTATATCACCAATCTTCATGTTAAAAATTTAAAGTGATCTTTAATAAGTTTCATATTAGATTACTCCCAAACACACAAAAAATTAAGAACTTAATGCAAATTTCTAAAAAATTCCAAACAAATTTTTAGGAAATTAATTATCCAAAGTGTTAACATACAATAAATTAAGATTTAAATAAAGAAAGTTGAAAATAAAAAGGTTATCATAATTTGAATATTATATATAATATATTTAAAATAAAAAATATGCATAAAAATAATATTACAATTCGGGTTCGGGTTGGGCTCAGGTTGTTGGCACCTCAACCCAAGCCCAACCCTAATTAAGTTCGGGTTGAGGTTTTTCAACCCACGCTCAACACTAATTGTAAAAAAAGTTATCCAAGCCCGTAAAAAATCGGGCTGGGTCCAGGTTGGGTTCGAGTTGCCCAACAAAGTTGCACCACTACCATACATCTTCTCTGCCCTTTCACGTGAAGCTTGTAACCTCACATTTTAAAGTATAAAATCAACTCTTTCATATTATCTCTCAATATTCTTAGATACTAAAGAAGCTATGAGATTATGCAGAAAAGAAAATAGAAAACGGGATTTGGTCCTTTCAAAGCCAGTCACATTGTGAAGAGGAGGACAAGACTGTCATCAAAAGCAGATTTTACACTCTGCTTGAGGGACCTGCGGTGGAGCGTTCGCTGCGGAAATGTCATGTAGCCCCTTCTTCTTCCTTTCTTAAGAAGCTAAATATGCAAATGTACATATTTATATACTTACACAATATATCGTCTGGCAAAGACTTCTCAATTAAAAAAATAAAATAATCTCTCTTACACATGCACTTACACTACTGATAATATATACATAGATCCATGTGTGTATATATATATATATATATTTTAAAACTATTTGAACAAAGAGAGAAGTATACTAACCCAATACCTGAAAAGAATGTTAAGATTGTTGGCACTCATCTCCTCTGGCTAGAGTCGTGCTGATAACATGTTATAAGCACATGAGAGACATATAACAAGAGTCATGCATGTTATAAATGCAAGAGAGATGTATAACAAGAGTCGTGCTGAAAACATGTTATAAATACAATAGAGAGAGATATATAACAAGAAAGATATAGGTGCAGGAGAGAGATAGAACTCAATTCTTATTGTTTTCCTTCTCAAAGATACATCTCTCAACACACCATCAAGACTCTCAACATATCATAAATGATGTGGACCCCACATTTACAACAGAAAGCACATTGTTTTAGTTTTGAGTCACTCTCACCCGGATCTGTTGGTTGTAGCTCCATCATTGGCAAGTTCATCAAGTGCCAAACCTTTGTAAATACGAGTAAATACAACTTAGCTCAACAAAGGTTTACCCCAACTATTTGGAGTACGCTTTGTCAAGATCACACACACATACACCCAGGGAGAGAGAGAAGACTGTAACTCTATGAATGATTTTAATCATCACAACCACCATAGTATTCTTGACTAATCTGAGTATTTAAAATCAACAACAATGTGAGAGTTCTATCACTACTGATAAAATTCCTCTCATGAATAAATAATGATTTATTTATTCACATCACTCTTCACATATAAATGTCCTGTTACAATAAGCAAGATATATCATTTAATTAGGTAGGTCTAGCTCAAGTGGCTTTGAAACGTGCAAATTTTCTAAAGCTTGATTTAATTAACATTCATCCTTGAGAGCACCAAAGCTAAAAAAATTTTGGGGTTATCTGTGGCAACATACTCGGGAGCAGCATAGCCATATGTTCCCATAACCCGTGTTGTCACATGTGATTGACCAGGGTGCCAAGCCCAAGTCCGATATTTTTGCATTATAAGACTGGAAAAAGACAACAAAATATAAATGTTGGATCAAGTTGATTTCATGCTTCCTCTAATAGCATCTTCTAATTCATTAATAAGTTTCTGTCACCAGTTAATTCAACCTCTCTTTCACCACCATAATTTGGTGGGCTAAAATAGGTATAGTTTTTACAGGGTAAAGGAGGAGTTCAATGAAATGAACTTGAGTGCATACAAAATCAAATTAACTAAATTATCAAATCAAATTTTACCTCTATACCTAAATATCCTGTAATTAAATTAACTACACTATATGGTATAACTATATTGTCGGCAAGTCAAGAAAAGGAAAAAAATCAGTGAGAAAAATAAAGGGAAACAAAATGATAGAATCCAAATATTGTCTAATGTACTAAACAGAGAACTTAAAAAGAACATAAATGACCTCAATATTTTAGAGAAATTGGGTTTTATGTATAGAATGTAATAAGATGTACGATATGCATAGTGCTCAGCAATGGGACAACAAAATGCTCAGATCAAAATGATGAGGTAAATGTATTGAAATGTATGTAATCAATGAGGGAAAAGAGATCAGAGAAACTATAAAAGAAAAGATATGTATCAGATATATGCAAATATATATAACTATATGGTGTTGCCGGGGATGATTTGCAATTTAAATATTT
This sequence comes from Cornus controversa, assembly GCA_026545225.1. Lineage (NCBI taxonomy): Eukaryota > Viridiplantae > Streptophyta > Magnoliopsida > Cornales > Cornaceae > Cornus > Cornus controversa. The sequence continues at coordinate 1,253,869 of CM048853.1, read as the reverse complement.
AAAACAAAAGTAATATCAAAAAATTAAAACAAAAGCAATTGTACTAAATCAACCCAGCAAAACTAGTTTCACTTGTATAAGAATGTAATTATGTAAATCACTGTTGACAATTTCAAATTATCCCAGGATTCAATTAGGATGCCAAGATGATATATATATATATATACACACACATTCAAATCAAAAAATAATGAGTGCATACAAATGTAACATCCTTCATTAAGATGAACAACTTGAAATTTTAATTAGATAAAATTAAAGCATCAAAAGATATTCAGATTATTATATATGCCAAGTTAAAATGACTAGCATTATATTGTTAATACTTATAGGTGATGTACTTTTATTCTAAAAATTAGTTTCGATCAATTATCACACCGAACGGAGAAGTGGGACCAATAAAATTTGTAGGTTGTTCAGTTTCATCTAAAAAGATAGAGGTAGTGCGTAAGAAAAATTCTAGTTATCTCCTATAGATTTGCAGAAGTCACAGAGAGAAGTCGTGGAAGAAGTTGAAGATAGTAGGAGATCGTTTGATGTTAGGAGATCTTCAGGCTTTTGGATGCATACGAGGGTTATATCAGGGCAATTTTGTCAATAACAAAATAGTTTTAAAATCAAGATCGTTGAGCGTGTTCTGCATTAAGCGTTAAGTAAAGTACCCATCACTCAAAATTTTGACCCTGTTAAGGGATGCTTGTTTATTTAAGTGCCCCCCCTAAATACTCAAACGCGCTTATTTAAAGAATCACTGAAACTTTTCAGTTTTAAGCACTAAATTGAGTTATCAAACAGCCCCTAAGAGAGGCATCCCTGCCCATTAAGAGAGAATATTATTTCATAAATAGAAATAACAAAAGGCATCTCAACCCTGCAACTATTTGTAGTTGACAGAACAAATATTGCGGAGCAATCAAATTCATATTAGTAAATTTTTCTTGAGCCAAAAAAAACAACATTCATTTACTAGTATAACTAGAAATATAGAATATTAAAGCATACGGGAAATGAAGAGGTAACTAAATTCTAGTCCTTGATGATCTCAGAGAAGTTAATAAGTATAAAGCTAAAAGAAGCAAAACACAAAAATAAATAGAATGCCAATTTAAAAATATATATATAGATTACTTGCATTACTTGTCTGTCACTAAATTGAATCAAGCTGAATTACCTGCCACTCTTGATATCCTTGCATGCTCTCAGAATCCAACTTCTTGACTGCATTGGTCATTCCGCTACCATTAGTAGGTGTCACCTTGTTGTCAAGCCAACCCTTGTAAACTTTCCCAGAATGATCTGGTGTGCACACTAGTAGTGATCCATTCAACTTTTGTATGCCCTACTTCAAAGATTGTAGATGGCCACTTTGGATAATTAGAAAATTGAAAAATTCTTTGCCTAAGCAACTTCAGCCTGGAGGATATATGATAAACTTCAAGGAATGCACCAAGAATACCACAGAGCCAAAAGGAGGCGTGATCAAACTTTTCAAGTAATGTCAACCTCATCTACTGAGAGCATGCAAGCAGCAGGGATTGTACTACCGATCTTTTCAACAGAGGGATATGTAAACAATTGAACCACAATGCTGACAATATATATACCATGCGAAAACAGTCTCAATGTTCCTCTCATCCAACTTTATCCATGAATGCAGCCGCTCAACAGTAAGGAAAATGTCATCACGCGATAGATGAAATTTATCTCCTACAACAAATTTACATGCCTTAAATCAACATTCACCAGGCTGTAACCAGCCACCACTCCTACCCCTCTCTCCTTTACCAACCATCTCATTCTCACAGCATCATTCCATAATCCTAAAGCAGCATACATGCTCAATGCAAGCAGATATCCTGCCAAGTCTGATGGCTCCAGTTCAAGAACAAGAGAAGCAGCTCCTGCACCAAACTCACTGTTCCCATGGCTTCTACAAGCACTCAAGAGTGCTTCCCATGCACTTGCACCTGGCTTCAATCTTTCAGGCACTTTTTTGATAAAATCCATTGCATTATCGAGTTTCCCGGCCCATCCAAACAAGTCCACCATGCATGAGTAATGTTCAATTCCCAAATCTGTCGCATGATCTTGAACCAACTTCTCAAAAAAACGAGAGGCCCTTCTCCACCAACCCACCATGACTACATGCAGATAAAACTGAGAGCATCGTTACTGGATTTGGTTTCAGACCATGAGTTTTCATCTCAGCAAGCAAAGCTAGGGCATCGCTTGCAAACCTAGTCATACCATATGCAGCAATCATGGCACTCCACGACACAATGTTTTTTTTTTTTTTTTTGAAATTTGGTCAAAGGCATTTCTTGAGGCTTCTACTGCCCCACATTTGGAGTACATATATAGAATTGCAGTTCCAATTGCTACCTATGCTGCCAAGCCTCTTCGAATTGCAATGCCATGAGCCCATTTCGATCTTTTCAGTTCAGCGGAAACAGAACATGCCTCAGAAGATTTAACATGGTAACTGTGTTGGGCTTTTCGTGTACCCAGTACATTTGTTGAAAGACTGCAATAGCTTCATCTGGCAAGCCACAACAAGCAAACGCCTCTATCATTGTTAATGGTATCCCTTCTCTTCATTTGATTGAATAATTTCCATGCAAGCATAACGGTGTCACACTTTGCATAAGCATCAATTAAGGAATTCATTACCAACTCATTTAGTTCATATCCCCACTGAATTACTGTGGCATGGATGGACTTGCACTGAGATGTATCTATAAAATGCTTGCATGTTTGAAGAAGATTCACCAGAGTCACTGCATCAGCCTCAAATCCCTCCTTCCTAAATGAAGCAAATATCATTAGACCTTCTGAATGCCTCTCATTACTGACAAAACCAGATAAGAGAGAATTCCATGAAACAATATTCCTTCTAGGAATCTCATTACAGTGCTGCCATAATAAAGCCCCAATACACACCCTTAATGAAATTAAATGAAACTCGTTCCAACCATAATCTATGGAGTTTAATCCACAAAAGTTCATGCAGTTTGTCAAGGATGCTAAGCCACAATAAAGTTCTATACTGCTTTATCATGAAAAAAGAAAAGAAAGAAAAAACTTTAGTAATGCCTAGCATTGCTTACTAAATTGTATCAGATCTTGTCTTGCTTTTTGTGATTGAACTTTAATAAAAAGTATAGGTGTAGAGGTAGTCCCCCTCTACCTCACTCTACGCCTTACGTAGCAACAATTGATCTGAGGGTAAAAAATATCAAAAATAGCCAGACACAAAATATGCACATATGGATTCCCTATTGTTTTCTGATTAATAAACAACAAATTAGCATCCTGGTAAAGAACTAGGATGCTTATGATGTCACAATTGCTTACACAAACTAATTCATTAATATGCAGAATGATCAGGTGTGACCACTAGTAGTGATCCCTTCAACTTGTATGCCCTCCTTTGAGGATAGTAGACGACCACTTTTGATAATTAGAAAAATTGTAAGTTTTTCACCTAAGCGACTTAAGCCTGGAGGATGCAGGATCAACTTCAAGGAATGCACCAAAAATACCACAAAGCCATAAGGAGGCATGATCAAACTTTTCAAGCAATGTGAACCTCATGCAAGCAGCAGGGATGGTATTACCAATCTTTCAACATAGGGATATCTAAACAATTGAACCACACTGCTGACAGTATATCTACCATGCGAAAACAGCCTCAGTGTTCCTCTCATCCAACTTCATACATGAATGCAGCTGCTCAACAGTAAGGCAAATGTCATCACGCAATGGATGATATTTGTCTCCTGCAATAAATTTACATGCCTTACCATCAACATTCACCAGGCTGTAACCAGCCACTACTCCTACTCCTCTCTCCTTCACCAACCATCTCAGCCTCGCAGCATCATTCCATAACCCTACAGCAGCATACATGCTCGATGCAAGCAGATACCCTGCCGAGTTTGATGGCTCCAGTTCAAGAATACGAGTAGCAGCTCCTGCACCAAGCTCACTATTCCCATGGATTCTACAAGCACTCAAGAGTGCTCCCCATGCACTTGCACCTGGCTTCAATCTTTCAGGCATTTTTTTGATAAAATCCATTGCATTATCAAGTTTCCCAGCCCGTCCAAACAAATCCACCATGCACGAGTAATGTTCTAATCCCAATTCCATCTCATGATCTTGAACCAACTCTTCAAAAAAAGAGAGGCCCTCCTCCACCAACCCACCATGACTACATGCAGATAAGACTGAGAGCGTTGTTACTGGGTTTGGCTTCAGACCATGACTTTTCATTTCAGCAAGCACAGCTAGGGCATCACGTGCAAACCCATTCATACCATACGCAGAGATCATGGCACTCCACGACACAATGTTTTTTTTGGGAATTTGGTCAAAGGCGTTTCTTGAGGCTTTTATAGCCCCACATTTGGAGTACATATCTAGAATTGCAGTTCCAACTGCTACCTCTGCTGCCAAGCCTCTTCGAATTGCAATGCCATGAGCCCATTTCGATATTTTTAGTTCAGCGGAAACAGAACATGCCTCAAGAAGATTTAACATGGTGACTGTGTTGGGCATTTCATGTACCCAGTACATTTGTTGAAAGACTGCAATAGCTTCGTCAGGCATGCCACAACAGGTGAACGCCGCTATCATTGTACTCCATGTAACGATATCCCTTCTCTTCATCTGATTGAATAACTTCCATGCAAGCATAATTACGTTGCACTTTGCATAAGCATCGATTAAGGAATTCATCACCAATTGATTTAGTTCATATCCCCACCGAATTACCGTAGCGTGAATGGACTTGCACTGAGATGTATCTATAAAATGCTTGCATGTTTGAAGAAGATTCACCAGAGTCACCGCATCAGCGTCGAATCCCTCCTTCCTCATTGAAGCTAATATCATTAGAGCTTCTGAATGCCTCTCATCACTAACAAAACCCGATAAGAGAGAATTCCATGAAACAATATTCCTTCTAGACATCTCATTGAAAATCTTAAAGGCAGAATCAGAATCATTGCACTTAAAATACATATCAACTAAAGAGTTTCCAACAAAGAAATCATTATTGAAACCTCTACGAATCACAAATCCATGGACTAGTCTTCCAGTACTAACATCCCGTAAATTATTGGAGGCCTTTAGTACACTTACCATTGTTTGCGCATCAATTTCAGCTCCATAGTTATATACCATCTCTCTGAATAACCAGAAAGCAATTTGATCTTCCTCATTCTGCACATAACCTCCAATCATCACACTCCAAGAAATCACATCTCTGTCATACATCTCATCGAACAATTTCCATGCGAGGTCCATTTCAATGTCAACATACATACTTAAAAGAGAATTCTGAACTGAAGTAATAGCCCAAAACCCACTCTGAATTATATAGCCATGTATTTTTAGTCCTTCATGGGTAGCTCTAAGACTACGACATGCCTGAATTACAAGCACTAAAGTGGCGGTGTTGGGTTCGAATCTGGCAACCCTACCTTGCATAAACAACCACAATCCTTCCACAAAAGCATTCTGGTCCAGGTGCCCATGAATGATTATATTCCATGAAACTGAGTCTATGTTCCTCATGTAACTGAAAACATGCAGTGCAGAATCCAAAGCCCCAGATTTCAAGTAAAAGTCCATGATGGAATTTCCAGTAGAAGTGAATGATTCAAATCCCCGTTTTACCAAACAAGCATGAATTGAGTTTCCATGTATAGAGGAGAATTCTAAACATGCTTTAAGAATGGGAGGGAACAATGAAGGGTCTGTCAGTTGAACTCCTGCTTTCATCATTCCATTGTAGTGGGAAAATACCTCTTGCCATTTCCCATTAGATGATGACTTTTTGATCCTTAAAACCCAATTAGGTAGTTTTGAACTCGAACAAGTTATCGGAAGACGCATTGCCATTAAGCAGATGCAGGAGTTCAATCAAGATTATGCATTTCGTAAAGTACATGAATGGGTATTATCACATTCCAACCATATAAATTAGCTTTCTAATAAACCTGGAGTTCTCATTTCACAAAAATATGGAATAGAGCAGTTTTGCATTTTCCATTCTCGTATAAACAAAAGCCGAATACCAATATAAAGAACACCAAGAGGACACCATCCTCCCCAGAGGACTATAGGTGAAGCAGCATTTACCGAGACATTATCGAGTTCTGGCTCCGCTACACCACTCAGAACTTGCATCAATGGTAATGGTGCTTCCTTGCCTATCATACAATGAACCCACTCAGAATCTGAAATTAGCTAATTCGATATGATGCTAGTAATCCCAACATCACTGATGTGATGGATCTTAGTTGACGAGAAATTAAATCTAAAGTACCTAATTTGTCATTCCCGTACACCACCACCGAGGGGTCCAAGAATCAACATTGATTATTTGATATTGCATTACTCGAAACCTAAATACCAGAAGAAAAAAAGCATTATAGATTCAAAATACCACCTCTATTCAATAACAGGAAACATAATTAGTGAACTTAAAATTGGAAACTGTTATACAAGTTTTAGTAGAAGATGGAACAAAAGTCGACAAAAAGGAAACAGAAAGAATCTGATAAAACCCACGAGATGAGATTGACTTCTTACCAGATAAACGAAGAAGATTAGCAGAAATACAAACTTCAAGACGCAATCAAGAGTCTTCTCGAATGTGCTTTCATGGAGAGAGAGGGAGGGGTCCAAGTTGTTTCAGCAGGAATCAAAACGAGGGGTTTATATACATACAGATACAGTTGGCGTTGGCTCGAATAGTCTTAGACTTGGGCTTGACATTTTTTGGGTCCAGTCCGGTCTGCCTGTTGACTAGTCAAAGACCAGCCGGCTCAGTCTTGCCTCGGGCCTCTATTACCAAAATGCAGGCGAGGTCGGCCCGAGCCTAGTCATACCCGTTCCCAATGAGCCAGATTCCAGGTTTCTACAGGTAAAAACGACCGAACTAACTTCATAGCTTGAAGATCTTCAACCTAAATGTATATTAAAGTTGGAAAATGATCTGTCTTTAACCAAATATTTTTTCTAAACTCTAACACATTTCAATCATCTCGTCCAGATTTAACCACATCATCATTTTATTAAATTTAATATTAAAATTTATGTTAAAATTGAATTTTAATTTTAAAGTGATAAATTTGAATAAAACGATAACGCAGCTAAATCTAAATCACATATTAAAATCTGCGAGTTCAAAATAGACATTTTGCATCTTTGTCCGTTAAAGTCTAGGTGTGTACTGAAATTCTGAAACTAATATTGCACACAAATGGCTACTTTACTTGGGCTTTTTATTATTTTCCTATACATATGTATATCAACTGGAAACAAGTTAATAGAGTAATACACAGATCAAAAAATATGATAATAGCCCATTGCACACTATGCTTGAAAAGAGAAAAATTCCAGAGAAACCATTATATAACTTAATTGTCTACTGTCCTCCACCATTGAAGGCCTCAGTGCAATTGAATTTCATTTTGGAGGAAACCTTAATTCTGTTATTGCTCTCATGCATGCATGATTCTAGCCATCCACAACTTACGCTGCAAAACGAGCCTGTAACATATTATAAACTTCACATATTGATTTCATATGTCATTATGCCACCAGTTTAACATTTAAAAGAGGTATTACAATATATATATAGATGGTACCTGATTGACATTAATTGTCAATTTACTTTATCAGCGCATATGCGAAATGCAAAGACACATGAAACAAGTTCAACCCTTGTTTAAGAACAGGGAGTATATATTGAAACTATTTGAAACAATATAACCATACTGCAGTCAAGAAGGATCATAAATAGTTCTCCACCAACAGGATCTAATGTTGCTTCTTTTTCTTCTCCAGATGAAAGTGGTTACGTTGGAAATTCAGAATTGCCCAAACCAGGTGCAAAAAACCAATCTCTGGCCATAGCGCAGAAGGAGAATACATATAGGAATATGCACTTTGCCATAGAAGAAAGTTGCTCAGGCGGGTCTCGCCTGAAGTTCGGATTAAGATGTCTGGATCAGGTGCAACTGCCATATACATGTGCTTCTCGATGTCCACTACTTTGATACTGTTCTGACCATGGTAGTAGTACTCTTCATTCCCTCCAACTCCACTTGAACCATAACCAGCTCTTTCCTCCTCGTATTTTTCTTTACATGATTGTTGCACAGCATTTGCTATCTCATCAGTAGACGTATAGGCGACACAGATAGAGAGCACCACTTTCGAGTGGGCCGCAGTGGCCTCCATAGCCTTCATGGCTGTCTCAAAGACAGGTTCACTCAAGAGCTTTAGATTTCCAGCAAAATGAAACCTCACCCCGTAGCGGTTGACAAAGCTCCCTTCCTTGATTAACCACTCAATCTTTTCCATCATCAAGTCCATCAGTGTCTGGACTTCTTCAGGTCGTCTCTTGAAATTATCAATGCTGAAGGCATAGACTGTCGTGTACTTTACGCCCAACTCATAGCAGTACCTGAGCATACACATGAGAGCCAAGAACCCATCATTGTGACCTGCACCTTCAGCCATATTCCTCTTCTTTGCATATCTACGGTTCCCATCCATGATGAAGGCAATGTGGTTGGGGATGGGACCAACCGATAAAACAGAACAAATGCATTTTAGCATGAAACTGCCAAGCTTCTCTGAGATCCAGTTTATTTTGATATCACCAACACTTGTGTCCATTGTTGAACCAAAGCAAACTATTCATGTTCACATATCCAACATTAGTTCAAAATTCAAACTATTAACAAACTAAGTAATCTTATGCAATCAAACATATATACTTTTTTTGTACAGAATTAGTCATATGAAATGTTGTACAGAACATATGTATACGTTTATATATATACTTGCACAATATATCTTCTGGCAAAGACTTATCAATTAAAAAAAAAAAAAAAAATCTCTCTTACACATGAACTTACACTACTGATAATATATACATAGATCCATGTGTGTGTGTGTGTGTGTATATATATATATATATATATATATATATATATATTAAAACTATTTGAACAAAGAGAGAAGTATTCTAACCCAATACCTGAAAAGAAAGTTAAGATTGTTGGCACTGATCTCCTCTGGCTAGAATCGTGCTGATAACATGTTATAAATACAAGAGAGATATATAACAAGAAAGATATAGGTGCAAGGGAGAGATAGAACTCAATTCTTATTGTTTTCCTTCTCAAAGATACATCTCTTAACACACCATCACACACTCTCAACATATCATAAATGATGTGGAGCCCACACTTACAACAGAGAGCAGATTGTTTTAGTTTTGAGTCACTCTCACCCGGATCTGTTTGTTGTAGCTCCATCATCCGCAAGTTCATCATGTGCCAAACCATGTAAATACAAGTAAATACAACTTTGCTCAACAAAGGTTACTCCAACTAACTTAGCTCAACAAAGGTTTACCCCCAACTATTTGGAGTACGCTTGGTCAAGATGACACACACATACACACTAACACCCAGGGAGAGAGAGAAGACTGTAACTCTATGAATGATTTTAATCATCACAACCACCATAGTATTCTTGACTAATCTTTGTATTTAAAATCAACAACAATGTGAGAGGTCAATCACTACTGATAAAATTCCTCTCATGAATAAATAATTATTTATGTTTAAAATATTATCAAGCAGAACCAGAAAAACCAACCAAAATAATTACAGAATATCATTAACATATTCCTTCCAACCCCAAGTCCACTATGCTCTTTAACTTTCTTTTGTCATATAAATATGGTTTAATCCAGCCAACCAGATTATGTTGCCCACTTGGACGGTTTGTGTCAAGTGCTCGTAAACCTGTCAGCATCTCAACCAATAATACACCAAAACCATATACATCGCTCTACACATATAAATGTCCTGTTACAATAAGCAATATATATCATTTAATTAGGTAGGTCTAGCTCAAGTGGCTTTGAAACGTGCAAATTTTCAGAAGCTTGATTTAATTAACATTCATCCTTGAGAACACCAAAGTTCAAAAAATTTTGGGGTTACCTGTGGCAACATACTCGGGAGCAGCATAGCCATATGTTCCCATAACCCGTGTTGTCACATGGGATTGACCAGCCTAGGGACCCATTTTTGCCAAGCCCAAGTCCGATATTTTTGCATTATAAGACTGCAAAAAGACAACAAAATATAAATGTTGGATCAAGTTGATTTCATGCTTCCTCTAATAGCATCTTCTAATTGATCATTAATAAGTTTCTGTCACCAGTTAATTCAACCTCCCTTTCACCACCATAATTTGGTGGGCTAAAATAGGTATAGTTTTTACAGGGTAAAGGAGGAGTTCAATGAAAGGAACTTGAGTGAAGATTGTCACATTATCATGGTGATAAAAGAGAGAGAGAGAGAGAGAGAGAGAGGTAAAATACTCAAACAATCAAACACTTCCCAGTCCTTTACATCATAGCATGGTACTAATTTATCGATTGCACGGGACTTACCCCATCAAGCAGTATATTTGAGGCCTTGAAATCTCTATAGATGACTTGTTTCTCTGATGTGTGCAAGAGTTCCAGGCCTCGAGCTGCTCCAATTAAAAATTTAAGCCATATTTCCCATGGAAGTGGCTGAACAGCTGAGCCCCCTGCAAGTCAAAGCAAGTGGTGTTTGGTGAACGAATAAAATCAACTTAATTGGCTTATAGAAGACAAAAGCATGTCCACATTTGCTAATGTTACCATATCTACGATAATGCACCAATTGGAGATAAAATGAGAGAAAATCAGTTAAGATGGTTTGGATACATGCACAGAAGACCTTTTAGTGCGCTAATTAGGACGAGTTACATAGTTCACATTGAAGGTAATACTAGGGAAGAGGAAGACCAAAGTTAACGCGGGTAAAGTTAGTAAGGAATGATATGATTATATTTGTTTATCTCCAAAAAAAAATCAAGAAAAAAGTGCAAAATAGAGGAAATTTTTGAAGTTTTGAGTAATACCTAAAGTTCATAACAAAATAGAGAGAAATAAATGAAGAATAATTACATATTCATAGAAAATACAATATATATACTGCTATATGATTAAATAAGGAAACTAATTATACAATAGGTAACCCTAGGAATTAGTGGGTCAACTAACTAGAATAAGTAAATTACAGAAATTAGGGACCAAATCTTCAATCAGCACAAATTCTTCAACACTCCCCCTCAAGCTGGTGAATAAATGTTCTCCATTCCCAGCTTGCTCGTGATTGTTTGAAATGAATGACTTACAAGACCCTTGGTAAGTATATCAGCAAGTTAACTTTCTGTTGAGACATAGGGTGTACAAATGAGGCCACTATCCAACTTTTCTTTGATAAAATGTCTGTCCACTTCTACATATTTGGTCCGTTCATGTTGAACTGGATTGTGAGCTATGTTAATGGCTGACTTATTGTCACAATATAACTTCATTGTTCCTTCCCACTTTATTCCAAGATCAATGAGTATAATCTTTAACCAGAGCAACTCACAAATCCCATATGTCATAGCTCGAAATTCGGCTTTTGCACTAGGTCTAGCCACCACATATTGTTTCTTACTCCTCCAAGTAACCAAATTTTCTCCCAAAAAAATACAGTATCCAAAAGTTGACCTACAATCAATAACTGACCCTGCCCAGTCAGCATCAGTGCATACTTCCAACTTTAGTTTTTCATTCTTTCGAAATAGGATGTCTTTTTCGGGAGTTGACTTCAGATAGCGGAGAATCCTATAGACAGCTGCCAAATGTATCTCTTTTGGTGAGTACATAAATTGACTTACTGCACTTACTGCATAGGCTATATCTGGCCTTGTGTGTGATAGATAGATCAGTTTTTCCACCAACCTTTGATACACTCCTCGGTCAACTACAACATTTTTCTTTGCTTCTCCTAACTTGTGATTCTGCTCAATAGGAATATCAAATGGCTTACATCCTAACATTCCAGTTTCATTGAGTAGATCAAGAATGTACTTCTATTGTGAGACAAAGATTCCATTTTTTGAGTGAGCTACTTTAATTCCTAGGAAGTACTTGAGTTTTCCAAGATCTTTTATTTCAAATTCTTTTGCAAGATGCCCTTTTAGTCGACTTATCTCTTCTAGGTCATTTTCGGTTGCAATTATATCATCTACATTGACAATTAACACTGTCACTTTCCCTAAAGTTGATAACTTGATAAAAAGAGTGTGATCTCCCTTGACTCTGCCGATATTTCATCTCAACCATAGCTTTTGTAAATCTTCCAAACCATGCTCTAGGAGACTATTTAAGGCCATATAATGCTTTTCGGAGCTTGCACACTTCACTGTTACTGGCATTCCCCTCTATACTAGGTGGCATCTCCATATATACCTCCTCCTCTAAGTCACCATGTAAGAAAACATTCTTTACATCAAACTGCTACAAAGGCCAATCAAGATTAGTAGTCAAAGATAGTAAAACACGGGTAGTGTTCATTTTTGCCACAAGAGCAAACGTCTTCTGATAATCTATCCTATAAGTCTGAGTGTAGCCCTTCGCCACTAGTCTAGCCTTATATCTCTTCAAAATACAGTCAGCATTATATTTTACTATAAACACCCATTTACACCCAACAAGTTTCTTACCCATAGGAAGTTCAACAATCTCCTAAGTTTTGTTCTTCTCAAGGGCTCTCATTTCCTCACTCATGGCTACCCTCCAATTATTATCTCTTAGTGCCTCTTGATCGAACTGTTTTGGGTATTTCAATATAATTTAATTGAGTGAGAAAGGCTTTATGTGCGGGTGATAGTTTATCAAATGAGATAAATTTGGATATGGGATGTTGGGTACACCTCCTGGTGCCTTTTCTAAGAGCTATTGGCATGTTTAGGTCATTAAAAAAGCAAGAATCCTGAGAAGGTGGAGTTTGATTACCTGGAGTTTCATTACCTGCCACGAGTTCTAATTCTTGGACTAGCTCTAGTTTAGAGACGGGTTGTTTCCTCCTTGAATACACCTTAAGTGGCATAATTTGATCAACCCCCACCTTCTCGTGTTCAGTTTCAGTCAAGGCATCAATTCCAATAGAAAGAGGAGGTGATGGTTCGTTAAAATTGGCAGGTAAATCAACATGTAAATTTGTGCTGGGCAGGTCATAAAGGAAGGACCTAACCTTATTTTCTTCCAAAGGTTCCCCCTGAAGATAAGGCTTGGAAAAAAAAAATTGGTTCTCAATAAAGGTTACATCCATGGAGGTGAAATTTTTTCTGAAAGTCGAGTGATTGCATTTATAACCCTTCTTGTTTGGAGAGTAACCAACAAAGACACAGTTAAGGGCTCTAGGGTCAAGTTTAGTGCGATGTTGGGCATGTATATGGACAAAGGCGACACACCTGAAAACTTTAGGAAGAACACTGCTAATCCCACTGAAATTTGGAAAGAATTGAGTAAGGACACTCATTGGAGTTTTGTATTCAAGAACCTTTGATGGCAATCGATTGATTAGATAAGTAGCAGTCAAAACTGCCTCTCCCCAATATGATTTAGGAACATTCTTTTAAAATAGAAGGGCTCTAGTAATCTCTAAGAGGTGTCTATTTTTTCTTTCAGCAACTCCGTTTTGTTGGGGTGAATCAGTACATGAAGATTGGTGAATAATTCCCTCCTTTTGACAGTAAGGTGACAAGATTTGGTTAAAATATTATCTTCCATTATCAGATCGAATGGTTTGGATTTGAACACTAAATTGATTACAAATCATTTTGTGAAAGATGGGGAAAACAATACTAACATCAGATTTATTTTTCAATAGATATACCCAAGTGACCTTAGAATAGTCATCAATGAAGGAGACAAACCAACGAGCCCCAAAAATATTAGGAAGCCGAGAAGGCCCCCAAACATCTGTGTGGATCAAAGCAAATGGTCTTGAAGACTTTTTATTACTCAATGGAAAAGGAACACGATGATGTTGGCTAATTCACATACCTCACAATGAAAACTATTAATATCCAACTCTTCAAATAATGAAAGAAACATTCTTTTCAACAGAATAAAAGGTGGATGTCCAATACGAAAATGACACAACCAAATTTGGGGTATATTTGATGAAACCTTTTTTAAAAAGTGTGAAAGGGGTAGACGATCACCATTGCCACTCTCAGCTTCCAGGTAGTAAAGCCCCTCTAGGATGCACTGCAAGTCTAGAGTAATGGAACTCTCTAAGAACCTTATCCCTACAAGCCAATGGTACAACTATTTTTCCTCTGAACCTCAAACCTCCATCGAAATAAACAATTCAATCTTCCACCTCTTCGCTATTCAAAATCTAACTATGAATGTTCCCCATCTCACTATCATGTTTTTGCTCCTCACCACTATACTCACTAAAGTTGGTTGTGCAATAATAGTGAACAAAGTTTCTAGTTCACCACCCTCACTGAAATACAATCTCATTTCTGTTTCCGGTTCACCACCCTCACTAAAATACAATCTCATCTCTAAGATGTCTTACATCATCTTTCATTCACGGATGACAATGCTTGCCCAAGTACCATGTGATTTTCTACTCAAAGCATCGGCAACCACATTAGCCTTCCCTGAGTGATACTGAAGATCAAAGTTATAATCTTTCATGTACTCCACCCACCTCATTTGCCTCATATTCAAGTCTTTTTGTGGGAAAAAGTACTTCAAGCTCTTATGATCAGAAAAAACCTCTAACTTTTTCCCGTACAAATAGTGTCTCCACATCTTTAAAGCAAAGATTACCACCGCTAACTCCAAGTCATTAGTCGGGTAATACTGCTAATGTGTCTTCAACTCTCAGGAACCATATGTAACAATTATCTCAGTTTGTATTAATGCGCATCCCAAACTATCTCGTAAAACATCACAGTAGATCACATAACCCAAACCACGTTCGATAATTATCATGATCGGAGCACTAGTCAATCTACTCTTCAACTCCATAAATGAATGCTCGCAAACATCATTCCATACAAACTTAACTCCTTTACTAGTAAGTTTAGTCATCAGTGCCACTAACTTCAAAAATTCCTTTACAAAGTGCCGCTAGCCCCAAGAAGCTATGTATCTCAAATACGTTCTTTGGCCCTTTCCCAATTCATCACCGCTTCAATTTTAGAAGGGTCCATGGAAACTCCTCGTTCCAACACTACATATCCAAGGAACCTCACTTCTGTTAGCCAAAATTCACATTTTTTATATACTTTGCATACAAACGATATTCCCTCAAAATCTGTAACACTATCCACAAATGAATCTCATGTTCCCCTATAGAGGATGAATACACGAGAATATCATTCACAAATACCACCACGAATCTATCCAAGTAAACACTAAAGACTCGGTTAATTAAGTCCATGAACGCCGTCAGTGCATTCATCAACCCAAATGGCATCACTAGAAACTCATAGTGTCCATATCTAGTATGAAAAGCTATCTTTGGAATGTCTTCATCGCTTACCCTCAATTGGTAATACCCCAACCTCAAGTCAATTTTTAAAAAACATGTTGAACCTTTGAATTGATCAAACAAGTCATCTATCTTTGGCAAAAGATACTTGTTCTTGATCGTTGCTTGGTTGAATTTCCGGTAGTCTATGCACAACCGCAAAGATCCATCATTCTTCTTAGCAAAGAGGATCGGAGCTCCCTAAGGTGATGTACTAAGCCGTACAAATTCCTTATCCAATAATTTTTGCAATTGATTCTTCAACTCCTTTAATTCTACCGGTGCCATATGGTACGATGCCATGGATATAGGTGTGGTACTGGGAGTAAGATTAATGCCAAACACTACTTCCTACATTGGAGGTTACTCTGTCAAGTCCTAGGAAAATACATCTAAGAATTCACCACTATCAGTGGAAACCCTTCACGAATCATAACCTCATCATCCTTGGCTAACAAGCTAGCTAAGAAACATCCAATCTCGTTCCAAACACCGGAATCGTGTAATGATGGCATATATAAATCATCACGCTCTTTCCCAAAATGGAAACAGTCACCCTCAGGTGTACACACTGTCACTCTCCTATGAAGATAATCAATCATGACTCTAAACATAAAGAGTCAATCCATACCTAGAATGACATCAAAACTAGTCATGTCTAGTAACACAAAGTCGAACACCAGCCAACGTCCCACAACCTCGATCTAGCAAGACCGATACATTCTACCTAGGGTAGCTTTATCCCCAACAAGCGTATCAATGGACAATGGTGACTCCAATGATAACGCCTTCATCCCTAAGGCACAAGCAAATGCAGCGAATATGAATGAATGAGATACACCCAAATCTATCAACACCCTAGTCCACGAGCTAGAAACTAGGAAAATACCTCTGACCACTGACGGTCCTAGTACATCATCTGCCTGAGCAATCATGAAAACATGGTCCTGTGTCTACTAATCCCGCTGGCCAGTACCCTGAAACCCTGACTGCTAACTAGAAGTAGGTGTAGACCCCCTTGCTGCTCTAGAACCATGAACTGAATGTGCCTGTTGGGGCAGTGGTAACACCCTATAGCTCGACTGAACTGTGACAGCCTAAACAGTCCTTTGTTGAGACCCAGAACCACTATATGCACCTTGCCGTTGAGGGTAGTTTGCTCTAATATGTCCAGGCTATCGGCAATGGAAGTATGTCCACTCCCCTCCTGATATCACTGGCACTGATGCCACTACCTGCTTCTGAGGGCACTCAGATGTGTAATGACCGGACTGCTGGCAGTGATAGCATACTACTGTAGACCGTGAAGGTCCGGTAGGCTAAGACAATGATGGTACCAGGCAAGCCTATTGCTAGTGAGAAAGCGACACATTATCTCTGTGCCTCTTTCTTCCTTGATTACCAAAAGATGCCCCAACACCCTTAGCCTAATTCTTAGAGTCTAGGTTTCTTTGGGCATCTTTATCATCTTCCTCCACTATTAAAGCTCTGTCAACCATCTTATCATAGACTCTCAAGCCTATGATTGACACCTTTTTCCTTATAGAGGTCTTAAGCCCCTTCACAAATTTCTTTACTTTCATTTCTTCATCATTCACCATCTCTGGTGCAAAGTGACCCAATAAAGTGAACTTGGTCTCATATCCCATTATGTCCATGTCTCTTTGTATAAGATCGATGAACTATTGCCTCAATCGATCTTTCATTGTAGTTGGGAAGAACTTATCAAATAAAATTCCTTTAAAAGTATCCCACTCCATAGTCTTGGTATTGTGAGTATTACCGATGAATTTTCACTATCTATCTGCTTCTCCCTGAAGATGAAGCGTCGCCACACCAACCTTTAGGTCCTCATCGATTGCCAAAGCAACCAAGAGTTTGAAGGTTTGGTCAATCCAACCCTCCGCCGCTAGTGGATCACACACACCCACAAACATAGGAGGTTTATAAAAAGAGGTATCAATATGCCACAAGCCGGCATGGATAGTAATAAGTACAATATCCAAAAATACTATTAAGAGTTTCACTTGACTATTCAAGTTTCGTCCATCATCAGTGCCTTATCTGTAAAAAGGTTTGGGGGAGAGGCGTGAACAAAACAACTAACTCAGTAGGAATGCCCCAACCCACCTAGGTATGCATCGACTCGACACCGACCTACATGATGTGCAATCATGATGTCGCTACTCTACATGACATATTCAATGCTTTCATGCCAATTTAACCCAAATGCAATTCAAAATGTATGCGTTTAATCCATTCATCATGCTTAACAGTTAAAACAAATAAGTATCAAGAATTTTAGATCTTTTTCAGTCATAATCCGATACATAGACATGATTGGTCAACTCCGATGATCATGTGGTATTGGACAACTTCGATGACACCCGTATAATTTTGGACAACTCTGAAGAATCATACAATCCCGATAATATATTGGTCTTGCCATTGTGAGTGGACAATTTTGGCAGTCACAAGATTTTGGTTAACTTCAATTTCTAGGCATTAGCCTTTGTATGATTGGGCAACTTCAATGGTCATACCTGGTGGATAATTATACCACTTCCATAACATGGTTGGACAACTCCAAACCCCATGTAAGCCCACTTGGACAATCCTTTGATATATACATATACATGCACATTAGGCACATATAACACATAGCATATTTTTTATGCTCTTTGAAGCAAATTCTTGTTACATATGATTTCTAGCATATATTATACTCTTATACACCACATATAATCACATATATGCTCAAAGTCATGCATACATTTCGTATATGCATATAATTCATTATATAACTAAATATGCTCTCATTTCATACACATTGCATGTAAAAATTCACAATTCATCATATATCACAAGATAAACACTTCTAACATGTACAAATATATAATGTAAGAGGGAAGGAAAGACAAATCACTCAACTCCCACCATTCTCCCATACATGCTAACATAACCAATACATTCTCGAACACACCAAAACCCTAGGAACCGATGAATAAGAAGGAAGAAACACCCGTACCTCAAATTTAAAGCCTTTTCTAGCAAATTCCTAGAATTCCTTCAAGTTCTACCTTGTCAAAATCTGGCTTTGTTCGGTTCAATCCGAAACCCTTGACCCGTAGAACAAGTTGTCCTTCTTCGAGAATTTTCAAATCTAAGCTCTAGGGTTCCAAAATGAAGAGAGAAGGAAAAGAGATGAAAAAGGGAGAGAAGAGGAGAGATAGTTGGCTGTTCTTGGGCTTTTCAAATGGTTGTAAGTCTCAACCATAGATATTTATAATATCTATTATGCAAAATGACCAAAATGCCCCCGGGCCACTTAATGTACCCTCTCGACATCTTTTTTCAATTTTGAAAGCGACTTCGACTCTGAAATCAATTCCTTAACTCCTTTAACATTTCATTTGATCCAAAACCAGAAATAATTATTTTTCAGAAATTTTTCAGATTTTCGGGCCCACTGACCTGCATCCCGAGCCCTGTCGACCCAAAATTCTTAAATTTCATCAAACGCTCCCAAAACTTCTCTAAACCTCTAAACAAGTTCTCAAACATGTTTTTCATATTTAAAACATGCAAAACATCATTTAAAATCCATTTATGATGAAAATGATATGATAAATACAAAGAAAATCAGTCAAAATTGGACTTGGTCTCTACAATTGAACCCAAGAAATGAGATTTTAAAGCCGATGATAAATATGCAGAATGACTCAATGATTGGGATAGTAAAAGTCATCAAATTATCACCTAGTTCCATAAAATATCAATTTCATCTATTGGCCTCCAATTTGGTCGTTTTGACACCGCCAAAGCAGCCTGAGATTTCCTTCAAAATATGTATACCACTACCAATCTTGCTTAGCAATTTCAACTCCAAAGAGATCTTCATCATACATTTCAGAAGCCTGGTCAATCCATCAATAGATTTCTTGCTGAAATGTATGTTATTTAGGATCAATTAACTTTTTCAGAACCTACATGGGATTGTACCCCTGATGCACAAAATTTCATTAATTACAAAGATCGAAAAAGGATGATAACATTTCTCATGGCTCTCACTGATAATTTTGAATCCGTTCGAGCCTCTCTTCAACACAAACATCCTCTACCCACCTAGAAAGTGCTATTTTCGAGCTTCTATCAGAGGAAACTCATTTTGGTACTCTTCAATATCAAACTCTTACATCACAGACCACTTATACAGTTCTTATTACACCCTACCAAAGGACCAGTCACTCTTCATCTAATTCTTCTTCCCAACTAGGTTGTACTACTTACTGCCATGATCTTCAGCATGTTATTTTGCACTTTCCTATCAGAGTCTACAAATTTTGTCATAAGAAAGAACCCGATCACTATCAGAGATATTGCTCCAATAATCCTACCAAAATCACCTCACGTAATGCTAAAACTAAGTCTAGTCATTCATCTGTCATGGTTGCTACAGTTGAATGATTTTTTTTTCTAGATTCCATATCATCTATCTCTACCAATGATTTAAAGGATCTTCTCTAACAATTCCTCTCCACTTCTTGTACTCACTTTACTACTATGTTTATTACTTCAGGCAACTCTTCTTGATTTTTTACTCTGCTTGTTGTAATCACAT
Source organism: Cornus controversa (assembly GCA_026545225.1). NCBI lineage: Eukaryota > Viridiplantae > Streptophyta > Magnoliopsida > Cornales > Cornaceae > Cornus > Cornus controversa. The sequence continues at coordinate 1,233,784 of CM048853.1, read as the reverse complement.
GACTTCTAATTCCACTATCTTCACCTCCAAAATTCCCGCTACTCGCAAACCCAATATTACCACAACTGATGGATCTTATATGAAAGTGAATCACACAGGACAGGTGTCCACCCCAAGTGTCACACTCTCTGAGACTTTTCATATACCTAAACTTACTTTTAATCTTATCTCAATTGGTCAAATATGTGAACTTGGACCTAGTGTTCTTTTTTCTTCTTCTGGTTGTTCTGTATAGGATCCCCAGACAGGATAGGCCTTTGGGATAGGTCGTAAAATTGGAAGACTATTTGAGCTCATCAATATTCATCTTCATTCTCATCATTCTTCTGTTGTTGCCTCCCCTTCTACGACTCCTTCTCTCAACCTTTGGCACTCAAGACTAGGTCATGTTTCTGTTGGGTGCCTTCGCTCCTTAGTGACTACTGGTCTATTAGGATCTGTCAATAATGATGACATCACTTGTTTGCATTTTCAACTTGAGAAAGAACCAGTTTTATCCTTTAATAAAAGTGATTCTGTTTCAACTGCTCCCTTCGACTTAATTCATTCTGATGTTTGGGACCCTCTCCTCATTCTACAACAAGGGGTCAAAATATTTTGTTATTTTTATAGACGATTATTCTCTGTTTACTTGGCTCTATCTAATGCATAATCGCTCTGAGTTACCTCAAATTTATTATGATTTCATTAAGGGGCTGTTTGGAAAAGATTTCGATTCCGGATTTCTACTTCCATTTTCAAAATTTTGAAACCAATGTTAAGAAACATGTTTGATAACAGAATTCCATTTCTAAAATTTTAAAATCCTATTTCATGCTTTTGGAAACCATTAGGTATATTTTGAAAGTTAATATTTGTTGATTTCAAAATTGGATTCTCATGTTAGGGGCACTGTAGCGGAGCCTACAGTGCCACTTAAAATTACGGAGCCTCAATTGTCGTAAAGAAAATTAGGAAACAAAACTAAGGAAACCAAAATCGCATAACCCAAACTCTCAGTCGCAGCAGAGCAATCTTCTTCCTCAACTTCTTCGCAGCAACAACAGAGGTGAGTACTCTCTCTCTCTCTCTCTCTCTAGTACAATATGTTTGTTGTATATGCCCAGATTTACAGTAAATGCACAAAGTTTGATTTTCTAGATCTGCAGTGAAAATGATATATATATATATATATATATATATATGTGTGTGTGTGTGTGTGTGTGTGTATCAATTTAAAATTTCCTAGATCTGCAATGAAAATGATATATATATATATATATATGTGTGAAATACCCCCCAGAAAATTTCGCGCATGAGGTGGCCAGTCTCATACACAAAACTTGGGAGATACATACAACTGGTAGCAACAAGCATAGATGCAAAAGAAAGAAATAGAATAATTGCTAAAAGCTGAACAGAAATCCCATTGAACTGAAATAATTGATAAATAAATAAATATATTCTGGTAATACAATTTGGAAGTCCCGTAACCCAGGGACCCCTTAACCAGAAAGAACAAAAGTTTTTAAATGCTAAAATTAATACCAACAATCAAAGTCTCAAAAGTTCATAGTATGACTCTTGATGAAGACAAGTTCCTACCCTGTAACTGATGAGATGAGACGTCTGCTACAACCAAACCCTAAAACTCTATCCTCGCGGTGGAACCTGTCTGAAACCTGAAATATCAACACAGTGGGTTAAACCCACGAGCAAGTTCTATCTACTACATCCCAATCAGAGAACCAATATACATACCCTCAGTATAAGGGACACAAAAATAAGTCTATAGATTTAACCTACAAGTTAATCTTTTACCCAGTTTCGTGTTTCCAAAACAACAGGTCAATATTTATAATATTCCACCCAAACCCTTATTATGCACACGTGAACACATTCCTTACGTTCAGCAGAAATAAACATCATATAAAATAATATCAAGTTTAAGCAATCCTAACATGCCATCATTTAATCTTTTGATACCTTAATAGGTATAGATAAATACATACTAGTCATTTGCTATTTAGCTCATGTTTTCAGAAGTAAAATCATCTTATACATTGTTCCAACACACCCTTATCATCCAACAATGAACATATTCTTTAAGTTCAAAATAAAGAAAACATGTGCATACACATATAGATACCTTATTAGATATGGGCGATCCTGACACGCCAAATAAATTGTATAGATACCTTATTAGGTATGGGCGATCCTAACACGCCAAATAAAATGTATAGATACCTTATTAGGTATGGGCGATCCTGACACGCCGGGCAATCCTGACATGCCAAATAAAATGCATAGATACCTTATTAGGTATGGGCGATCCTGACACGCCGGGCAATCCTTACATGCCAAATAAAATACATAGATACCTTATTAGGTATGGGCGATCCTGACACGCCGGGCAATCCTTACATGCCAAAATAAAATGCATAGATACATTCCAATATGCAATATAAAATAACAAGGTGCATTATGATTTAAATTTGCACAACCGTCATTTCAAATCATCCAACATGAAATTATCATCATAAGACAAATCGTTCACAAGTAGACTAAAATCAAGTATTTGATGGGCATTTATATCCTTAAAGAAAAATATATTCAAATAAACCAAATAACCCAAGCATCCATTATAGAAGCAATTTCCCAACTTAACCTCCAATGCACTCAATTCTACGAGAGAGTTTAAACCTAACTTTTATCTAGGTTTCTGGGCCTATTCCACTTCTCAGAACCCTATTAAATCATTCTGAAATTTTCTAGAATTTTTGAAATATTTTCAACAAATAAAAGAAGGTGAAAACCCAACTTTTAGACACTTTAAAAATTCATTGAACACTAAGGGAAGCTCATTTCGAGATAAAAATTTAAAACTAAGTTTATTTAACCTCCAGAAAGTTACAGCAAAAATTTGGGAATTTTTGAAATTATAAAAATATTTTCTAAAATTACAGAAAGTGAAAAGCCCCACTTTTGGACACTTAAAAATAAATTGAACAACAAGGGAAGATCATTTTGAGTTGAAACTTTAAACCCAAGTGTATTTAGCCTCCAGAAAGTTTCAGTAAAAATTTGGGAATTTTTGGAACTTTATAAGTATTTTCTAAAATTAAAGAAGGTGAAAAATCCAGTTTTTAGACATTTTAAAAATTAATTTAAAGAAAATGGTAAATAATTTTGACATGAAATTTAAACCCCAAGCTCCTCAAGCTCCCAGGAGGTTGACATAAAAATTTGGGAATTTTTAGAATTCTAAAAGTATTTTTAAAAAATAATTTTCCTAATTTTCAAGTTTTTCCAAAAATTTTAAAAATTCAAAACAAATAATAAAATAATTCAGAATGGGCCCATATCGGACCCAGAGGTGGGCCCCCGAGAGTGGGCCCCAAAAATACTTTTCCGGCCACCGGCGCCGGCCGCACGCGCCCCCACGCGCCGGCGGCCGGGTGGCCCCCTTTTTTTTTTTTTTTTTCTTTTTCTTTCCTTCTTCTTCCCACCGCCTGAAGCTTCACGCTCCCGACAATGGAGAAAAACTTTCCGATCACTTTCCGATCACTTCCGGGCACCGAATCGCGTATATAAATATACCATTGAACTCGTATCGATCTAAGCTACGCATTGATACCAAAATTATCCCCTCTCGCGGACTAAATCAAAAACGCCCAATTTCAAGTTTCGAAAATCTAAAATTTTAAACTCAATTTCCCATCAATCTACCCAACGGTTCATAACGAAACTTTCAAGGATTGTTCTAGGAAGTAAGATCTACCTTTTAATCGGAACAAAATCCCTCAAAAATGATAAACACAGTAGACCCAAATTTCATGTTCGTATATATATACACCCGCCTATACAATCATATATACATATATATACATATGCAAAAATATTCTAAAACAGTACCAAAACTCCAAAATCCTAATGTTTAATCCACAGAATTATTCTTAGCATGAAAAATCATTAATTTCATAATTAAATGCATACAAATTTCTAGCAACATATCTATACAATTAGCATAATTAATTCTCACAAAATTTATCAACAGAAAAAAAATAATAATATACAAATTTTCAAAATAAACACAATCCTCAAACCTAGACTATGCATACGGATTCAAAGGGGAAGAGAAGAATCAAACTTGCCTTTTTCCTGACGAATCAACTTGTTCACCCGATCGTCACTCCCTTCTCTCTTTCGTTTACTCGCTCTTAGTTCTGTGCGTAAAACAACGGCAACCCTAATTTCTTCTTCTTTTCTTTTCCTTTTTGTCTTAATTATTCTTTTATTGATTTTCCTAAAACTAATTAAAATCAAATTAATAATACTAACAATAGAAATAAAAATATTATTTCAACCCTAGGCCCATCATTTTAAACATAACCTTAGCCCACTCATACTAGCCCAAATTCCTCCCTAGCCCAACCCAAAACATTTAAATAAAATAACACACAATTAATACCAATTCACATAAAATGATAAAATGCATGTATAAAAGACAAGCAACTCACCTACAATGATAATTTATATAAAAAAAACATTTCACATGAATTAATAAAATAAAGTAATAATGTAAAGAGATTAAATTGACACCTAAATTTTTTGGGGTATTACAATGTGTGTGTGTGTGTGTGAGAGAGAGAGAGAGAGATCTGGTTCGGCCCATGTGAGTGTGTGTGTGATCTGGTTGGCCTCTGTTTGTTGTATATATATATATATATATATATATATATATATATATATTGCTATAATTGTTATATATATATACATATATATATATATATGAATACAGACCAAGTTTCCTGCATCATGATTCAAGATCATTAATTCAATCACCAAAACTAGAAGTGAAAAAGAAGTACTAAAAGCTTAAGATTTTGATCACTTACAAGTCTTCCAGTTCCTTTAGCACAAATAGTTCTTTGGGTATTTCACCAGAAATGTTCAAGCATATATCTTCCTAAGAAGAACACTAGAATCAGACAATTTCTTATAGTACGTATAATAAGAATGACACAATCAGGGATTCACAGACTCGGGATTCCATAGTGCATTCTTGGTGCAGGGGTCAATGTTAAAATTTAACTTTGTTCTCAAATTCCAGTAATCTATCATCTTATTGATACAGCCACTGAACAAAACAGACAAGCAAACAATGAAACTAGGTTTTAATTCAAACATCATTTTTATATGGCTAAACTTCACAAAATTATGATCGTTACTTTTATAGGTGTCCATGGAAGGTATTAACTATTTGTATTTTTTTTTCATTAATCATTTAATAATTATTATGTTTGATTTTGTAGAATCTTGATTCCTTTTATTAGTTGAATAATCAACAACATCAACAAAATGCTACTGAAGATTACGAAGATGAAGAGTTAAATTCAGTAGTTGCGAACTTACTGCCAACACGACGTCCAAAAAGACTTATTTTTTATGGCTGTTGTGGGTGTGCTATTATAAGCATTTTCTTTGTTTTGATGATTGTAATATTTTTTGTACTTATAATAGTGATTGCAAAATGAACTATGCAGTAGAATAATTAATGTAATATTTTAATTTTAATACTTACTAGAACACATGTTTTGTATAAAATTAAACATATAATATTTAACATTATCATATGTTATATGATTTTGTTATGTAAAAGTGTGAGGACAAATATGTACTTGCTTAAATGCGTTGTTTGCAATATTAAAACAATGTTATAATATGTATAGTTCATTTATGTAGTTTAAAATGAATTGGAGTTATATTACTCAAACACAATTTATAATCAAAGATACTACTATTTTTTTTAAAAAAAATTCTTTTGGGTTACCAAACATATTTTTAGATTTTTGCTTTTAAAATTTTGACAGTAAGTGACATTACCAAACATATTCTGCTTTTAATAGAAATGGCAGCACAGCTGGTTTCTAGATTCCATTTTTCTAAAATCAGAAAATGGAATCCGACAGCTTTTCCAAACAACCCCTAACATGGTCAAAACTTAATTTTCTCGTTATATCAAAAAATTTCGTGCTAATAATGTTATGGACTACAAGGAAACCAATTTTCTCAAATTTCTTCGACAACATGGCACTATCTCTCACTATTCTTGTCCTGACACCTCTCAACAGGATGGGAGAGCTGAACGCAAACACGAACATATTAGGATACTGTTTACACTCTTCTTATTCCCAGTTTATGTCTTGAAAAATTTTGGGGGGAAACAGTTATTTCCGCTATCTATACCATCAATCGTGTTCCAATGCTTATCATCCAAAATCAATCTCCTTATGAGCGTTTATATGGTGTTACCCCTTCTTATAATCTTCTCAAGATTTTTGGTGTGCTTGTTTTGTCTTACTTCAACCTCATGAGCGCACCAAGTTAGAACCTCAAATTTGTCTTTGTTGTTTCTTGGGGTACAGGATTGAGCACAAAGGTAATGTTGTTGGGATCCCATCTCTAAGTGATTATGAATCTCTCGTCATGTCATCTTTTGGGAACACAAGATGTTCCCATCTCTCTTTAAGTTTCACACTCCTCCATATACATCGTTCTTCTTTAGTGATCCCACAATTGACCTCTTCTCTTCTGACACAGACACAGATCAATCACCAGCCACAAGTCAACTACCAGCTCCACTAAGTACCATTATTACCTCTTCAAAGCCTACATTTTCCTCTGAGCTCCCACGTACAGTCTCTTTTGATGGGTCTGGTTTTGCTGATGATCCTATTGCTAAGTCTTTTACATCTGGTGTCCTTCCCACTAAACCATCTGATGGGACTTATAATTCAAATCGGGTAAGAACCACACAAGGTTATCTTTATGACTATCATTGTTTCTCCACTATTTTATCTCATCATGAACCTCAATCTTATCGAGAAGCTAGTTCTAATCCTCATTGGCAACAAGCTATGACAAATGAATTATATACTCTTGACCAAGCTCATATATGGGACATAATTAATCTACCTTTTGAAAAACTGTTGTTGGTTGTAAATGGGTTTACAAAATTAAGACTCATTATTATGGCTCTGTGAAACAATACAAAGCTTGTTTGGTTGCCAAAAGTTATACACAGGAATACGACATTGACTATGAGGAGACTTTTGCTCCTGTTGCCCGATTGACTTTTATTCGTAGCTTACTTGCAATTGTTGTTGTTCATAGGTGGAATCTTTTTCAAATGAATGTCAAAAATGTCTTTCTCAATGAAAATCTTGCAGAAGAAGTTTATATAAAACCTCTTCTTGGGTATACTCATCTTCCTCATCAAGTTTGCAAACTTCACCGTGCTCTCTACAATCTTAAACAAGCTCCTCGGGCCTAGTTTGCAAAATTCAGTTTCATTATTGGAAATTTTGGCTTTACTTCCAGCTCTTATGGTCTAGCCTGTTCATTCGCAAGACTGCGTCTGGTATCACTCTTCTATTTCTCTATGTTGATGATATGATAATTACTGGGGATGATCATGATGGCATTTTTACTCTCAAACAATCTCTTAGTAATCATTTTGAAATGAAAGATCTTGGACACCTAAGTTACTTCTTGGGTCTTGAGATTCATTCTGACTCAAGTGGTTATTATCTCTCACAAGCCAAGTATGCCTCCAACATTCTTGCTCGAGCTGCTCTCACTGATTGTAAAATATCTTTTACTCCTCTGAAAACTAACATCCGACTCACTCCTCTAGATGGAACTCTTCTTAGTGATGCAACATTATACCGGTAGTTGGTTGGTAGTTTTGTCTATCTTACAGTTACTTGTCCTGACATTGCTTATGCAGTTCACATTGTCAGTCAGTTCCTATCAGCTCCAAGATCTACCCATTATGATGTCGTTCTTCGCATCGTTAACTACATCAAAGGTACTATATTCCATGGGCTTCATTTTTTTTCGTTCATTCTTCTCTTGTTCTACGTGCCTACTTTGATGCTGATTGGGCCGAAGATCCTACTGATCGTCACTCCACTACTGGTTATTGTTTCTTCTTGGGTGACTCTTATTTTTTGGTGCAGCAAGAAACAATCTATCACTTCACGCTCCAATACAGAGGCTGAATATCGTGACCTTGCGGATACCACTTAAGAACTTCTTTGGCTTCGATGGTTACTCGAGGACATGGGTATTTCACATTCCACTGCCACAACGCTCTACTGTGATAATCAAAGTGTCATCTAGATTGCTCACAATGACGTCTTTCATTAATGCACCAAACATATTGAAATTGATTGTCATTTTGTTCGTCAACATGTGATTCGTGGCACGATTCGTCTGTTTTCTGTCACTTCTGCCGATCAGACAACTGACATCTTCACCAAAACTCATCCGCTAGGACGATTTCATGATGTGGTTTCCAAACTCAAGTTGGTTTCTTCTTCACCTACTTAAGTTTGAGGGGGGATGTTAGTATATTTTTAATATATTAGCTGTCCTACAATTGGCTCCTTGATTTGCTCTTTGTATAAGTTATATATAGTAATTATAATGTACAGTTGAAAGATATAATACAGAGAAATCCTATTTTCTAATTCTTCTCTCTCTCTAAATTCTAGCCGCACTAACACTGTCTCAACTTTAACAGTCTTTCATACTTTCATCCACCAAGGACTTCCTATTAATATATAGAATGCAGATCTGGACCAGCTAAAATCATGGGACCAACAACAAAATTAAGGTTTCCTCCAAATGAAATTCAATTGCCCTGAGGCCTTCAATGGTGGAGGACAGTAGACAATTAAGTTATATAATGGTTTGTATTGAACTGCTATATATGTACCTTCTCCCGAATTATTTGTCACACACTAGCAAGATGAAATTCTTCTCACCAATGGGTATTAGGCCATATGGTATGATCTCTTCTCCTCAAATGGGAGGTTGAGAGTTCAAGTCCTGCTAGGGGCAATATTGTGTGTGGGAGGCCTGAAAACTAAACCTTCCACTGCTTGGCCCCATATTTTGCAAGCATTAGTCTATGGTACGCTTCCGTATACAGTATTTGACAGTGCATAACCATCCCATAAAATAAGCCTATAACACACCAGTTTAACATTTAAAAGAAGTATTCCACACACACACACATATATATATGGTACCTGATTGACATTAATTGTCAATTTACCTCATCAGCACATCTGCTAAATGCGAAGACACATGAAACAAGTTCAACCTTTGTTCAAGAACAGGAGAAGTATCCATTGAAACAATATATTCATACTGTAATCAAGAAGGATCATAAATAGTTCTCCACCAACAGGATCTAATATTGCTTCTTCTTCTTCTCCAGACATGAGAGCCAAGAAGCCGACATTGTAGCCTGCACCTTCAGCCATATTCCTCTCCTTTGAATATCTACGGTTCCCATCCATAATGAAGGCAATGTGATTGGGGATGGGGCCAACTGATAAAACAGAGCAAATGCAGTTTCGCATGAAAATGCCAAGCTTCTCTGAAATCCAGTTTATTTTGATATCACCAACACTTTTGTCCATTGTCGAACCAAAACGAACTATTCATGTGCACAGCCAACATTAGTTCAAAATTCAAACGATTAAGAAACAAAGTAATCTTATGCAATCAATCATATTTTTTGTATAGAATTTGTCATATAAAATGTTGTGGCTAAGCCGGTTCCTCTCACCTCAGAATAAAGCACTATCAATTTTCATCTTAATTTAATGCATGCCACTGTTTTGTATGAAATCTCTGTTTGTATAAAGAATAGGTGCAAGTAGGAAAAATGAAAATGAAAAACTCTGTTGACTAACTGGTCCTTAAACAGGAGTTCTCAGAAAACAGCCAAATTATCTACAATTAGGCATCCGCAATAAAAAAGAACTCAGAACAAGTAATCACAATCAAGAAGCCCCATATTGCTTATCAAAAAATAGAAAAAAGATTAATAAGCTTACATATTTATATAAACAAACAAGTGGCTTAGTGGTAGGTAACATGCCACACCTTATATAGGCTAGCAACTTTCGCACTGGCCACTTTCTATATATTGATAGCATATATCATATTTCAGCTTTGCTGAACCTGTGTGGTGGATTCTGCATACAGTAGGTGCGTCTATAATCATCCAATATATACATATATACACATACACACACAGTAGGCAACAATTGAAGCCCATTGAAAAAGACAATGAGAAACACTCTTTCTGATTTGCAAAAGGCCAAACCAAAAATCATATAACTATTCACTCCCAGTCCCAGTATACCCTTTCACGTGAAGCTTAGAATCTCACAGCTTTAAAGCATAAAATCATACTGCCCTTTCACGTGAAGCTTGGAATCTCACTGTTTTAAAGCATAAAATCAACTTTTTAGCTCTTTCATATCTCTCTCTATATGAAAGGAGATTATTTTTTCAAGCACAAACCATGCTCTCACCCAAATTCATTTCTGTTGAAGATCCATCATCTGCCATACCTTTCTAAATACAAGTAAAACAAATCTTTTTTTAAGCTATTTGGAGTATGCTTTCCAAGATGATTTTTAACGCACACACCCCAACAGAGACAGACCGACACACACTCACACACACACATACAGAAGAGAGAGAGTACTGTAACTTTATGAATGATTTTAATAATCATTAGTGATGTCAATTTAACCGGCTCTGTCCCGCCTCTAATGAAATGGGTTTGGAATCATACTAATTGAATTAGAAAGAGAGTTTAAAATCCACTAAGCCCCGAATCCTGCCCCGATTAATAGTAAATAAATATTCTTTTATTAGTTTTTTTTTTATTATTTTTCCTTCATTTTTTATGATAATCTTAAATTTTAACAATATATTTGTTATTAACATTATTAAGTATTTGTCTATTCTTAATTTTTTTTACAAAATTTATAATAAATTCGTTCAAGTTTGTATTGTATTTCTTAAAAAATATGTATATCGGGGCGTCCGAACTTGCCCCAACTCCGATTCGGGGTGCCCCGATGCGGGTTTGGGAAGAAATTTTTTATTCGTGGGACGGGCTTGGGATAGGGTGCCTTGCCCCGTTGACATCGCTAATCATCATGCATAACCACCATAGTATTCTTGATTAATCCGAGTATCTAAAATCAACAACAGAGTTCTATCACTACTGATAAAATTCCCCTCATGAATAATAATGATTATATGTTTAAAATATTACAAGCAGAACTGAATAAACCAACCAAAATAATTACAGAATATCATTAACATTCTCATCTACTTAAACAAACTTACCAGTTCAACAACTCCATTCAAAACATTTTCAGGAGATCAAACAAAAGAAAAAATAGGGACTTGTTCAATGGAATCAGCGTACATGTGAGCAAAGACCTCCTGTTCAAAAAAAGAGAGGCCCTTCTCCACCAACCGACCATGACTACATGCAGATAAGACTGAGAGCATCGTTACTGGATTTGGTTTCAGACCATGAGTTTTCATCTCAGCAAGCAAAGCTAGGGCATCGCTTGCAAACCTATTCATACCATACGCAGCAAATCAATCATTGCACTCCACGACACAATGTTTTTTTTTTTTTTTAAATTTTGTCAAAGGCATTTTTTGAGGCTTCTACTGCCCCACATTTGGAGTAGATATATAAAATTGCAGTTCCAACTGCTACCTCTGCTGCCAAGCCTCTTTGAATTGCAATGCCATGAGCCCACTTCGATCTTTTCAGTTCAGCGGAAACAGAACATGCCTCAAGAAGATTTAACATGGTAATCGTGTTGGGCTTTTCATGTACCCAGTACCCAGTACATTTGTTGAAAGACTGCAATAGCTTCATCTGGCAAGCCACAACAAGCAAACGGCGCTATCATTGTTAACAGTATCCCTTCTCTTCATTTGATTGAATAATTCCCATGCAAGGCATAATAGTGTCGCACTTTGCATAAGCATCAATTAATGAATTCATCACCAACTCATTTAATTCGTATCCCCACTGAATTATTGTGGAATACTGGCATGGATGGACTTGCACTGAGATGTATCTATAAAATGCTTTGCACTGAGATGTATCTATAAAATGCTTGCATGTTTGAAGAAGATTCACCAGAATCACTTCATCAGCCTCAAATCCCTCCTTCCTCATTGAAGCAAATATCATTAAAGCTTCTGAATGCCTCTCATTACTGACAAAACCAGATAGGAGAGAATTCCAAGAAACAATATTCCTTCTAGAAATCATATTGAAAGATTTAAAATTCAGATTCAGCACCATTGCACTTAAAACACATGTCGACTAAAGAGTTTTCAACAAAAAAATCATTATTGAAACCTCTTCGAATCACAAATCCATGGACTAATCTACCGATAATATCCCCTAAATTATAGGAGGCCTCAAGTACGCTTACTATTGTTTGCGCAACAATTTCAGCTCCATAGTTATATACCATCTCTTTGAATAACTCAAAAGCAATTTGACCTTCCTCACTCTGCACATAACCTCCAATCATCACTCCAAGAAATCACATTTTTGTCATACATCTCATCAAACAATTTCCATGCGATCTCCATTTCAATGTTAGCATACATACTAAAAAGAGAATTCTGAACTGAAGTAATAGAGCAAAAGCCACTCTGAATTATATAACCATGTATTTTCAGTCCTTCATGGGTAGCTCTCAGACTAGTAGACTACGACATGACTGAATTACAAGCACTAAAGTGGCAGTGTTCGGTTCAAATCTGGTAACCCTACCTTGCATAAGCAACCACAATCCTTCCATAAAAGCATCCTGGTCCAGGTGCCAATGAATGATTAAATTCCATGAAACAGAATCTCTGTTCCTCATGCAACAGAAAGCACAAAGTGCAGAACCCAAGGCCCCAGATTTCACATAAAAGTCCATGATGGAATTCCCAATAGAAGTGAATGATTCTAATCCCCGTTTGACCAAACAAGCATGAATTGACAATCCATGTCTAAAGGAGAATTCTAAACATGCTTTAAGAATGGGAGGGAACAATGAAGGGTCTGTCAGTTGAACTCCTGCTTTTATCATTCCATTATAGTGGGAAAATACCTCTTGCCATTTCCCATTAGATGATGATCCTTTGATCCTTAAAACCCAATTGGGTAGTTTTGAACTCGAACAAGTTATCGGAAGACACATTGCCATTAAGCAGATGCAGGAGTTCATTCAAGATTCTGCATTTCTTAAAGTACATGAATGGGTATTTTCACATTTCAACCATATAAATAAGCCTTCTAATAAACCTGGAGTTCTCATTTCACAAAACTATAGAATAGAGCAGTTTTAAATTTTGACATTCTCGTATATTCAGAAGCGGAATACCAATATAAAAAACACCAGCATCTACGGAGACATTATCGAGTTCTGGTCCCGCTACACCACAGTCCTGTTGTGGCTGCTCTGAGGCTCGAACTCGCACCATTGGTACCACAATGAACCCATTCAGAATGTGAAATTAACTAATTTAATATGGGGCAACTAATCCTAACATCACCGCGGAATCTAACTTGACGAGAAATTAAAGCTAAACTATCTAATTTGTCATTCTCGTACACCACTACCGAGGGGGTCAAAGAATCAGCATTGATCATTTGATATTGCATTACTCAAAACCCTAAGTACCAAAGAAAATAACACATTATAGATTCAAAATACCAGCTACTTACAATAGCAGGAGAAATAATTATTGAACTCGAAATTGGATACTGTGAGACAAAGTTTGAGTAGAAGATGGAAAAAAGTGGACAAAAGGAAACAGAAAGAATCTAATGAAAACCCACGAGATGCAATTGACTGCTTACCAGAAAGACGAAGACGATTAGCAGAAATACAGACCTAAAGAGTCTTCTCGAATGACCAGAGAGAGAGAGAGAGAGAGAGGTCCAAGTTGTTTCAGCGGGAATTAAAACTGTTGGAGTTTGGCTCCAATGGTCGTGTTGGATTTAGGTTTGTGGACGTGTGTCAGAAATGACTCATTTAATTTCACGCCTAGTGTGTTTTGTTGGCGTAAGAAATGATTCTGAAAGAGAGAAAAAAAAAACCTAATTGATACGCTAATCCGAATTGCTACCCTCTAATCAAGCAAAATATTTACCTTATACAAGAACTAATAATTAAAATATTTAAAAGCATCTGAGGCTGTGAGTTGAACTTGGACTTAGACTTGGACATTTTTCTGTGCACCATCTGCTTGTTAATTAGTCAAAGTAACCAGACTGAGTCTTGGGTCCGACGTACATTGCCAAAATAGATGCCAAGTCGGTCCAAGCTTAATTATACCCGTTCCAAATGAATCCGGGTATATATATATATATATATATATATATATTTGGCACAAGGTAGAATCTGGGTTTGTGCACGTAAAAAAAGAGTTAATTTCATTGATGGAAGATCTTCAGAACCTAAAATATATATTAGTATAAATTTAACAAAGATTCAAGTATTAAAAATAGAATGACAGCAGTCCAACGTTGTAAGAGTACTCAAAACAACCAATTTCAATACTCATGATCAATAATACAAAAGATGATGTAGCGATATAATAAATAGAATATGTGCGAATTCAAAAAAATGGACGCAAATTATAGTGGGATATTGTGTGATAACTAATATTGTATGGGGTGGAGTGTCGGGCCCTTAAAAAATAGACAAGTGCATCGCATTCATGTAGTAAAAATGAGAATGTTAAGGTAGATGATTGGAGTAACTAAAAGAGATAAAGTTCCTAATGAGAGTGTGAGAGAAAAATTAAGTGTAGTGTCCATTTGTAAATAAAATTGGACAGAGTAGATTGATATGATTTGTACACATATATCAGAGATCTAGTGATGTGTCGATAAAACGAGGAGAACTAATTATAATAGAAAGTAAGAGACGGAATGGGCGACCAAAAATAACATGTGATAAGGTTATTATAAATTATTTTAGAAAGTTAAACTTAGTAAAAAGAAAATGACATCTAATAGAAAATATTGAAAAAAGAAAATTCATTTGACCAATCTAATTCATATGGGACTAAAATAAAGATGACGACGATGAAAACAAAGATTACGGCTACTTGGGTTTTAGTATTTTCCTATAACATGTCAATTGGAACCAGTTTAATAAAGTTGTAAACAGATCAATGCCATGGAAAATGATCATAGCCCATTGAACACTGATAATGCCTGAAAAGAGAGAAATTAAGTCCGGAGTCAAACATGGAAGTGTGCCTTGTAAGCATGGTCCTTGAGGCCAATTGTTCTACCCCTTAGGGTTAATGCACAATTTTAATGTGAAACTATTAGGTACTCCTAGTGGTCCGGCCAATTTTAAATGCACTAGTAGTGTTTTTTCAAGTTTCTGTTTGTTGAACATTCACAGTGGTCACGTAATAGAAAGCATTTATGGTGTGTGGTCACGAGAGGCATGATTGTCCTTTTACTGACTTTTTAATGTACTAGGGACTCATAACGAACGTTAACATAGGTGGATCAAACAACACTAAAAACATGTGTTTGCAGTACGATGAAATATGAAAAACAGGTCCTTCCTCCACATGTGAAGCAAACAAATTGTACGAACACTACTGTCTTAACTTTAATAGTCTTTCATACTCTCTATCTACCAAGGACTTCGTAATAATATATAGAACCAGCTTAGAATCATGGGACCAATAACAAAATTAAGGTTTCCTCCAAATGAAATTCAATTGCCCTGAGGCCTTCAATGGTGGAGGACAGTAGAGTAGACAACTAAGTTATATAATGGTTTGTATTGGAACTGCTATATATGTATCATCTCCTGAATTATTTGTCACACACTAGCAAGATGAAATTCCTCTCACCAATAGGCATTAGACCATATGGTATGATCTCTCTTCCTCAAATGGGAGATTGAGAGCTCAAGCCTTTATTGCTAGAGGCAATATTGTGTGCGCGCGTGCATGATTTATGCCTGAAAACTAAACCTTCCACTGCTTGGCCCCATATTTTGCAAGCATTAGTCTATGGGTACCCTTCCTTATAGAGTATTTGACATTGCATAACCATGCCATAAAATAAGCCTAATAACACACCAGTTTAACATTTAGAAGTAGTATTACACACACACATATATATATGGTACCAGTAATTGTCAATTTACCTCATCAGCACCAGCACATATGCTAAATGCAAATACACATGAAACAAGTTCAACCTTTGTTCAAGAACAGGAGAAGTATCTATTGAAACAATATAATATAATATAATCAATCATACTGCAGTCAAGATCCACCAACAAGTAGGATCTACTGTTGCTTCTTTTTCTTCTCCAGATAAAAGTGGTTACTTTGGAAATTCAGAATTGCCCAAACCAGGTGCCGGAAACCAATCTCTGGCCAAAGCGCAGAAGGAGAATACGAATAGGAATATGCAGTTTGCCATAGAAGAAAGTTGCTCAGGCGGGTCTCGCCTGAAGTTCGGATTAGGATGTCTGGATCAGGTGCAACTGCCATATACATGTGCTTGTCGATGTCCACTACTTTGATACCGTCCTGACCATGGTAGTACTCTTCATTCCCTCCAACTCCATTTGAACCATAACCAGCTCTTCTGTCATATTTTTCTTTACATGATTGTTGAACTGCATTTGTTATCTCATCAGTAGATGTATAGGCGACACAGATAGAGAGCACGGCTTTGGAGTTTGCTGCAGTGGCCTTCATAGCTTTCTTGGCTGCCTCCCTGACAGGTTCACTCAAGAGATTTAGATTTCCTGCAAAATGAACCCTCACCCCATAACGGTTGACAAAACTCTCTTCCTTGATCAACCCTTCAATCTTTTCCAGCATCAAGTCCATCAGGTTCTGGACTTCTTCAGGTCGTCTCCTGAAATTATCAATGCTGAAGGCATAGACTGTCACGTACTTTACGCCCAACTCATAGCAGTACCTGAGCACAGACATGAGAGCCAAGTACCCGACATTGTGACCTGCACCTTCAGCCATATTCCTCTTCTTTGAATATCTGCGGTTCCCATCCATGATGAAGGCAATGTGATTGGGGATGGGACCAACCGACAAAACAGAACAAAGACATTTTCGCATGAAAGTGCCAAGCTTCTCTGAAATCGAGTTGATTTTGAGATCACCAACACTTTTGTCCATTGTTGAACCAAAACAAACTATTCATGACCGACCACATCCAACATTAGTTCAAATTTCAAACCATTAAGAAACAAAGTAATCTTATGCAACCAAACATATTTTTTGTATAGAATTTGTCATATAAAATGTTGTGGCAAAGCCGATTCTAATAATAATAATTTTGTTGACTAACTGGTCTTGAACAGGACTTCTCAGAAAACAGCCAAATTATCTACAATTAGGCATCAGCTTGAAAAAAAAAAAAACTCAGACAAGTTATCACAATCAAGAAACCCCATATTAGAGAGCCACATAGAATAAAACTAAAATCCTTTTTGTTTAGAAATTTGTATGAGAAAACATCTTATGATTATCATTTTCTCCGTAGGGTTCACTATATGCACTTGCACAGCAAACAATATTGATACAGATGTAATTAATCATTAGGCATCACAAAAAGTGTAACATAAAAAAAAAAAGCCCAGTACAGAAACAAACAATATTGTTAGCCTATCTAACGTGCATATATATATATATATATATATATATATATATATATATATATATATATCGCTTGAGAATTCATATGGGTAGCAAGAGACACTAGTTTGAGGTGAACATATATGGAAATTAAGTGATGAGGTTCAACATCCAAACTTTTGAAGACAAAAAATAACTAATTAGATAAATTAAAATAATAAAAAATAAAAAAAGTATCAATAAGGATTAAAAAAAAAGCATTACCATAAACTGTAGAAACAAAGCCTGAGCCTCTGAATTCACATGAAAAACAATGAAACTAGAGCATTACCATTATATAAGATAGCACCATTTATATATGCTCTAAATAGAGATGCATGAACCATGAAGAAAGAAGCTGAAAAGCACAAGGAGTAATGGTCCCATGGGTCCTGAGCAGGACTCGTGCTGGCTTACAAACCTTAGATATCAAAAAAGTAAGTGACTTTATCTGTGTTAGGCTCAACTTATTTATCAACCATAATATTTTTTGTGAATCAATGTTGCCAGAGTGGGTTGGTAGGACCACAGGTAAGTAATTGATGGACATGTGCAAAACTTAAAAGGCCATACTTTATTTATTTTTTATTTTTAATCTTCTTTTTCTTTTAAAGATAGAACATAACTTGGTTGGTAATAAAAATAAATAAAAACTAATAATAGTAGAACCACAAGCTTAAGCACAATCTTCATCTTTCATATCCCACTTGCTGCTGCTTCCACATAAAAAAATTTTAAAAAAAACATTTCATGTCTTCCCCTTAGTTGAAAGAGACCCGAAAAAGAATACACGGTTTCAACTTTAACACGCCCTGCTCTGAGAGCTGGGGTTGCAATTTAAAAGCAAAAATAAAATAAAAATTATTTTTTATGCACCTCACCCAAACCCATTTCTGTTGAAGCTCCATCATCTGCCATACCGTTCTAAATTCGTGTAAATACAACTTAAATCAGCTCAACAAAGCTTTCTTAAACTATTTGGAGTATGCTTTCCAAGTGACTTTTAACACACGCACGCACCGGGAGAGAGAGAGAGAGAGAGAGAGTATTGCAAATTTTAATCATCATAACTACCATAGTATTCTTGATTAATCTGAGTATTTAAAATCAACAACGATGTGAGAGTTTTATCACTATTGATAAAATTCCTCTCATGAATAAATAATGATTTATGTTTAAAATATTATCAAACAGAATTGAAAAAACCAACAAAAATAATTACAGAATATCATTAACAATGTAATCTACTTGACACAACTCACCAGTTCAAGAACTCGATTCATAACATTTTTTATCAGGAGATCAAACACACAAAAAATAGGGACTCGTTCAATGTAAGAGCCTGTGTACACATGTGCAAAGATCTCCTGTTCACAGTTATTATGCTCGCACTGATTGTTGATAGTTTCTGTTTCCATTTGGCCTGTGGTGAAGTGGAGAACGATGATGTAAAGGATGTTGGCCATGTTGATAAGGTGTGCGATGAGTATTAATTCGACGCTCCTTTGGCCTTTCATTGACGGCTTCAATCCGTTCCAGTGTTTCCACAACTTCTTTCATTGATGGCCTGTGTTTGGGTTCAGGTCCAACACATCTTAGAGAGAGCTGAGCGATCTGTACTGCAGCTTTGGATGGATACTTTCCTTCCAACCGCAAGTCCACTATGCTCTTTAGCTTTCTTCTGTCATACAAATATGGTTTAACCCAGTCAACCAGATTATGTTGCCCATTTGGACGGTTTGTGTCAAGTGCTCGTAAACCTGTCAGCATCTCAACCAATACCACACCAAAACCATACACATCGCTCTTCACATATAAATGTCCTGTTTCAATAAGCATGACATTAGTATCATAGCATATAATTTAAATGGTTAGGTCTAGCTGAAGTAGCTTTGAAACATGCAAGTTTTCAGAAGCTTGATTTGATCAACGTTGCTCTTTCAGTT
The DNA here is from genome assembly GCA_026545225.1 of Cornus controversa. NCBI lineage: Eukaryota > Viridiplantae > Streptophyta > Magnoliopsida > Cornales > Cornaceae > Cornus > Cornus controversa. The sequence continues at coordinate 1,214,264 of CM048853.1, read as the reverse complement.
TGGGTGTTACCTGTGGCAACATACTCAGGAGCAGCGTAGCCATATGTTCCCATAACCCGTGTTGTCACATGTGAATGACTAGCCGAGGGACCCATTTTTGCCAATCCAAAGTCCGATATTTTTGCATTATAAGACTGGAAAAAGACAACAAAATATAAATGTTGGATCAAGTTGATTTCATGCTTCCTCTAATAGCATCTTCTAATTGATCATTAAGTTTCTGTCACCAGTTAATTCAACCTCCATTCCACCACCATAAGTTAGTGGGCTAAATTAGGTATAGGTTTTAGAGGGAAAGGGGGGAGTTCAATGACAGGAATTTGAGTGAAGATTGCTACATTATCATGGTGATTGAAAAAAAAAAGGTAAAATAATCAACAATCAAATAGTTTGTAGTCTTTTGTATCACGGCATGGTACTAATTTATCGATTGCACAGAACTTACCCCGTCAAGCAATATATTTGAGGCCTTGAAATCTCTATAGATTACTTGTTTCTCCGATGTGTGCAAGAATTCCAGGCCTCGAGCTGCTCCTAATAAAATTTTAAGCCGTATTTCCCATGGAAGTGGTTGAACAGCTGAGCCCCCTGCAAGTGAAAGCACGTGGTGTTTAGTGAATCAATTAAATGAACTTAACTGGTTTTTAGAAGACAAAAGTATGTCCACATTTGCTAATGGTACCACATTTACCATAATACTAATATATATGTTGGAAGTCTTACTTCCAAAAAGGTGATTCTCCAAGCTGCCCTTTTGCATGAACTCATAAACAAGAAGTAGCTCTTTATCCTCCCAACAATATCCCAACAGCTTAACAAGGTTAGGATGAGAAAGCCTTCCAAGGAAATTCACTTCAGACTGCATGTATAAATGAAAAAACAAATAAGTAAATGGCATTCAGAAGATTTTTTTATAACTACAATTAAATTAAAAATGCAATGGAGAGAATAGTAGATAATATCAATAACTCACAAATATTTATCGCTATTCAATAAAAACATAGATTATCAATACCACATAATTAAACTTCAGACGAACGTATAAAAAAGCGCCGTAAAAGTTTTTGCACCATATATTAACTCTAGATCTCCTTTAAAAAATTTGCAGATGCCAGGACCAACTAACTAGGTCAGTTAAACCTGAAGAATATATCCACAACTCTGATAGAGCAACAATCTGAAAACTGCATCATAACATCTTTGAGCCATTTACCTAACAACTTAGTTTAATTCATGTGGTTCCCAGTTGAGAACTGCTAAATGAATTAGGAAAGTGGCGACTCTTATTTCACAAAAGAAATAATAATAATAAACCATGGAATTAGGAAAGTGGTGGCTCTTGTTTGCTTATTTATTTATCCTTGTGTGTGTGGGAGGTTCAGGGGCAAAACCCTTGCTCACTATAACCAGCAATTTCTAGGTTTCTGCAAGAAGAAAGGCATCACAAGTCCTCAAACCCTACCCAACCCTGCAACCATTTTCATTTGACAAAACAACTATTGTGAAGCAATCAAATTCATATTAGTAAATTGTTTCTTGTGCAAAAAACCATTCATTTACTATGATAAATAAGAATATAGAAAATTCAAGTGTACGGGAAATGAAGAGATAACTAAATTATAGTCCTTGATTATAAGTATAAAGGTCAAAGAAGCAAAACACACACACACACACACAGAGACACAAAATGGCAATATAAGAAAAGAAAAATAGATAATTTTCATCATTTGACTGGGCACTAAATTGAATAAAGCTGAATCACCTGCCACTCTTGAAATCCTTGCATGCTCTCGGAATTCAACTTCTTGACCGCGATGGTCATTCCACTACCACTTTTAGGTGTGACCCTGTCGTCCAGCCAACCCTTGTAAACTTTCCCAAAACCACCTTCTCCCAACACTGTATCTGATCTGAAATTTCTGGTTGCAATCCTCAATTCTGCAAAAGTGAAGGTCCTCAAGTTGGGGGCGGGCAAGATCTGCCCACCCATAAAACCCTCATCGTTGCCACTTGCAGCCGAGAACTGGCTGTCAATGGACAGGTTGGTGCCTCCTGAAGATGTTGTGTTGGTCGTTGCCTGTGATGTTCCTGCTGCTATATATATGGTCCCAAAACACAACAAATCAGAAACAGAGCAACCCAATAGAGATTGATTATACAAAACATGCCATAAAATGATCCTATCAAATTCAGCAGAGCTATTAAGAGAATTCTGAAAAGTAAAGCAAAACCCAGATAATTAATTGAGAAAATTAATCCAATATTGTTTGTATTGTGCCATGATTCACCCAAAAAGTTTAAAAAAAAAAAAATTTGAAATCAAAGACAGAATTATTCAGAAAAATGTGATAGAAAATGAAATTTAGCAGCTATTAAAGGAATCTTTAGAAAATTAAACTTCACATCAGAATTATTCATATTAGTGTAATATTGCACAAAAATCAGAAGCAATAAAGATATTGTTAGAAAAAGGGATAAATAAAAAGAAATAATGAAATCTGATTATTGGATTACCTGAACTAAAATTGCCAGTGGTGTTAGGGCTTTTGTTACTAGAAAGAGAAGCAAAGCAAATCCCCATGTGAATCTCTCTCTACTACACGTTCTTTTTGTCTTGGATCTTATTCGGAGACAGATATAGGCATAGCATTAATCCCTCCAAAAAGCCAAGTGGAGAGAGAGAATACAATCTTATATGGTTGATGATCAATGGTCTTCCAAGCTTTGCTTCGTATTAATCTTCTTCAGCGTCAGCCTCTTCAGCTATTTACTTATTTTTTATTCAATACTTTTCTTGACCATGACTATTGACTATTCTGTATCATTTCATACATTAACTTGTGTGTGTATTTGAGCTCCATTGTTTAAATTGCAGAACAGTTGTATAGAATAATGTTTGTAAGACCAAGTCATGATAGAGAAAAAGCTACAGTCGAAAATTTCTGGGTTTATTTTATTACAGACAAAGCTTAGTCCAAGTCAAACAGCCGTGTAAATGGGTCAGTCAGTCAATACCACCCACGTCTCTTTTTCTGTCACTTTCTTGGAACGGAAGAGGAAATTCAAACAAGCCAACCACTTGACGATTTAGATAACTCTCCTTTTCATCAATCATATTTGAGTTAATGTCATATACTCCTCCGTTCCATATTAGATGGAGCACTACCATACATTTCGAATGTATATTTCGAATATGAATGACAATATAAAAAAATATAAATATTTTTATACATATTACAGTTTTTATAATTTTTAATATTTTATCAAATTAAATGAATTTTATTAAAAAAAATTAGAATAAATGTTAAACATTATGAATATAATTCATGAATTAGTATCTCGAATTTGGTAGTTGATTATGTCGCATTACGTGGCTAATTATTTGACAACTTTTTATATTTTAAAAGTAATTATTTGGAGAGAACACAGGAAATAAAAATAGCAAAATTTATAATTATAGAATCATAATCCTCACATAACTCAATAACATATAATTCAAATTAAATTTTATGTCGTATCTTCCTCTAAAAGTTCATTTCCATTAAATTTTCAAATAATTGAGATAAGAAACTACAAAAAAATTTCATAATTTCTTTAACATAAACTTGGAACTCTTTCTCTTGAATAAAAACACTCTAATTTTTTTCACTCTCTACATATGTGAATAATTAAATAAACACATAATATACTTAGAGTTTCTTATAATGTTATTTTGATTTGGTATTTTCGATCATAGTTTAATTTTAAAGAAAGACATAAAGAGAAGTTGAGCGAGTGCAAAAGAGAATATATGTATATATAATAAAATATACATAAAAAAAAGGATTAAAATTAGAGAGAGAAATCCAATTTGATTAGAGCAGTGCTACACATCTCGAAAATGTACGGAATATAATTAAAAATAAAAATATAACTTGATAATTTTATAAGAAAATAATACATTAATTACATATTTGTTTTAAAAAAAATTCTAATATCAAAGATGAACATAGGACCGAGGGATAGTCCACAACATTTCTGTTTTTTTCACTTGACTCGGTAGAGGGTATAATTCCATTTATTTTAATTTTGTATTGGAGCATGTCACATTTTTTAATTTGTTCAATTATTGGTCATCTTTGCACATGACCAAACAAATTTAACATGGCTAATTTTGTCTCTAAATAGTATTATATTGTTGTTTTAATCACAGCATACATTTCTTTAAGAAATATTATAGTTTGTCGTTCAAAGATACAATATTTTACCCTGAAACTGTATAAAACTCTTTCATTTGTTTTTGTCGACCGCATAAGAGGTGATGGTTTAATTTGTATTATATATCTCAACTATTTTGGTTTCCCTTTGTAATTCTAATTTCATATTTTGCTCCAAAGATTGAGAGAATTGTTTCTTATAGGAAACAAATTACAGTTCCAATGATTTTGTCATGAATGACCATAATTTTTCTTGGTTAGATGTGGGCTATAAATTTAGGCCAATTTTATTAGTATTTTTTTATTTCTTTTTATAGATAAACATAGTTGATTATTTGAATTAAGCTTTTTTTTAAAAAAAAAAAAAATATTGTGATGGTATGTTGATTATAATTTTTCTTGGTTAGATGGTGGGTTATAAATTTAGGCCAATTTTATTATTTTTAATTTTTTTATAGATAAAATTTGTTATTTTAATTGAATTAAGTTTTTTTTTTTTAAATTTGTAATGGTATCTTAGTTATTGATTAATTATCTTTAGTTAGTTTATTTTTTCCATGGTTACTGTGACAATGTCAAACTACATGACATGTTGCAAAAATAAAAAAATTACATGAAATGAGAATTTATTTTCTTATTTGTTACATTTTCTTCTATTGTGTGTGTGTTTTTTTTTAAGAAGATATGACATATAAGAAAATAAATAATATGTGTATAGTCAAATTTTTGGTCCCGAACTTTTAACTCATACAACGTATTACACAAGTACATACTCTTATTTTTATGTATGTTTTCGTTTATACTTTTGCCAAATTTTTGTAACTTTTAAAAAAAAAAAATTGAATTATACTTGAACATTTCCAAATCAGTCTCCTTTGCATGCCGTATTTTACGAACTATGATTTTAAGTAAATTGGTCTAATGAAGGAGGGAAAAATGGAACAATAAGATGTGGTTGATATAATGGGTGAAAAAAGAAAAGAAATAATAATATTAATTATTAGTTAAGAAACGTGGGTAGAGGACACAATACGACATGAATACGTTGACATGTCAAACTTTAAAAAAGTAGGGCATAGATACAACTAATATAAATACAAATTATATATATATATATATATATATATATATATATATATATTGAGTAGGATAATTATAGAACATTAATTAATTATAATTTCTATACTAGAGTTACATAAGTTAGAAATTGAAGCTATTTTAGTATAAAAAATATATATTATCTTATATATAATATTTAGTATCATATCTTGACATTATAGTTTTTTTTTCATTACATATGTGACATGTGTTTAATGTCAATTTTTTAAAGAAAAGGATATTAGACAGTTTGATGTATGTGCACAAAGAGTATCTAGAATGTGTTGATCAACTGTTCGAGATGTATCGATTAAGTGTCTAAAATGTCTTGGTCAAATATTCAAAATAATAAAAATTATTTTTAAATTATGGACATGATCATGAAGTGTTGAAGACATGTTCAGAAATGTTCATGAAATGTCAATGTTTGACACAATGACATGGCACTTCATAGCCGTTTAGGTTATGAGAAAAAAGAAATGATAGTGTTAACATTTCATCATGTTTGGTTGATTAGTGAAAGAAGGAGAAAAAAAAAGAAAGAGTTTTCTCGCTTAATCATGTTTGGGAAAAGAAAGAAAAAGAAATTATTTTAATAAATTTACTACTATACATATATTTTTACATTTATAAGAAAAATATACACCTAAAAAGTCGTAACTCCCAACTGCTAATTTTACTATCATTTTTAAAATAGAGGAAAATATGTAGGGAAATATGTAGAAATAAGACTTTGGTAACCATCTGTTTTTTTCCTTTTTCTATAACAAATGAATTCATTTTTAATCATTTCCACACAATTTTTTTTTAAAAATAATTTTCTTTCATTTCCTTTTTCTAATTTTTTTAAACTCAATGAAGAGGTTAATACTATCCTTTACTTTTATTTCTTTCTTAGGATCCATTATGTAAATATTTTTTGAAAAATATATTCCTCTTTTTTTGGTTTTTGGTTTACAAGAGTTTGGTAAAAACATTTTACTTGTAAAATGATTTACACTAGTTCTAACAAAAATCACTGAACTGATCCAAGATCTAAAAGTCCTTTTACACTCGTTAATAATGACAACTGGCAAGTATATGATATATCCATTGAGAAAGAAAAAGACAGAGTCACCTATTCCTATTTTTTTTATTACACGTTCAAAATCAGGTCATATATATATATATACATACATATATATATATATATACATCGTCATAAGTGAGCCCAAATATCATCATCCGCTTAATTAAATTATATATATTTGAGCTCACTTATGATGACGTGAGACGATTTACTCTTTCTCTTTTCTAAATAAAATTTATAAAAAGAATTCTTAAACTATAGAATACTTGATTTTCATATTTTCACTAGCATAATTACCATTTTTTTTTATTAAAGGTAGAACCCTTAAATTTCCTCTCAAGTGTTTTTTTCACTCTAGTATTGAAATTATACACAGTATATATATATATATACACACACACTATAAATATATATAAAATATATTATATAATAATTAAAAGTAAATTTAATCACATAATAATATAATTTCTAAAAGTTCTTTTTTTAAATCAGACAATCTTTCCTTGACTTGTTAAAAATTGTGTGGTGAATGGACTCTTTTGTAATTTTATTTTAAAGAAAAAAGAGAGTAAAGTGTTTGAGAATATTGGTGAAATGCCAATTAGAAACGTCAATTTAACCCGCCCCTAATGGGACGGGTCTGTGATTATACTAATTGGATTATGGGCAAGTTTAGAAAAAGAGTTTAAAACTCGCTAAACTCTAAACCTGTTCTGATTAATCATAAATATATAAATAAATATTCTTTTATTAACTATGATTTTTATTTTTTTTCATTAATTATGATAATTTTAAATTTTAACAACATTTTTGTTATTATCATTTGTAAGTATTTGTCTATACTTAAAATTTTTTACAAAATTTATCATAAATTCGTTCAAGTTTACATTGTATTTCTTTAATAATATATATATATCGGAGCGTCCCGAACCTGACCCGATTTGGTTGCAAAACGCCCCAAAGCGGGTTAGAAAATATTTTTTTATTCGTGAGACGGGTTTAAAAAAAAGAGTGCCCCGTCCCAAACCCACTCCTTTCACATTATTCAAGGTCAATTTTAGTGTTTGGTTAGATTCAACTAAAAGCTTTAATATATAAATTAATTAAATTATATATATATATATTTCTAATTATATATATATATATAATTAAAGGCATCTATAATAAAAGATTAACATGGAAGCTTGAACTAAATGTGCATAATTTTTAGTTAAATTAATAGCAATTTGCAGGTCCTTTTAGGATTCATGAACCAAGCAACAAATTAATTAAAAACAGAACCACCACATCAACAAGAGCTATATATATATATAACTTGCAGCAATGGTGATTGGTGAGTGAGAAAGTTTAGTCATTCTAGAAGGGAAAAGGAGAGGAAAAACATGAGAGGATGTATCAATTCATGAGCAATATATTATTTGGAATTAGGACTCCAAATGAAGTAATTCTACTATTTCGTCAATTGAATCCTTTTTTTAAAGCTCGAATCATTTTTTTTGTTCTTAGCCAAACATGTTTAATTCAATCCCACTTCTTGGGAATGTTAGGCCCAATATATGAGCATTATTAAACTTATGAACTTGCAACTTATATATATATATAAATATACACACACTTGACTTATGAAAATATGCATGTCTAATTGTTTATATATACGTTATATATTGTTATAAATAAAAGGAAAAGAGATAAATATCTCTGAATTATATTAATGAATGGTATATAAAATAATATACAGTTAGAGCATATATATAGAAGAAAAAAAAGAGGTAGATGAATGTGGGGCAAGTTTTCCTATACATGATAAGTCTCCAATTATAGGAATTCTAATTTGATATGAAAAATGTTAAATATAAACTATACTAATATATTTCAACATTCCCCCTTAAACTCAAGGTGGGTGATACGACGTCATCTGGAGTTTAGAAATAAGCTCTCGAAAGCACCCCAGTGGAAGAGATTTGGTGAAGATATCTACTATCTGATCATGTGAAGTAACTGACTGTAACTGCAAGATATTCTGAAGTAAATGATGACAAATAAAATGACAATCTGTCTCAATGTGTTTGATCCGTTCATGAAAAATATCATTGCGTGCAATCTGAATAGCACTCTTGTTATTACAATAGATGGGAGTACCAATGGACGAAAAAACAGTCATATCCTGAAGAAGCCATCATAACCATAAAAGCTCAAAAGTAGCATCGGCAAGTGCTCTATACTCGGCCTAAGTGCTAGATCGAGCAATAACAGACTATTTCTTATTACGCTAAGAGATCAGTGCGCTACCAAGAAAGAAACAATATCGTGTAGTGGAATAGCGATCTGTTGGGTCGCCAACCCAATTTGCATCAGAATAAGCACGAAACACCAGTGAAGACTGATGAGAGAAAAAGAGCCCACAAAATACAGTATCCTTGACATAACGGATAATATGAAGAACAGCAACAAAGTGAATTGATCTTAGCGAAGCCATGAATTGAATAACGATATAAACAACATGAGAAATATCTGGACAAGTGACAGTAAGACATACTAGGGCTGCAACTCGGACGGGTTGGGCGAGTTAGAATTACAACTCAGGCTCAACCCTACATATGAAATGTTCAACCCTAATCCAACTTTAACCTTACTTCCAACCTTAACTACTCAACCCTAGCCCAACTCATCTTTAAATTTTTAAATTCGGGTTTGCAACTCGGGTTGAGATTTCGGATTAAAAAGTCGGGTTATCTATATCACCAATCTCCATGTTGAAAATTTAAAGTGATCTTTAACAAGTTTCACATTAGATTACTTCTAAATACACAAAAAATTAAGAACTTAATGCAAATTTTTAAAAAATTACAAACATTTTTTGAAGAAATTAATTATCTAAAGTGTTAACATACAATAAATTAAGATTTAAATAAAGGAAGTTGAAAAGAAAAAGGTTATCATAATTTGATATTATATATAATATATTTAAAATAAAAAATATGTATAAAAATAATATTACAATTCGGGTTTAGGTTTGGGTTGGGCTCGGGTTGTTGGCACCTCAACCCAAGCCCAAGCCTAATTAAGTTCAGGTTGAGGTTTTTCAACCCAAGTTCAACCCTAATTGTAAAAATAGTTGTCAAAGCCCATAAAAATTCAGGTTGGGCTCGAGTTGGGTTTAGGTTACCCAACCCAAGTTGCACCCCCAAGACATACCAGACTACCAACCAACTGACGATACAGAGTACCATCACGAAAAAGTTCACCATCATGTGGAGTAAGTCTTACATTAGGCTCAAGTGGAGTATCAGCAATCTTGTTGTCTGTGATACCAACTTTGGAAAGAAGATCGAAACAGTACTTTACTTAAGTAACATAGTAGCCATCAATAGCTCGAGTGATTTTCAGGCCAAGAAAATAACTAAGAGGTCTAAGATCTTTCATTTCAAATTGATGATTGAGAAACTACTTAAGTTCCTGAATACCCTGAGTATCATCCTCGGTGATGATCATATCATCAACATAAAGCAAAAGAAAAATAACACCATTTGCAGTACGCATGATACGTAAAGCTGAATCATATGTACTGGTAGAATAGCCAAGGCGAGAAATAGTAGAACTGAACTTGGCAAACCAAGCTTAAGGTGTCTGTTTAAGACTATACAGAGCACGCTTAAGCCAACAAACCTGATGAGACGGATGATCAAAACCTGGAGGAGGATTCATATAAACTTCCTCGAGCAAATCACCATTGAAGGAGACATTTTGAACATCCATCTAAAAAAGTTGCCAATAATGGGAAGCAGCCACGACAATAAGAGTACGAACAGAAGGAAGACGAGCAACATGAGCAAAAGTCTCCTCATAATCGATGTCATACTCCTGTGTATTGATATTAATGTTGTGAACAATACATAAAAGCCTATTTATAGGCACATAATCTTAGAGTCTAAGTAAACTTAGAAGACAAGAAATTCTAATCCTAGATGGCTTAGGAAAAGGTGTAAGAAACCTATTAGGAAAATATATAATCTATAATAGGAAATATATAATCTAACAGCCCCCTGCAAACTCAAGGTGAGTCATATGAAGCCAACTTGAGTTTGGAAACAAAATCTTGAATTTGACTCACGAAATCAATCTGGTGATGTAATTAACTGTGGCTACGAACACATACAAAAAAGCTACAAAAGAGCCGGTAAGACCAAAAGCGGCTCGTTGGAGTGAAAATTGATTTGAAAATTAGAAAAGGAGTTCATTGAAATCAGCGACTTTGACACACATATGTTATGGCTCGTGAAAGCAATTTAGTGATGTTACCAACAATGGCTGAGAAACACATACAACGAAGCTGCAAAACAGTGAACTCGTTGGAGTGACGGTAAGATCAAAAGCTGCTCCCTGGAGTAAAAACTAATTTAAAAATCAGAAAAGGGGCTTATTGAAATCAGCAACTTTGACACACAGATACTAGTGGAAGCCGATGAATTAAACTTGAACTAGGTTGTTATATTTTTCTTTTATATATATATATATATATATATATATATATATATATATATATATATATAAGGCGAAAGCTATTTTCTACGATTGGCCATCGGGGATGGGGGGTGAAGCAGATAATGTCATCCCCGATGGTGAGGGTGATCGACAATGAAAACTACTTGGAATTGATAAACTCTAATACTATATTAGAAATAAGAGAAAAAAAGAGAAATATCTCTAAATTATATTAATGAATGATATATGAAATAATATATAGTGAGAGCATATACATAAAAAGGAAAAAAGATAGGTGAGTGGGTAGCAAGTTATCCTATACATGATAAGTCCTCAATCATAGGAATCCTAATTTGATATGAAAAAGGTTAAATATAAAATATACTAATATAGTTGGCAAGTTTGATATTTATTTATTGATCAAGAAATATAAAAATAAGAAATAAAAATTGTTACGTTTCACCGGCTTAGGAATTAAGTCAAGCTTGATTTTATTGCAATCCTACTTTAGATATATGCTTCTCGTCCAAGGTAGTGGAATAAATTAGAATAAAATAAAGATATTTTTTTGATAAAATTGAAAGCATTTTTTTACCCTCATTAACTAATTAATTAATTGTGTCATGTGTTTTTGTTCTTTCTTATAAATCGGTAGGAGGTTTTTAACAACTTTTTCATTCCTTCACCAATCAATCATCACATTATATTTGCATCATATATGTTAATTATACATTAGATGTAATTTTGTTTAACGAATCGTTAATTTGAGAGGGGTGTTAAAATAATTTTACAAAAAAATTAATTTAAAGATAATTAAGCCAAACCTTAAGAGAGATCAAAGTAATATTATTGATTATAAGACTCAAATTTTTAACCTTAATATATATCCCTTTTTTAACCACAAAAATGTGTGCACGTCCCACACAACTGCTCGTGACTAGTTGACAAAACTTACTACGCACAAATAATTCAAATCTTTTTAAACTTGTTGCGTCTAAACACTCATTAATAAACAAAATCAAGCTAAACTTCCTTAAATCATTTATAAATGAGCAATGATACATCACAAAATTATTATTTCGTGATTTGTATCACGAATTGAAAAACAACAGCGTCCCTCTTCTCAAACCCCACTTCTCACACGTATCAAAGGATTCCATATAATTAATTTGTGATATATATATTTTGGTGATATATATCATTTCCCTTTATGAATATACATGCTATCATTCTCAATATATGAGTGTGGAAGCTCAGTGTAAACTAGCACTCATCAGTCATCACAATATTTTTGTTGACAAATTTAACAATTGATCTCTTTATCATAAAGTCAAACTAAAATTCTCTCATGTATAAGTTTCTTGCAATTTGGTTTGGTGACAACATTTATAATAATTGGTGATGACTCACGTTACTACAATGAGTCATATCAATGTCATATATTTTGTAACGTGTTTTACTAATAATTGATGTCGATCTCTTATAAACGTGAATCACCACTTAATTGTTATAAACCTTCATTACGAATAAAATTGCAAAAAATTTCTCACAAATGAGGATATTAGTCCCATAAAGTCTTTCAGCTCTGTTCTTGATGCGCTGTACTAGGTCCATCATAGAAATTGAGATCCAGATGAATACATACCTTGCATTAATGCATTTTCAAATACAGCTAGCTGGACAAATTGCAATAAGTCAGCTAGGGGGTTGGGGGAAGTTTCTAAAAGGAAAATGACCTTTTTGATGGTTAAGTCCGCGTTCGTATAGTAGCAATGCGCCAAGGCCTAAAAAGCGTTATATATATATATATATATATATATATATATATATATATAATATGTGTGTAACGTGTGTGCAACTATGCATATATATATTTTTATATTCTTGGTGGGGTGAATGCGTTGTAGAATTAATTTTGACCAACCAATCTCTCCCTTTGCATTTTGATTAAGTTTAAGGATGTAATGTCACACGTATTAATAAAAAATGCATGTATAGACTTCGAACCCTGATCTCTTCTATAAAATATATATATATATATATATATATATATAGATATGTACGTGTTTATGGATGCATGTCAATGTGATGTGAGAAATTGACCTGTATAGCATTTATTTAATCCAAAATGCAGCATTGAAACGGTTGACCTTTTTACATTGATGATATTGAATTGGAAATGGGAATGCAATTTGGCTGCCGTATAGCGTATACATCTACTGTCAGTTGTATAATACAGTGTTTATATAAATTAATGAGAGAGAGAACTTCCAATTTTCATATAATTATAGCACAGGTTAAAAAAAAATAAAATTTACTACTACTATGTTTATTAGTTTACAGTCCACTTTTTTTCTTATATAATTTATATTTTGAGCCTTTAATAATATATTTAATTGGTCTATTTAATTTTAAACCCAAGCATGGCATAATATACTTTGAAGTTCAAACTTATACCATTTATATACATATATTATTAGAGTACTGTATAATTGTTTGCACCAAGTCATGTGACCACTTGACATTTTAAAAAAAAATTCATTCAATCATTCATGTGGTCCCAGACCTTTGTTGAAAATATTTAAAAGAGATTAAATATGTAAGTTCTCTCTAAAAGTCTTATTTTTTTTTTCTTATTTTCCAGTTCTCTACCCAATAGTTCTTAACTCTTTTTATATATATCATATATGTATAAATAATCAGCAATTCAGAAAATCATTAACAAATTGGAGAAGACACTAAACAATAGAAGGTCAGTTTAGACATTCTCCAAAAAATTGTTTGTTTTTATTTACATTTTTAATTTGTTGTTATACTGAAATTTCCTTATAAAATTTCCTTATGCTTTTTATTTTTTCTGCTACAATTGTTGAAACACAATAAAAACACCAAAAATGGTGTTTCCAATTTCGGTCCAAAATTTTGAAAAATTTTGACACTATTCAAACACAATAGACAATATCAAACATGTTTTGTTTTTACAATGCTGAAACAAAATAGAAAAACAAAAACAAAACACATGTCAAACAGACCCTTAGTCACCTTCGTTTGCAATTTTCAAAAGACTGTTCATCTTGAAATATTTTGACACTATTCAAACACAATAGACAATATCAAACATGTTTTGTTTTTACAATGCTGAAACAAAATAGAAAAACAAAAACAAAACACATGTCAAACAGACCCTTAGTCACATTCGTTTGCAATTTTCAAAAGACTGTTCATCTTGAAATATTTTGACACTATTCAAACACAATAGACAATATCAAACATGTTTTGTTTTTATAATACCGAAACAAAATAAAAAAACAAAAACAAAACGCATGTCAAACAGACCCTTAGTCACCTTCGTCTGCAATTTTCAGAAGATTGTTCATCTTGGTTGCATTGTTGGACTTGGCTACTTTATGGAAAAACAT